>OX439242.1:22109990-22534990 GCA_949319165.1 Sialis lutaria
AATATATTTTGGGTATATTTACGAATTAAATTAACATAGGGTGTCTAAATACCAGGGGACACCATGGGGATCTCGGAAACTATAAGAGATAGAGACTCGGTTAAATGAGAGAAAAGTTACCTTTAAGAGGGAACAGTTCAATAGTATATTTACATTTTACAAAATTTTCATAGCTTACTAGATATTAGCCAAAAACCATTTTACTCCGAAATCTGTCATCGTGAATATTTCTTAAGCGACTTAAAATTTAAAAAATGTTTCAAATAAATGCTGTAGGGTTTAATATTGTCTATTTAAAATATTTTTTTTAATTTCCAGAAATCTCATTGTTTTTGAGATATGACACTAACTTATATTTTCTTAAATGGAAACAATATGAAATTTTGTAATTTTTGAATAGAAGATTTTATTACCTTTTCAATGATATGCGGCTTGATATAGTTACTTATTTTTCAAAATATCTCATTTACTTATGTAATACACTAAATCATCCTAAGATAGCTATGACAATCAACAATAAGATTAAAAAATTTGTCAAGACATACACCAGTGTATGCCATAAGGGTTCCGAAGTATATACTACGTGGACTGTTTAGAGCCATTTACAGGTGCATATTTGAGTTAAAAATAAATATAAAAAATAGGATCATATTCTATTAATTCAGATCTACATTTTGACACCCCACAAGCCTAGATATGAAACTAAAAAAAATTCCATGACGCCCCTTCCTATTTTTCAAAATTTGAAATGATATTGTTGATTTTAGTATTTGTCGTTACTAGTATTATAAAAACTCCATTACAAATTTTTTTTCAGATTTTTTGAGTCAGTATTTACCGAGCTAGAGAGGGGTGGACAAATTTTTGTTTACTTGAAGCCCCCTGTAGGCGCCATTTTTGATTTATAAAAAAAATAAAAAATACTGTCATATTCTACTCATTGAGATCTACATTTCGACACCCCACATGCCCAGATAAAAAAATAAAAATAAAAAAATGTATGACACCCCTCTCTTTTTCTCCAAAATTTGAGTGTATAATTCGCACTTTAGTCATTATTGTAGTAGGTTACACGTAAGTTACATGCCGAGTTAACGATTGTTTTTAATTTTTTATAGACAATGCTTTTTTGAATCAACTCGTAGCTACAGAAATAGCAAAAGATGTAGAAAAAAATTCTGTGGAGAAAGAGAATGCAGGTAAATATGAACAGTTTCTTTTTGTTTAATCAATGTCTAAAATTAACTTTTTAATTTCTAATTGTTGTTTTCTTTTTAATGCATTTAGATGAATTAAAGGTATTCATATGGCCGGATAAGGCAGTTCTTTTACTGTTAGAAATGTACAGAGAAAAGGAAGAAGATTTCTCTTCTTCTAAGCGCAACAATAAAATCTGGGCTGGAATTGCTAAAGAAATGAAAGAAGCAAATTCATCGTATGAAGTAACAGGTCATCAATGCTCTTCAAAAATGTCCGGCTTAAAGCGGACGTATAAAAATATTGCCGATTTAAATAAGAAAAGTGGAAACCACAGAAGTTCGTGGACTTTTTTTTCGGTAAGAATATTTTATCATGCGTTATTATATGTCTAATTTTGTCAAATTGATATTTTTTATATAATACTATTTTATCCAATTTATCTTTCTTGCTATTATTATTTATAATACAAATATCATTATTATTATCATTTCCCGTAGGTCATGGATTCAATATTTGGGGATAAAGCATCAAATAATCCTCCCGCAATTGCGACGAGTGACGGTCCAGTAGACCCTTGTAAGGCTGGGTCGTCATCATCATCTTCCTCCATAATTGAGTGTTCTATAAAAAGTAAGTAGTACGGTTCTTACCCTTTTTTTCTTTAAATATACAGACATAGTAATAGTTCTTTCATAATATCCATTACAGGTCCGCAGAGGAAGAGAAAACGGATTGAACACGTTTTGAATGACTTGGTAGAAAATATTGCCGCAGAAAAGAAACAAAAAACAGAAGAAACAAAAAAAAAAGAAGAAAGGCGTGAATTAATTCAAGATCAAAAAAGAATAGATCGTGAGCGAAGGCATTCGGAACAAATTGATGTGCAGAAATCACTTTTAACCATTTTGCAGCAATTTCTGGATAAATAATAGTTTTTTCAACGTAAATTTTAATGTCTATGGTTAAGCAATTATATTTGGATTATCTGTAGTCTAATTATTATAAATTGCACTTGTTTATTTTTCTTTAAAGTTTATCGATTAAACACGTCTTAAAAATAATAAGTGATGGATTTTATTATTGTTACAGAAAGGTTTTTAACATTATTGATGTTCGATTATTATTAACAGAATTAGATAATATTAATATATTCATCTAACCCTTTTAGTCCCAATCTGTTTTAATTAGGATTTATTTAAAAGTGCGTAATTTACTGACAAAAGCGATAAGTACTTCACCGTTTTACGGTATTTATAATAGTTGGGGTCCTATCATCATAAGAATAGCAGATTGGAGCTAAAAGTGTTGATAATTGAAGAATATATAATAACGAAAAAGAAAAGAAAGATAAAAATAAAATAATATAAATAACAAAATAATAAAAATCATTCATTAATTCTAATTTATTGTAAACCATTCATTATTGTTATTCTTTTGGCATTTCCCAAATCTGTGTTGTTATCACGAATTTGTGCCTGATATCCATTACATCATTTTGTAAAATACAAATATTGTGTAGCACACAACACGCTATAATGAATTCTGGTATCTTTTTAACATCAGTTAGTGGTAAACAGTCTAATAAAATTCTGAAACGTATTTTTAATTGACCAATCGCTCGTTCTACTGCCATTCTTGTTGAAGAAAGACAATAGTTAAAATTCTTCTGCTGATTCGTCAAATGCCCATTATCTCGAAACGGAACCATTACGTGGGGATGAATCGGATATGCTGCATCTCCAATAATATGTGAGTCATTCGGGAAATACACGTGCGGTCTCTCAAGAAAACGTACCACTGGGGAGTTTCTGAAAACTCGAGCGTCATGTACTGACCCCACTTGTCCTGCATAGCAGTGTGTGAAGAGACCATGTAAATTACAAACTACTTGTAGATTAATAGACGGGAAACCTTTTCGGTTTATGTATGAAGCTGAATCTGTTGTTGGAGCTCGGATTTTGATATGTGTCCCATCTATGGCACCGATTACATTTGGAAAGCCACAAGCTCTTGCAAATTGATTACTGGTATCAGCGGCATTAACTTCATTTGGCCACTGGATGAATCGAGGTGCAAGGCAATGCAGTGCATAGGTTACACGTCTTACGGCTCTAAACGCTGTTGCTCTTCCCACTCCAAATTTAACACAAATGGATCTACAAATAAACCACAAAATAAAAATGTAAAGATCGTAATAAACAAGTAACAATAGTGGTCGTTACACATATTTAAAACGAACGCAGTGTGTATAAATAGGATTTTACGTACCTGTATGAATCAGGAGTAGCCATGAACCACAGAGCAATATAAAGTTGTTTTGCTGCTGTGATTGGTTTCCTACCAATTGTGCTACCTGTTTCGTTTAGCGCTGGTCCGACCAATGATAAAATCATTTCAAATGTTGCCGGAAAAACCCTACAATGTGGAACATATTTCAATTTGATAACTTAATGACGTTTATATTGAAATTCTTACCTGAAATGCTGTTTAAGGGCAGACTAACGTATTTAAATTATTTTTTTCCATTTTTTTTATTCGATTTTCTGAATGAACAACTTTTCAAGAATATTGTGTAAAATTTTTAGACGGATCGGAGCAAAAATAACGGAGTTACAGCAGTTTAAGCAACCGTGCCTGAAACATGACTCAGCGCGCAGAAATTACCTACCCGGTCAGTTTTCCATGTCAGTTTTTCAGAGCGCGCAGTTTTCCATGTAGGTTTTTCGCTATCTATGTAATCCCTAACTTTCTTTATAGGAATTTTCATCCAAGTTCAAACATGTTTATACATGTACTGAATATTTAGTCAGTATATAATTTAGTGTAGCAGTAAGCATTTTATCGTGCAGACGTACACACGTGCTCCGATTTTCGCATCATTTTAACACCATTTTCGTTGAATTTTGTGTTTAATTAATGCTAAAATGCCTAAAAAAGTTACAAGATCTGATAGAAACGCATCTGGTTCGAGATTATATCGATCTAGAAATGTTGTACCTCCGCAAAAACGTAAAAGCGAAGATGTTTCAACAAGTAGCGCGTCAGCTAAAAAAATAAAAGTGACCGTTGAAAATCAAATTACGGAGGATCTTGACAAACACTATAGGATAATAGATTTTTTATTAGTATTTTCAACAATTTCTACGCTAGTGAAGTGTGTAAAATGTGATGGAAAAGTAAATTTTCATTCGACTAAGAAAGAAGGCCTTGGATTTAATATAAAAGTGTCGTGCGAAAGCTGTAAACAGATTACAAATGTTCCGTCTAGTGAAAGAATAAACTCTGGTGTTTATGAAGTTAATTATCGGTTTGTTTTCGTGATGAGGGTATTAGGCCTCGGATTAACTGGCTGTCAAAAGTTTTGCGGCTTGATGGATTTGTCTACTAGCTTTTTATCAAGTCCTAGGCACAATGATTATATGAAAAAAATGTGCTCGACTGTAAAAGAAGTAGCGAATCGATTTTTTATCTGCTATAAGAGAAGAAAAAGCAGCAACAGCCGAAGAGCAAAAAACTGAAGATGCCGACGAACTCACTGTGTCAGGCGATGGAACATGGAAAAAAAGAGGCTACTCATCTTCATTCGGCGTCACCTCGTTAATTGGTTACTTCACAGGTAAAGTTCTTGACATTTTCGCCAAAAGTTCATACTGCCATGAATGTAAAATTTTTGAAAATAAATTTGACTCTGCCGAATACGAATGGCATGAAGATCATGTAGATACTGGACAGTGTAAGACAAATCATATTGGTGCAGCTGGAAATATGGAGGTCGAAGCGATAAAAACCATGTTCCAACGCTCGGTAAAGAATGGTGTACGATATCGTAACTATATCGGCGACGGTGACTCTAAAGCTTACTCCGGGTTAGTGAATTCTAAACCTTATGGTGATGATTTTTCTATAGTGAAAAAAGAATGTGTAGGACATGTACAAAAAAGAATGGGCACACGTCTGCGTGAATTAGTCAAAAAGACCGTTGTAGATGCTGAAACTAAGACTGGAAAGAGCATCAGAAGAAAGAGTTTGTCTGGTAAAGGGAAGCTTACGGCTAAAATGATCGATAAACTGACGGTATATTACGGTTTGGCTATTAGGCGTAACTCTGATTCAGTGAAAAATATGAAGAATGCTATCTGGGCAACGTTATTCCACTACAGTTCGACGGACAAGAATCCACAACATAAAAAATGCCCGAGCGGCGCGGACTCGTGGTGCGAATGGCAAAAAGCTGCAGCTGCGAATGCATTGGATTCGTTCAAACACTCGTACAGTGCTCTTCCCAAGGATGTTTTGGATGCCATCAAGCCTATCTATGAAGATCTGAGCAAAAATGCCCTCCTGGAGCGATGTGTCGGAGGCTTTACGCAGAACAACAATGAGAGTTTGAACCAACTTATTTGGAAAATATCACCAAAGCACTTGGGTGGAACCTCTGTCATTGTTGAGATTGCAGCTTATGTGGCAGCCTGTGTCTTCAATGAAGGTTCTTTTGTTTTACTAAACTTCATGGAAGAGATGGGAATCAGTAGTGGACCGAGCGCTCATGAAAGGGCGCGATCAACTGACTCCATGCGTGTAAGTAAGGCGGAAAAGGACGCTGAAAAAAAAACTAAAGAAGACAGAATTCGTCGGAGACAGGAACAAAAAGATGCGTTAAACATTATAGACGTCAGCAACATCCTTTATGGACCTGGCATCGATGATTCAGTGTGAGGTAAACCGATAAAACTCGCTTATGAACGTTTTATTCTAAATTTTTTAGTGTTTAAAACTTTAAAGCGTTTTTCCCACAACTCATGTTTTCAAAGTCGGTGCCCCTCATAACTTCAAAACTACTGCACCGATTCTTTTGAAATTTTAAACACTATTTCTGTACATCATTTACGAGGTAACGCTGGAGAGTTTTTTTCGAATTTGTCAATATTTTTCGTTTTATAATAAAAAATTACCCGATTTTCACGTTTTTCACTTCAAAGTGTTCCCAAAAATCGAAAAATTGAAATTTCGAAAAACCCCCCCAGCGTTACCTGGGGAAAACGATTAGCTTACGAACAACATTTTATATTTTAATTTCGGATGATCCAGGATCGAGTTATGAGGGGCACCGCAATTTAACTTTTTTTTGAGACGCCTCCAAATAATTGCCGCCATTGCCGTATTTTTAAATTTTTTTTTATGAAAATTTTACAAAATATTTTTCGAATGTTATACTTTGATGTACCGTTAGTTTAAATAAATAGATATTAACTGTGTTGTCGGAAAAAATTCACAAAAATGTGCCTTTTTTGTACGAATTAACGTTAGTCTGCCCTTAAATACACTACTGGAGTAATCAGGAATGACACGGTCAACATAATCATTAATTTTTTCTGTTTTTCCACTTACTGACCTCACCATAAGTGCAGAATGTAATATTTGCATATCTCTTAAGGAAATGTATTCTTCTTCATTTTCACTCTCGCTTGATTGCGAGCTATCACTTTCCTCGTTTTTGTTCAGAAGTATCAATGAAGTGATCAATGATACTTTGAACATTTTAAGTATATTTTGTCTGGCATTCATTTTTACTTTTTTATGTATGAAATGTGTTAAATTTTATTTGAGTTTTTTACAATAACAAAATTTTATTCAAATCTATTCTTATTTTTCTCATAGCTATCTTGAAATATTAATCACAACACCTTCTCCTAATATTTAATATATAGCCCAGGCAATAGACTCAAATAAACGGTCAAACTAAGAAATAATTCCGACCAAGCTGGATTTTGGTGGAGACTTTTATTTTGATGTCCCAAACATACCCTAAAAAGTCCCCTTAATTTGGATGGCGGGTTTTTATTTTTTAGGGGGTAAAGGGGGGCTGATTCTGATTTTTTGCAAATATCTCAGAAATTATTAATTTTTCGAGAAAAATTGTTATGAAGAAAATTGTAGCTTATAAAATTCTACACAAAAAAAGTATTTATGCTTTTTTCGTATAATCAATACTTTTTAAGTAAACTGTTAACCCAGTCAAGGGTGCAGTGAAGAGTGCCAAAATCCGAACTTTTAGGGGCAACCAATTTTATGGTTGATTATTATAGATTTTGGGGCGTAGAATTCGAAAAAAATACCCCGAACTAGCAAAAAGTAGTGCAACACCCTTAAAAAAGGGGTTGAAGAGTAAAAACCCCGTTTTCAAAAAAATTTTCAATTTTTCTCAAAATCTAAATCGATGACGGGGTGTTTTTATGATTGATATTTATTGGGGACACTTAGACGAATCGATCGGGACCACAAATATTGACTTTGATGGAAAAATACTCTTTCTAGAGGGTTTAAAAAAACGTAAAAATGTTTATTTCGAGGAAAAAATTTAAAAATTAATAATTTTTGTTCAAATCAAAATTGGTCTCAAATTGTTCCTGAAGTTCTAAAGAATACTGATCAACCATAATTTTTAAAAATATTAATATTTTAATCAATGAAAATTGATTAAAAAAAATTACGTTACCTACCCTTAAACATTAACGATTTTCATTGGTTAAAATATTAATATTTTTAAAAAGTATTGATTATACGAAAAAAGCATAAATACCTTTTTTGTGTAGAATTTTATTAGCTACAATTTTCTTCATAACAATTTTTCTCGAAAAATTAATAATTTCCGAGATATTTGCAAAAAACCAGAATCAGCCCCCCTTTACCCCCTAAAAAATAAAAACCCGCCATCCAAATTAAGGGGACTTTTTAGGGTATGTTTGGAACATCAAAATAAAAGTCTCCACCAAAATCCAGCTTGGTCGGAATTTTTTTTTAGTAAAAACCTTTATTTCCTGGGCTAATAAAGGTTTAATCATTTTTATTCATTTTTTTATTTTTATTGATTTTTTGTGTGTATTTTTGTTTTTATCTAAAGGTTTTGTTAGAATGTCTGCAGTTGGAGAGTTGGTAGGACAATACTCTATTTCTATATTATTATTAATATAAAGTTCATTCTTTTTAGGGTTCCATAGTAAACTAGGAACCCTTATAGTTTCTCCATGTCCGTCCGTCCGTCCGTCTTCAAAAATTTTGAGATAATAAGATGAAATTTGGTGTACGGTCGTAGATTAATGACCCAAAAACTGAAATGATAAGATTTTTTAAAATAAAAATGTTTTAGACCCGCCTTTCATAAAATGAAAAGTGTTTAAAAAAATTCACCTACACCATTGAGTGGGGTGTCGTTAGAAAGGTCTCCTAAAATACAACAAAAAATGTATCAGAACTTTTTGATTTTAACCCTTTAATCACGATGTATTTGCTCTTCAAAGTCGTTAAAAAAGCGTCCCCCCCCTCTCTATTTTAAAAAATCTGAAAAAATTCCAGAATGTAGCTTTTAATTAGTACTTTCACTGGAAATTATAACGAACATTGTCAAAAATATTTTGGACCCCCCTATCGTAGATTGAAAAGTTAACTCACATTTTTTTCATTTACCCCATTGAGTGGGGTGTCATTTGATAAGTCTCCTAAAATGCAATAATAAAAGCCAAATGACTTTTTGATTTTAACCCTTCGGTCACGAAAATTTTGAAAAAACTTTTTATAAATCGTAGTGAGAATGACTACGGAACCCTATCATGTGCGTGCCCAACACGCACTTGCTCGTTTTATTTCTACATAATTTTCTTCGTTTTTTTTTTTTTCTTATATTTTATCTTCCATTTCAGAATCATCATTTTCTTTTATTATTTTATGCATTTGTTAATGCTTATTAAATTTTATGACTTTATTGTGTAGTGTATAATATACCTCAGATAATACGGGTTTTGTTAGTAAAAACCGCACTAAAATCGGTTCAGTAATTTTTGAGTTATTTAGGGTATATTATTGTAACAGTCGGGGGGCCCATTTGTTGAGTACCGCTGGTAGATAGTTTCAGCCAGACGCATTGTTAGCAGATTAGCAATGCGTTTTTGCTGAATTGCACTAGGTGCAAGATTGTCGCAAACAAGACGTGAGGAGTCAGTCAGGGTCGCGGCGTTGACACGCCAGGAGTCGGAGATGGGTGTTTTATTTTTATCATGGGTTAATTGTTAGTTAAAATTTCGCGACGGGGTGTTTTGGGGGAGGGGGGGTTAGTTTGGGGTTTATAAAATGTTAAGTTTCTGTGTGTGTACTGCCGGTCTGTGATACAAAAAGGGGTAAGTCATTATAGCTTTATTGTATTGTTTTTTTACAAGCTTTTACTTAACTCAAATGCTATGTATGTCACTATGTCCCGTGGTACAAATCTTAGAACCGTTTTTTAACCAACTTCCCGTCGTACGATTTTCATCAAATTTTCAAATATGGTGTATTCTCCGTGACAATGCACTTTTTTATCATTTTTATAGCTATGTTATTTCATTATAAGGTCTTTTTTGATGTATCTAATATAATAAAATAACTTGCCTTCGTGATCAAGTATTATTTCATAATTCAAATTATTGCGTAACCATGGTTTGCTTCGACAATAACATTAAATTATGTTTTGTCAAAATATTTTGCAATATAATACTCATAATACAAATAATTCATAATAATAGAAATGATAATTATTATTGAAGATTATAAATTATAAATTGAAGAAAATTATTGAAAAATTATCGAATTTTATATAAATATCAGGTATGTATTATAAATTTTATTTGTAGTGATTATATTGACATATAGAAAAGATTTAGCCGTTTTAGCTTTATTTCTTCATTTAAATGTATGTATACATAAATATGTATTATAGTATCTCATTTTATTGTTATTATATCATCCTATATGCATACATGTAATGTATATGTATTATATTGTTATGGCATTATTGAAAAATATTAAATATAAATTAATTTATGTTAGTGTAATTTTGTAGATCTAAATAGGTAGGTATTGTTTTTCTAAGAGACGCGAGTCTAACTTTACAATGGAGGAGGGGGTCATGGTCTGTGAAATAGACAAAAAAATTTACTTTAGTATATTTAATAAGCATTTTTCTATTTAATTTGCTTTACTTTTTAGGTTTGTGTGGGGTGTCATTTCACCATGCCCCCTCCCCTGGATCTGCGCTTCATTTCTAAAGAAGCGAATATACAATCAAAACGTTAGTGTTCATTTTAAAATAAAAACTAAAGATTTTTTGACGTATTGTAATAACAATACTTCCATTTCTACGAACATGGAAGTAAAAAGGGTTTTTAGTCTTATGCAGACCCTGAGAGAGCTTCAACGTAAGGGCATTCCAAACAACTTTCGTACTAGTAAAATTCTTGTTTCTTCCTGATATTATTTAGTATTAAAAACCGTGAGGTTTTTTTAAGTACTTTTTCTAAAAGGTGTGTTTTTTTGTAGTATATTTATGTTTTTTAAATAATCTCTATTAAAAATAGTATTAGTATCAAAAAATGTAAAAATGTAAAGTATAAATAATTTTCGGGACGCCGAGGCCCCTGATACCAAGACCCGGGCCATATGGCCCTCCTAGCCCCCCCCCCCTATCTGGGCCTGGTCTTATGATGCAATGAATATAATATAATATAGTAAAAAAATAAATAACTTTAGACTAAAAATGGATAAAATAAAATTAGAAAAAAACATTTTTTTAAAAACAAGCTTTTACATATGCACTAAAAAGTAAAAAATAAGTTTTTTTTTCACAAAGTCTTCCAGAATTCGTATGACTAAAAAAGCTTGTGGCGTTCATTTAATATTTAATGTAATATTTAGAAATATAAAAAATGTCGAAAATATCAATATTGGAAAAATCTATAGTAGATCAAATATTAATGTAATGTTGATACTAAATAAACCTGAAACTCAATGTATGTTAATGTTTTGAAATATGAATTTATAAAATAGATAAGGTAGTATTTCTTTTCGGTATTTCTTAGCCCTTTTTCATATGATAAATCTTGAAGCCAAAATATTCCTGTAGTTTATATCAAATTATCCAGGAATTTAATGTACAATTAAATAATATTAATTGAAAATATTCATTTAGGTTGAATATAATTTCAAAATATTCACATGATATAATATTTTATATTATATTTGATATAAATTATGTACATATATGGAATTTTATGGAATATTTCGAAATATTCATTGAATGTAGCTAATGTAGTTTTTCCATTGAGAAACTCTTAGCCCTTAATTCTATTTTGAATCTAGAATTACAAATATTTCATGTAATATTTTGAAATAATAATTTAAGGTAGATAAAATACTGTTAAGACTTTTTTCCTATGTTGAATCTAGATTACTAAATATTTCTTTCATGTGCGATAAATTAACCAGGAATTTAAAATACTAAATTAAACTAGCAAAAGGTTCTTTGTCCTATTTGAATCTAGATTTCCAAATATTAATGTATACATATATGTATAATGTATATACATTATACAATATTATACATATATGCATTTTAACATAATATTAATGCAATTTAATGGAAGATTTGAAAATATTAATTTATAGTAGAAAATGTAGTTTTTCCTATATTGATATTTTCGACATTTTTTATATTTCTAAATATTACATTAAATATTAAATGAACGCCACAAGCTTTTTTAGTCATACGAATTCTGGAAGACTTTGTGAAAAAAAAAATTATTTTTTACTTTTTAGTGCATATGTAAAAGCTTGTTTTTAAAAAAAATTTTTTTTCTAATTTTATTTTATAATTATTATTTTGTTAAATTGAGGGGTCTTAATAATTTTTCTAATTGTGTGTTTTTTTCGAATGTCCTTGTAGTTTGATTTTTTTCAATTTATAAAGTTTTTAGTAATGTAGTTCTTTTCATTGTGAGAATGTCCCAGTTTTCCAGAGACCCTTACAGGTTAGGCTTTCCAACTGGACAGCTATACGCTGAAACCCAGTTGCGTGACTCTTAGGCTCACGTGCTAAAATCGAACCTAAATCAGTGAACCACCCTGTATATTTACCAACTTCCACGCTACCGGAATACAGTGGCGGCTCACAAGCGAGGTTGCAGGGTTTAACCCACGTTGAGATATTTCCAACTAGGGGTTGAACCCGCGGCTCGCAACAATGGTGGCAGCTAGGTGGGATTTAGCAGACTGGAAAAATTGGGAGGGGTGGAAAAAAAATTTAGGGGTTGGAAATTTTTTTTTGTGTTATATATTTTTAGGGGCTGAGATTTTTTTTCAAGGAAGGAGAAAAGGTAAGGGTTGTAAAGGACATTTTGTAAAAAAATTTTTTCAGGAGGAATTATGCAGTTATAAATTTAAGGGTTGATTATATGTTGTATGGATATATTTTTCAGGTGGAATAATTAGCTTGGCGTGTGAAACAAGATAGGGGTTGTTAATAAATATATTTTTGGGGGGATTATCTATATTTAAATATACATATATATATATATATATATATATATATATATATATATATATATATATATATATATATATATATATATATATATATATATATATATATATATATATATATATATATATATATATATATATATACAGGGTCCTCTAATAGTGCGTCCGGCATTCCTCACGCACTTCCTGTAGTAGATAGAAAAAAAAGTTTGGTACATAATATTATTGGTTTGAAAAGATCAACGTCGTAAAATTATTTTTAATAATACAGGGTGTCCTATTTTTGCGCTGTAACAAAAACAAACATTTTTTTTAAATGGAACCCCCTATAACTTTTCCAGTATTCCGATTCCATTTTTTAACCTCCACATTACCATCTATTTATTTTTTGATTTAGTGACAGTGTTGCCAAATTATAAATTTTTTTCCGAAAAATAATCCATAAACAGGGTCAAATTTAAAAAATCGTAGCGACCTCGTTTTTTTGAAGCGATTGATTTTTTTAACAATTATATTAGTCCTGGTAAAGAGTGACATTTTGATAATAACCAATTTGAATTTAGTTATAAAGGGTGTCCATAAAAAAATGTCAAAATTTGCAAACTTAAAAATGATAAAACTCATTTTTTTCAAATGAGACTACCCTTTTTTTATTTCGCTATTCGATGGGGGGTATTCTCCTTTTCAATTTGTATAAGGAATGTCCTATGTCTAAACCACATAGTTTCCCAGATATTCATTACTTTTAATAAAATTTACCTTTTTATTACACTTTTATGCATCGAAGTAGGCCGTGCTGATGAAAAACACATGCCGGTAAATTAATTTATAATTATATTATATAACCCTGTATATATATATATTTAACGGTTGATTATATGTGGTATTTTGTGAATATATTTTTTAGGTGGAGTAATTAGTTTGGCATGTGAAATAAGATAGGGGTTGTTAATAAATATTTTTGGGGGGATTATATAGGGTGGGGCGTAAATGAAGTCAGAAAGAAGTATGGCAGTACACAAGGGAAGAAATTTTGTTTTGGGAATTTTTGTTTCTTTTATTGAGTTTAAATAAATGCAGAAGATAACAAATAGAAAAATAGGGGTAGCAAGTATCTGCTCGTGTGAAGATTTGTTTTATAGTAATAATTTTATGGAGGGATTTCGGCGTTGTCTTGAATTTAAAGCAGTTAAACGAATGTTGAAGAAACAAATTGATGAAAATGTGATTTTTCATATAGGGTAGTTTTCTGGATAGGGTCTGATTATCAATTTTGCTAAGGCTAGTTTACTGTTGGGTTTGGAAGAGAAGTTATCTATTATTATTGTGGAATTTAAGAGTTGTCTTGGTTGTTTGGCGTGATTTTTTTTTGAGGGTTGTTTGTCTAGGGTCGAACTGAAGAGAAGTTTAAGTGTTGAAGTTTTGAATTGTTGTTCATAGAGTGTTAAAAATTATTATTTTCTTGGTTCAGTTGAAGAAAAGTTTGTTTTTGTGAACAAAAAAAAATAAGGGTTGTTTTACTTACAAGATTTTTCTGTCAGTAGTTTCTGTTATTTTACTGAATAATAGAAGTATTTGTAATTTTATCTGAATTTTCTTAAGGATAGTTTACTTTTGGGTCTGGAAGAGAAGAGTTGTTCTTGGTTGTCTGGGGAGAATTTTTTTTGGAGGGTTGTTTGTCTTGGGTCGATCTGAAGAAAAGTTTAAGGGCTGAAGTTAAATCGGTTTTCATAGAGAGTTTTAAGAGTTGTTATTTTGTTGTGGGTCCATTTGAAGAAAATATAGAGATTACTTTTGTGAAAAACAAATAAGGGTTGTATTACATAGAAAATTGTGTTAACGTTGTTTTGAATTGGTTTTCCTAGAAAGTTTTAAGAGTTATTATATTGTTGTTGGTTGATTGAAAAAAGAATTAGGGGTTGTTTTTGTAAAAAAAAATAATAATAAAAAATAAATAAGAGTTGATTTTCATTTTTTCTGTTCGTTGTTTCTTTTGTTTTATGAAATAATATGGTATTTGTAATTTAATCCGAATATAGTTTCACTTTCTAATTATTATACAGGGATGTCAGTTGTCTTTTCTTATTTAAATTTTTGATGAATAAATCATTATTGTTTTGTATTAAATATGTATTTTCAAAATGGTACCAGCAAGCGAATTAGTAGTTGATGGAATATCCGCTACAGAAGCTAGGGATAGGGAAAGAATAAAGCAAGATATTACGAAAAAATATTCCGGCTGGGGGTTGTTTTCGGTGGTGGTGTGAATTTTAAAGGAGTACAATGAGGGTGTTGTCACTATTCGATAGAAATAGCATTTCTTCGACAGGGTTATTCATGTGTGTGTGTGTGGGGGGGGGGGGGGGGGTAACGGGTGCCAATGCTGATACTACGCAAGAAGGTTAAGCAGTTCAAGCTGGGGCTTGATAAAAATCTATTCAAAGCAATAGAGATATAGTCAGGCGTGAGGTGGGCCTCACAATTGACTGGGCAATTAGACGTCAAGGAGAAGAGATACAGGGAAAAAGGCTTCGATAATAGGGTATAGTCGATGACAAAGACTACTGACGAGAGACGGCGGGCAAAGACCCGACTCTAACGGGTAGCTTATCATAAGGCTGGGGCGTATCTGGGGCGTAACTGGCATGAGTAAATTGGGGCCAGCTACGTAGATACGAAGGTTCAAGATAACCATTGAGAGACGACGGGCAAAGACCCGAATCCAATCGGTGATCTAACCAGAAGAAATACTATAGGGGTGGGACTGGTCAGGGAAGATACCAGGGTTCAAGATAACCATTGAGGGACGACGGGCAAAGACCCGAATCCAATCGGTGGTCTTACCAGAAGAAAGAAGATAGGGGTGGGATTGGTCAGGGATGTAACATGCATGAAAAATTTGGGGGCTGTTACGAAAATCAGAAGATAACTGGGAAGAAGCGAGAAGATTTGGGGTGATCAGGGGATCATAAACCGAATATATAAAATATGGGAACTTGACGATTGTAATTGAAGATTCCGGGGAATCCAGAACAAGCATTGGTAGCCAAGAAAAAAAAAGAAGAAAAAAGAAAGAATATAGAGAAAAGAAGAAAGAAGAGAGAAGAAAGAAGAAGGAAGAAAGAATAAATAGAATATGGAGCAAGGCGAAAGGAGCCCAGGGAGAAGCTGGTTGAAGGATGTCACCGGGTACAAGAATACGCCGAGCGAGTCTGTGTTGAAACATGAATGCACGTTGTCAAAGTTGAAGAGCCACCTGCTCGATTTAAAATGAAGG
Organism: Sialis lutaria; assembly: GCA_949319165.1. Classification (NCBI taxonomy): domain Eukaryota; kingdom Metazoa; phylum Arthropoda; class Insecta; order Megaloptera; family Sialidae; genus Sialis; species Sialis lutaria. The sequence continues at coordinate 22,125,814 of OX439242.1, forward strand.
TCACGATGTGATGGTCGGGCCATGTGAGGTGTTGATCGGCAGAAGTTAATGACATTGCTGAGTTGTGCGAAAGATGTAAAACATCGAATAATTATGGAAGATTTGGTGTCACTGGTCAAGGCGCCATATCGGGTTCCGTACTGTTAGAAGTCACCCCTGTTTTTTTTAATTTAAATACCACTGTTTAAAAAAAGACTATAAAGGAGTAATAAGTAGTTAACATAATTATAGATATAAAGTAGAAAAGAAGTTGAAAGGAAGAAAGTGTTAATGATAGTAAAATATAAAATAAGGCAATACAAAATAAGTACATAAGTAATAATAAAAATTAGCAAGACAAACTACGCCCACAGAAGTAAAATATATAATAATAAAACGATGTAAATAGAATAAATAAGCTTGATACATGTATAATGTATACAGTGTGTTGATAAAGTAAGAAACAAAATTCATATCTGCGTCATTTAATGTTTTCAAGGAAAACGCTCGGACACGTCGATTAGTATTTTTAGTTGCGGATTTTTTGACATAAGAAAATTGTATACAGGGTGTCTCAAGAAGAACATACGCAGTCATAATTGATTTTTTTAAAGAGAACAGCCTATATATTATACCATTTTTGAATTATACGATAAATTCTGAACACTTTTTGTACAGCATACCATATCTTTAAAATCAGCAGTTTACGGAATAATGACGTTTGAAATGTGTCTCAAGATGAATATATGCAGTCATCATTGATTTTTGTTAATGGAATATCCTGTATTTTATACCATTTTTGAATTGTACAGTTAATTCTGAACACTTTTTGTACAACATACTACAGCTCTAAAATCAGTGGTTTTTGAAATAATTTTATTTCTTTTGTATATTTTATTATTAAAGTTCATTAATTTTTTATTTATTTATAACATTTTTAACGTCATTATTCCAAAAACCATTGATTTTAGAGCTGTGGTATGCTGTACAAAAAGTGTTCAGAATTTATTGTATAATTCAAAAATAGCAAAATATAGTATAGCTAAGGGATGAAGAAGTAAGAGTTATTAAATATATAAAATTAAGTAAATATTAAGAAGTAAGAGTTATTAAATATATAAAATTAAGTAAATATTAAGAAGTAAGAATATTAAATAAATAATAATAATAAATAATAAATAAAGTTTAAGCAATAATAATAAAATATATTTACGCAATTAAATATAGTAAGACGAAGAGAGAAGATACAAAGTTAAAGCAGGGTGTGACGGAGATAGCAAATTTAAAATATAACAGTACGCACAACGGGAAACACCGAAGAAAGAAATAAGCAGATGTTAGAGGCGGGCGTCGTATTCCCCTCTTCATCTCCATGGTCAGCACCAGTGGTAATGGTGTCCGAGAAGGCAGAAAACGCAACGTTTGACATAATGGGACAGGAAGTAGTGATCGAATTTCGTAAAAGTTGGGTTCATGGAATGATAAATGCACTGGTGATATCAACAGAAGCAACGAGCACAAATGTTGAGGTTACAGAAGAAGTCAGCAGATCGTCTTCAACCAGTGATATAGTGAATACCGGGAGTGCGCGAGTCAATCCGTAAGTGCGCGTAGTGCCGCGAGTGTTCGCCATAGTAAGTCTCCATTAAAGTCGGGTCAGTGTTGAAGAAATTAGGGACTGTAAGAGGAAGCTACGTCTTCCGTATGTAGTATTAAGTTTTTTGTAACTAGGTTAAGGGGATTAGCATGTCGGGAACGGTAGCATACAATAAAGCAGGTACATATGAAAAGGATAAACACAAAAAGTGTTTATCTTTTTAAAAGGGGGAAGCATTGTAACGGTCGCGGGGCCCATTTGTTGAGTACCGCTGGTAGTTAGTTGCAGCTAGACGCATTGTTAGCAAATTATCAATGCGTTTTTGCTGAATTGCACTAGGTGCAAGATTGTCGCTGTGAAGACGCGAGAGACGCGAGGGGACAGTGGCGGTTGGGAGGTTGAGGCGAGACGGTCGGAGATGAAGGGTTTTGGAATTACAAGGATAATGGGTTAATTTTGGTTAAAATTTCGCGATGGGGTGTTTTGGGGGAGGGGGGGGGGTTAGTTTGTGGTTTATAAAATGTTAAGTTTCTGTGTGTGTACTGCCGGTCTGGGATACAAAAAGGGGTAAGTCATTATAGCATTATTGTATTGTTTTTTTTTTATAATTATTATTTTGTTAAATTGAGGGGCCTTAATAATTTTTCTAATTGTGTGTTTTTTTCGAATGTCATTGTAGTTTGATTCTTTTTTCAATTTATAAATTGTTTCAGTAATGTAGTTGTTTTTATTATAAAAATGTCCCAGTTTTTCCAGAGATCCTTGCAGATGGGGTTTTCCAACTGGACAGCTATACGCTGAAACCCAGTTGCGTGACTATTAGGCTCACGTGCTAAAAACGAACCTAAATCCGTGAACCACCCTGTATATTTACCAACTTTCCACGCTACCGAAATACAGGGGCGGCTCACAAGCGACGTTGCAGGGTTTAACCCACGTTGAGATATTTCCAACTAGGGGTTGAACCCGCGGCTCGCAACAAGAACATTACCACACTGGCAAATACATCTCCGAAAAACTAATCCAAATTGCTAACAATTAGAATATAAGAAAACAAAATATTTCGTAATTAGAGGCAATGCAGCAAATATGGGTTGTGCTACGCGTATAGCACATTTCAATCATTAGGCTTCACATTTCAACTAGTTATAAACGATACTATATTTAATGATGAACGCATTGAAACAGTCATGAAAAGCTGTAGAAAAATAGTAGGTCATTTTCAAGCAAGCAGCCAGGAAATTAACAGATTGTCAGAAACATTGTGACTTACCAACCCATACTCTAATACAAAATATTAATATAAGATAGAACAGCACATACCTCATACTCGACCAACTGACGAGAACAAAAAAGTTCTGTTAATTTATACAACGTCGAGCATGGTGGTATAAGAACACTAACATAAGTAACAATGATTGGGACCTTACTAAGTATATTACCCACGTTTTAAAAATAAATTCTGAGGCCACATTAGATATTTGTTGTGACGATGCTTGCATTTATCTAACATTACCTTTGGTATCGTTGCTTAGTCGCAAGTTACAATGTCAGGATGATATTGTTAACCTTCATCTCATCCTCAGAAAAACTTACGTTGTCTACCCTCATGTGTAGATTTCTACACATATGGAATTTCAGTGTATTTTCAATGGTTAACTACTTTTTTGGGATTGGAATGAAAAAGTAACTGATTTTATAATTTTATTTTAATAAAAAAAAGATTCAAATCAATTTTTTTTCGATGCATTTTACACAATACATTACGATTATGTTGTTTTTTACAAGCAGCTTTTACATAATAATAACAAATTGTTTCATATACATTATTTTTTGTAGTAGAATTTTCTTCGATTGCGATATGGAACGCTTCTCGATCTTTTTGGTGGAATTGATGATGAATGTGTTAAAGGTGAAGAATTCACAATATTCACTACATTTTTGTAATTCACGAACGAAAATAAAAAAGCGCCCCCACAAAATTTAATTGTTGTTCATATCAATGCAATATTGTCTGTTGAAAATACGTGATTTTTATATTATTTATGGCAATAAAAAACGTAATGTCACAAATTTTAATGAAATTGAAATATATTGCTAAAATTGCTATATCTTCAAAATTTTCATATATATCGAGGGTTCGATATACAAAAAAAATATGCAAATATATACATTTATAAATATTGATCTTATCTATAAATTAAACTTGGTTAAGTAGGACTTGGATAAGTGAGAAGCTTCTATAACTAGAATTCATACTGAGGTCCCGTCACATCTGGAAATATGTTTGGAAAACTGGGACATCTCTTTGAGTGGAATAAAGTAACTTGAGATTTCAGTTATCCATGTTTCACTGTATATATAGTTCAATGAAAAAAGTAATACAAAATTACTAACCAATTTAATTATACCAGTGGCGTAGATAGGGGGCGATTAAGGGGATCAATACCCCCCCCCCCCCAATGAGTCCAATTTTTGTACTTTACACCAGATAAAAGATAATTTTCATAATGAAAAATATATCTTTGAGATTTAATACTGTCATACTCCCCCCCCCCCATTGCAAAAAGCTATCTACGCTACTGAATTATACATTATAAATCCAACAATCCAATATATAGTATAAATAAATAAACTGTCATCGTACAGTCCTGAAAAAAGTAAACTAAAAGAACTAGAATGTTCATTAAATAACACTATAAGTCCATATGCGTAGAAATCTACACATAGGGAGAACAACGTAACTTTTAAAATTACGGCTACAGAGGAATGTAATTTTTATCGAAAAACATTTTTATTTTTTTAGAATGATGGTAGAAACAAAGTCACGAAACCCCATTAGCTTTAAATTAGCGGTTTTTGAAAAAAAATTAAAAAAAGAGCGGTATTTGTGTACTTTTCTACACAAGGATGAGATGAAGGTTAATGAAGAAGTGGCCAATATATTAAAAAATAAATTACATGATTGTTTGAGCAAAAAATTTGCGTTCATAAAAAGTAACACTTCATTTATAACATCAACTAAATATCTAACTTCTGATGAAGTAGACTTGGTATAGATGAAATCGCCAATTTTTAAACTGCACAGTAAAGCAATGCTGAAACTTTGGATAGTATAAATGATAATAATGTGCCTTCAGAAGTTATAGAAACAAACCGAGGATTATGGTATTTTCATGATAACTCCCCCATACTACTCGACGGAAGAGTTCACGAAGATCAAGAATCTGCACTAAAGAAAATTATTCGTTACTACCTTTTGGGACTGAGGCTACAGAGAAATACCGACATAAACGAATATTGGAACTAATGTCCGTATCCTCATTTATGAAAAGCAGTTTTGAAATATCTTTCTGCTCAGCCAACCAGTGTTGTTAGCGAACAATTATTCAGTGCTGCAGATCAAATTTTCGTTAATCGTAGAAGTAACTTACCTAAAAAGAAAATTTGACAAGATTTGACAAAATGTAGACAAAGAACTGATGAACAACTGATGAAAGAAATCGAGTTGCCGACGAAAATAGTAAGTGTAAGAAGAATGACTAATTGTAAGAGTTGAAAGGGGTGGAAACTACACCAGTAGTTGTAAAACAATATCTGCATTTATTTACATGTCTTGTTATTAGCAGCCTAGAATCGAATTTGTTTTGTTTGGGTAATAATTTGAAATTACTACGCGACGTATAACATATGTATGATGTCTCAAGATGTATCAAATATGATGAATTGATTATACAATTTGGAAATAAATTATGTGATAAACATACACATCAACATGATATAATTAGAAAATAGCTTCGCGTTTTTAAACTCGAAATAATGGCACTTGATAATGCAATTCATGATTTAAAAAAAAAAAATTTAAACCTCAAAATTTTGATAAGGCTGTTGATTGTAGTAAGAAAAGTAGCTCACTGGGATACAAATACAATGTGGTTTCAAACGTTAGCAGTCTCTCAAAATCTTACGACATTAATAAAAAAAATGTGGTCGTAAACTCAGTCAAGAAAGCTCTTGAGGATCAAATAAACCAAAAACGACAAAAATATTATTCTTCCGACTGAACAAGATATACAACTATTATGACTACTTAAAAAAGAATGTAATTGCCTTGAAATTTAAAAACAATAATCTGCCCTGGTCGGCACGAGACTTTTTAAAAGCTTTTATTCAACTTAACTTGTTTGTTAGTTAAGATCAAATTTTGCAATCAAAATTTCGACTAGTTCTAATTAAGATAGAGCTTTGAAATTTTGTATACATATATGAGTCCGGTGACAATGCAATATAGTATATCTAATATTGTTCTAAATCCAATATGGCGGATATTCCAAGATGGCGGATTACCTTTTTCTTTATGATCATCTTCATATGGGTATCAAATGAAAGGGTTTGATGAGTAGAATACGATTAGCTATGTGACGTCATTCTAAATACAATATGGCAGACGCCCCAAGATGGCGGATTACCTTTTTCTTTATAACTATCTTGATATGGGTATTAAATGAAAGAGTTTGTCGAGCTTTACCTGTTAGTATGTTAAGTCAATCAGTTACTAAAAATTTAAAAATAAAATTATATAAAAAAATACTTTTTAAAAACTAGCTTTTATTAAAAATGCACTAAAAAGTAAAAAATAATTTTAATAAAATAAACAAAAAATTCAGGTTTTTATGACTAAAACCAATAAAAGCGCGGGGCGCTATAAAGACAAAAGTATGAATAAAAATTCTTATGCAGAATAAGAAATGAAATATAAATTGATTTTAGATAACAGTAGAAAATTTGCACATTAAATCAAATAAATACAGTAGAATTTTTGATAAACTATAATAATACTTCACTATAATGAAATAATTAATTATTTAAAAACTATACATTTACCTTCATGAGCGCCCCGCGCTTTTATTGGTTTTAGTCATAAAAACCTGAATTTTTTGTGATAGCTGAAAATTTATTTTTTACTTTTTAGTGCATTTTTAATAAAAACTTGTTTTTAAAAAGTATTTTTTTAAATAATTTTTTTTATTTAACTTCACTTGTTTGTTAGTTAGTTAAGATCAAATATTGCAATCTAAATTTCGACTAGTTCTAATTAAGATAGAGCTTTGAAATTTTGTATACGTATATGAGTCCGGTGACAATGTAATATAGTATATCTAATATCGTTCTAAATCCAATATGGCGGACGTTCCAAGATGGCGGATTACCGTTTTTTATCAACTTTCTTGATATGGGTATCAAATGAAAGAGTTTGTCGAGCTTTATGTTAGTTAGTCAATCAGTAACTAAAAGTTTGAAAATAAAATTATATAAAAAATAACTTTTTAAAATTAAGTTTTTATTAAAAATGCACTAAGAAGTAAAAAATAAATTTTCAGCTATCACAAAAATTTCAGGTTTTTATGACTAAAACCATTAAAAGCGCGGGGCACTATAAAGACAAATGTATGAATAATTTTTTTTTAATTATGCAAAATAAGAAATGAAGCATAAATTGATATAAGATAAGAGTAGAAAATTTGCACATTAAATCAAATAAATATATAGAATTTTTGATAAACTACTTAACAATTTTATAAATACAATAATGAAATAATTAATTAATTAAAAGCTATACATTTGCCTTTGTAAGCGCCCCGCGCTTTTATTGGTTTTAGTCATAAAAACCTGAAATTTCTGTGATAGCTGAGAATTTATTTTTTACTTTTTAGTGCATTTTTGATAAAAGCTTGTTTTTTAAAAGTATTTTTTTATATAATTTTTTTTTATTATTGCATTTGTTTTTCTCCAATAAACTTAAATAATTCAAGTTTTTCTCGATTTGTTTTATTGTTTTCAGCTATTTCCATTCGAATTTTCTTAACTTCTAACCTGTGTTCCTCAAGTTCGATTTGTCGCTTGCAGTATATGTTTAGTTTTTTTATTGTTTTTTTCCTGTTATTTGTTGAAGGGTCTGAGTTTACAGACGACTAAGTCAAGGAATCTACAGGTGACGGCATGGGCAATTGAATTTTTTTTTGTTTGATTGGGAGCTTTGCTGGCCATTGTAGTATTTAAACTTTCGTTTGCGTTACAAGAAGTCCCTGCACATAATGTTAGCCAAGAAATAAGAGGCGAGATAGACTGAACTATAGGTCAAACTCGACTTTTAATCACAAATAAATTTAAACAGTTTCAGAGTTTGATTCGGAACTGCATGAAGAAAAATGGAGAATTGCCCGTTACATCAGAAGATTTACAGGTAACTTAACATATTTCACTTGTTCTTGTCCTGGGAGTTTTTAGAATATAACTATGATCTGTTAAGCTTCTTTTGATAGGATCATTGCCGGTGTTTGTGTGTTAATTATTAACATTAACAAATTGTTGTTTCTTGTAGGGTTTTTGGGATATGATATACATCGAAATAAACAACATAAATGAGCGATTTAACAAATTATTACAATTAAAAGAAAACAACTGGCAGCAGGTGATTGAGGAACCTTTGATTATGTCGGCTGCGTTAAAACGAAAAGCTTTTGCTAAGAGTGGAGGAAAAAAGGCAGCAGGGCTTTCGATTTAAATTAAAGCACTCTATGTTTATTGTTTTTAATTATTCTACTGTAATTTTTAATAAAAATATATATATATATATATATATATATTTTAATACATAATATAACTTTAACGTTTTCTAAATAACACAAATATTAATGCAATCACTTGATGTGCCCCTAGACCACGTGAAATTTCTACGTAACAATTTTCGAAATATAAATATTATCAAAACGTCAAACTGACAGCTGGACTAATTATTATAAGTGTCAGTTTGACGTCTATCAAAATTTAAAATTAAAACAAAAGATGATGGGAGGTAAACTAACTCTCACCAGCGAGACGTGTTTCTGTATAATACATAAGGTCAGAAAATCCAAACTTTTGACAAGAGGAACCGGGAAGGGGTAACACCCAACCTACTTACTGCTTGCAGTAAAATAAAAACCTCTGTATCGAAAAGCCAATCTATCCGAGCCGTGAAGAAGCTGTGGAACCAGTGACGTGCCGAGACCTGCCAACAGCATCTAGACGATCAACGTCGTCAACCCGAAGGAGACTGCCGCCCACCGCAAGAAATCTATGCCGAGGATTGCCGCCAGCCTCAAGACGATCAACGCCGCCAACCCGAAGGAGACTGCCGCCCACCGCAAGAATCCTACGCCGAGGATTACCGCCAGCATCAAGACGATCATCGTCGCCAACCAGAAGGAGACTGTCGCCACCTCAGAAGTTCTACACTGAGGACTGCCGCCAGCATCAAGACGATCGACGCCGCCAACCGAAAGAGACTGCCGTCCAACCCCAGAAGTTCAGCGCTGTCTCCAAACCACCGAGACCTGCCGCCAGCATCAAGACGATCATCGTCGCCAACCAGAAGGAGACTGTCGCCACCTCAGAAGTTCTACACTGAGGACTGCCGCCAGCATCAAGACGATCGACGCCGCCAACCGAAAGAGACTGCCGTCCAACCCCAGAAGTTCAGCGCTGTCTCCAAACCACCGAGACCTGCCGCCAGCATCAAGACGATCATCGTCGCCAACCAGAAGGAGACTGTCGCCACCTCAGAAGTTCTACACTGAGGACTGCCGCCAGCATCAAGACGATCGACGCCGCCAACCGAAAGAGACTGCCGTCCAACCCCAGAAGTTCAGCGCTGTCTCCAAACCACCGAGACCTGCCGCCAGCATCAAGACGATCATCGTCGCCAACCAGAAGGAGACTGTCGCCACTTCAGAAGTTCTACACTGAGGACTGCCGCCAGCATCAAGACGATCGACGCCGCCAACCGAAAGAGACTGCCGTCCAACCCCAGAAGTTCAGCGCTGTCTCCAAACCACCGAGACCTGCCGCCAGCATCAAGACGATCATCGTCGCCAACCAGAAGGAGACTGTCGCCACCTCAGAAGTTCTACACTGAGGACTGCCGCCAGCATCAAGACGATCGACGCCGCCAACCGAAAGAGACTGCCGTCCAACCCCAGAAGTTCAGCGCTGTCTCCAAACCACCGAGACCTGCCGCCAGCATCAAGACGATCATCGTCGCCAACCAGAAGGAGACTGTCGCCACCTCAGAAGTTCTACACTGAGGACTGCCGCCAGCATCAAGACGATCGACGCCGCCAACCGAAAGAGACTGCCGTCCAACCCCAGAAGTTCAGCGCTGTCTCCAAACCACCGAGACCTGCCGCCAGCATCAAGACGATCATCGTCGCCAACCAGAAGGAGACTGTCGCCACCTCAGAAGTTCTACACTGAGGACTGCCGCCAGCATCAAGACGATCGACGCCGCCAACCGAAAGAGACTGCCGTCCAACCCCAGAAGTTCAGCGCTGTCTCCAAACCACCGAGACCTGCCGCCAGCATCAAGACGATCATCGTCGCCAACCAGAAGGAGACTGTCGCCACCTCAGAAGTTCTACACTGAGGACTGCCGCCAGCATCAAGACGATCGACGCCGCCAACCGAAAGAGACTGCCGTCCAACCCCAGAAGTTCAGCGCTGTCTCCAAACCACCGAGACCTGCCGCCAGCATCAAGACGATCATCGTCGCCAACCAGAAGGAGACTGTCGCCACTTCAGAAGTTCTACACTGAGGACTGCCGCCAGCATCAAGACGATCGACGCCGCCAACCGAAAGAGACTGCCGTCCAACCCCAGAAGTTCAGCGCTGTCTCCAAACCACCGAGACCTGCCGCCAGCATCAAGACGATCATCGTCGCCAACCAGAAGGAGACTGTCGCCACCTCAGAAGTTCTACACTGAGGACTGCCGCCAGCATCAAGACGATCGACGCCGCCAACCGAAAGAGACTGCCGTCCAACCCCAGAAGTTCAGCGCTGTCTCCAAACCACCGAGACCTGCCGCCAGCATCAAGACGATCATCGTCGCCAACCAGAAGGAGACTGTCGCCACCTCAGAAGTTCTACACTGAGGACTGCCGCCAGCATCAAGACGATCGACGCCGCCAACCGAAAGAGACTGCCGTCCAACCCCAGAAGTTCAGCGCTGTCTCCAAACCACCGAGACCTGCCGCCAGCATCAAGACGATCATCGTCGCCAACCAGAAGGAGACTGTCGCCACCTCAGAAGTTCTACACTGAGGACTGCCGCCAGCATCAAGACGATCGACGCCGCCAACCGAAAGAGACTGCCGTCCAACCCCAGAAGTTCAGCGCTGTCTCCAAACCACCGAGACCTGCCGCCAGCATCAAGACGATCATCGTCGCCAACCAGAAGGAGACTGTCGCCACCTCAGAAGTTCTACACTGAGGACTGCCGCCAGCATCAAGACGATCGACGCCGCCAACCGAAAGAGACTGCCGTCCAATCCCAGAAGTTCAGCGCTGTCTCCAAACCACCGAGACCTGCCGCCAGCATCAAGACGATCATCGTCGCCAACCAGAAGGAGACTGTCGCCACTTCAGAAGTTCTACACTGAGGACTGCCGCCAGCATCAAGACGATCGACGCCGCCAACCGAAAGAGACTGCCGTCCAACCCCAGAAGTTCAGCGCTGTCTCCAAACCACCGAGACCTGCCGCCAGCATCAAGACGATCATCGTCGCCAACCAGAAGGAGACTGTCGCCACCTCAGAAGTTCTACACTGAGGACTGCCGCCAGCATCAAGACGATCGACGCCGCCAACCGAAAGAGACTGCCGTCCAACCCCAGAAGTTCAGCGCTGTCTCCAAACCACCGAGACCTGCCGCCAGCATCAAGACGATCATCGTCGCCAACCAGAAGGAGACTGCCGTACAACCTCAGGAGTTCCACGACGTCTACAAAACCCCAAAGACCGCCGTCCGCACCAAGACGCTCGACGCTACCGTCCGTCTGAAGTTTCGACACTGCCTGCGATAACGTCCGACAACCTCACCTTGGCGAGAATACTAAAGGACAGGAAGATCACGCCCGCGACAGGAGCGTTGTGCAACCGACGCGACCGCTGAACGGCTGTCCCACCAGTCATCACCTCGCCAGCAGAAGACATCCCTGCCCAAATACTATAACCTAATATATCTATACAATTTGTAAATATTCATTTAAATAAAATACATTTTTTTTCCTTATTGTTTATGCCCGTGTTTAATTGAAAACAACAACACACACGTAGAGCATAACACACTTTATAATTTTAATAATAATACATACAACCATATTTACATATTATTTAACATAAACAAGGTATAATATTTATTTCACAATCATGTTATATCTTAATACTAGCCATTTGACCCGGTGTTACCCGGGGATATTAAATTAAACTATATTTAACAGGATGACCAATATTTTTCTGGAACAAATTTCCCTGACTTTTCCCGATTTTCCAGGAGAATTTTTTCCCGTTTTTTATTTAAAAAAAATTATATAAAAAACCTAAAAAAAAGTCACTCTTTAAATATTTGCGAGAACTTGTGTGATTTTGCATTTTTATAAAAATTCCCTGACTTTTCCCTGTATAGCAAAATTCTCTGACATTTCCCGGTTTTCCAGTAACTGACCACCCTATTTAACATACAATCATATTATAATATTTTTTTTAGTTAAATTATTTCTATATTCGAAAATAATATTTTCTAGGTTTTAGTAATAACTTGAACGACAATCGGTGACAGAAGTAGTTAAATTTTAAAATTCATTAATATCTGTGCTTTAGATTTTATATAGAAGTTATAAATGTCACAAATTAGTGTTAGTCGTTGACTTATGTGAAGCTCCCTCCCTTTTGACTATTTTGATGAAATTTATAAAGATTTTGTGATAATGTATTATTATGTGTCCTGTCTGCAATTATCAATTCTTATTAGCAACATATTTTATCATAACTATGACAAACTTCTTTTAATTCTTATTTTTCATACGCCATCACAACATGATTCCCTATGTAATTTCTGTAAATATTTCAAAATTCAGCCACAATTTTTTTTTTGTACAGCTAACATTATTATTAGTAATGAATCGAATAAAAAAACTTTATATAGTATAATAAAAACAAAGAATTTAAAAAATGCAGAATATGTATATAAAAAATTTTAAAACCAAAAACTAATACATTTAGTCCGCTTGGAAAAGCAAGGTATATCAGACCCCGTATAATGCTATATCACATAACATTGATTTAATTTAATGCAGTTTTAATACATCTATATGTGCATATGTTACAATATGTAAAAAAAGGATGAGGCTACTTGCACATACAGTATGTGCATGCAATTGACTATTTGGACATACAGTATATGTATGATATTGGCTATTTGGACATATCACTAACCTAACGTAAACTAACCTATCTTAACAACCTAACTTAATTTGGTGCATATATACAGTGTATGCAAATACAAATTACATACTGTAAGTGCAAATAGCCACTTTTGTAAAAAAATATAATAGGCTATTTGACAACATTGAAAATATACTGCAAATTGTGGTCATCTTATCAGATAATAGCATAAAAGAACATATTTCACTTTATTTTAAAATAAATTATGTATATTTTTTGCAAATTACACGAAAAAAAAATATAATAATTTTTGAAATTTTATCTATGACGGGAACGCTATGTGATTGGTTGCAGCTCTAGTGACATCACACGCATGTTGAGTTCGCGTTTTATGCTTTCTGTGTATTATATCAAAGTATTATATTCGATTTTTCAGCTATTTTTGAAGCAGTTTTTAGATAAATTTTATTACTAGTGGCATAAATATTCGTTTCGAATTTCAAAATGGAATTAAATTTTGTGCGAGCTGATTATAGCAACCTATCTAAGGTAGACACTTTTATGGTTGCACTTTTTTTTAAGAATAACGCTGATTACTGTGCTGCGGAACTTAAAAATGTGAAAACAGCAGTGTAAGTACCACATAAAACATTTGAAATCCTATATATATGCTGCAAGATTAAGCCATATTAAGAGGTTAGGTACCTATTAAAGATGTTGGTTAATACGGAGTTTACGGGTGGCCGCTGTCAGAATTGTCAAAAATCACGTGTATAGTTATTCAGAAAAGATGTTATTTCGTTTTATAAGAACCGATATTTTTAGCTACTATCTAGTTAAATATTACATATATCAAAGTGATCTTCACACATAAAAACATTTGTATTCAATAAAATACTCGTTGGATCTTTTCAATTATTGTAACCACATTTTTCGTCTTTTGGGATTCTTTGGAACAGAAACAAACAGTTTGTGTGGACTTTTTATAGACGTATTTATACATTGTGGCACTACACACCATTTATACACCATTCTATCCACTAAATTTGAAGATGAAATTCACTTCAGATGCACTGTTTTATTAAGGCAATGACTTATTTACGTGCGTGTGACGTCACACGCACCATATGACCAGCGCCATGATAGAAACAGCGTTTCTGACGCAGTTTTGAAAATTTAAACTTTAACATTGATTTTTATTGATAATACAGTAGATCTCCCCGAAATATCAATGTAGTGTGCTTATTATGTAATAAAGAATAATTTAAAAATATTTTCTAAAATTAGTCAAATAGCCTATTATGCATTGTCAGCGTTAACCCTTTCACAGCGCAATACGCTTTGAGATTTCGTGATCGCTGTGTGCACGTATTTCGATGATTGCAAGTTTATTCGTGAAAAGTAGTTAACAATTTTCGGTCCCGTGTATTTTCAGTTTATTTTATAATAAAAATGTGTATAACATGTGTACAACGTGACTCAAAAGTACGTAACGACAGAGTTAATAGTTGTATTAAGCGTATGGGATACATTTTAATTTTACGAATATATAGGTACGGTTTGAGCAGCGAAAGGGTAAAGGTCCTCTCAAACCTGAGCGTTACAGGTAGCGATAGTGCTACTGCGATATTTATTAACTTAAGAGATATTGAAGTACGTATCTTAACAAATTATAATATATCAAAATTATAGAAATGTTTCTGTTAGTTCATCAAAATATTCCAAATAAGTATTATGAACCTAGAGATAGCGCACACCAAAGGCAAAATTTAATCCATTATCTAATACATATACCTATACATTTTTAACTAAGGTATGATTTCGTTTATCGGAAAATGGACACATTGCACAAATTATTTATTCCAACGTTCACGTAACGTTAATTTTAATCTAAGAATTTATTCCAACGTTGTCGGAACCTTATATGTGGTTCCGACAACAATTAAATCTTCCCGTGGCTCCAAATCACAATACAATTGTAAATCCTAAAATAAATGAATATCCAAAAGAATTAAAATATTTATTAGATAATAATATGAATATTTAAAAAAATAAAAATTAAAAAAAGGACAATCTATTTTTTTTAGTTTAAAAAGCTTCAGTAATTGACAATTATGTTGTTTTTTCAATTCCTTCAACTTTTTAAACCTAGTACCTGTGTATTTTCAATGAATTTAATTTTTTATCAGTTTAATTACAAAAACTTTTACTACACTCTTTTATTGCTAAACAACAAGCAGCATTCATGAAATTATTGAAAGATGTATTAAAAGAAGATAACTTTCTTATTGTGTGTGACTTCGCAGAAAATAACGCATTTGTCATACAGAATGCAGCAGCTGGCTTTGATTGGAGTAACAATCAGAGCACCATCTATCCAGTTGTAGTTTATTTTAGATCTGATAATAAACTAGATCACAAAAGTCTAGTTATAATATCAGACTGTAACAATCACGATTCCACTGCTGTGCATGTGTTTTGTAAAATAATTATTAACTTTGTAAAAACTATTTCTGAGAAAGCTGCTAAAATTTACTATTTTTCTGATGGAGCGCCACAACAGTTTAAAAAATACAAAATTTTTATAAATTTGTATTATTATGAAGATGATTTTGGGATACCGGCTGAATGGCATTTTTTCGCCACTGCTCATGGTAAAGGGCCCTGCGATGCTGTAAGCGGTACAATGAAAAGAATAGCTGCACGAGCCAATCTTCAACTACCAGCAGATCAACAAATAACTTATATAAATAATAACCGCGATGGAATTGTTAACGTGGGCTACCAAACCAAATAACTTACTGAATATAACAGTTAAATTTTCATCGTTAGAAGGTTATAGTAACGCTATCTTAAAATTAAGTGATCCTTACAAAACTGCTAAAACGATAAGAGCAACCCATAAACTACATTGTGTTATTCCTGATAAAAATGGCGATGCATTAAAAGTTAAATACTACTCATTCATTTGATATTTTTGGGAAATTCATTGCTTCGGAGCAGCGGAGTATGCAAGCTATTTGTAATAATAATATTAGTATACGAAAAGGAAAACGTAACATACAAAATATAATTATGAATATGTGGAATGAAATAGATTGTAATGAATCTTTATCTCCTGAAATAGACTTGCGATCAAATACATTTTCACCAATTTGTTGTGCTACTACTTTATCATCTGATATGAACCCAATATTTACTATTACAGATAATTAATTCTTACTTGTTAAATATCACACTATAATATAAACGTGTATGAATATATATATATATATTTATATATCCGCACGAAACTATAGCTTTATAGACTCTGGATTCACCAGGCCGATTTTGATAATTTTTGTTTTGTCATGTAGCTTGACTCTTTTTCCAGTCAATAGGCTAGATTTCATTTCTTAGCTATGAAAGGTCTCTGAGCTGTGATTTTTTTCCGAAAAAGTACGTGAAAAATTTTGTTAAAATTAAATTTTATGATAAAATACCGTCGGCATTTTTTTTTAATCTGTAGCTCTGATTGGACGAAATCATATGTTTCTGTCTGATTTACGTGCATTCTGACAGATGACAGATGACATGGAATGTTCTAGAAGGTTTTCTACCTTTTCTATTAGGAGTGAGAAAATTTTTGATTACGTTAGATTTGATAGTTATTGAAATTACGTGGTTTTTTACATGTGACATATTTTTTACGTTTGTAAAAAAATTATTTTGAGTGAAATTGTTGATTTTTTTTTTAATTGCTGAAAATATTCATTTAAATCAGGGACGGCGTTTCAAATATTTTTAAATTTGCATTTTTTAATGAAATTGTATAAAAATATAATTTTTAATAGTTTTGTTGTAGGAGATTAATGCAATTTATCCAAAAGTTCACATTTAAAAATAAATAAGTCAGTAGCGTCCCAAAAAAATTTTTTAATTGTACAAAAATTAGAAATTTCAGAAAAATATGAAAATTATAATATAGATCAGTAGCGCCTTGAAAAAAATTATTTATGAATTATTATTTTTTTGAAAGTTGAGATTGATATATTAATCATTTTTTTTAATTATAATTAAGTCAGGGGCGTCGCATGAAAATAATTAAAATTGCTATTTTTTAAAAGTGACAGACAAATTAATTTTGATTAAAATTGAACTAAAATTAAAAACTTCAGGAATACATAAAAATAAAAAGTTAACCATTTAATAAATAACAGTACATTTTAGGTTGGGTAATTTATACATGTAATATTATAAATAAAATTATTTATAATATTACAAAAAAAAATATCTTGAGTGAAATTGTTGAATTTTTTTAATTGAAATTATTCATTTAAATCAGGGACGGCGTTTCAAATATTTTTAATTTGTGTTTTTTTTAATGAAATTGTATAAAAATATAATTTTTAAGAGTTTTGTTGATGCAATATACAAAATTTCACATTTAAAAATAATAATTAAGTCAGGGGCTGGTGTCGTTTTAAATATATGAAAGTGGGAAATGTCACATTTCGTAACGTTTGTAAAAACTTTGAAAAAAAAAATTTAATTGTTCAAAAATAAGAAATTTCAAAAAATATGAAAATTATAATATAGATCAGTAGCGCCTTAAAAAAATTATTTATGAATTATTATTTTTTTGAAACATTTGAGATTGATATATTAATATATTTTTTTTAAATTATAATTAAGTCAGGGGCGTCGCATGAAAATAAATAAATTGCTATTTTTTAAAAGTGACATAGACAAAATAATTTTGATTAAAATTGAACAAAAATTAAAAACTTCAGGAATAGATAAAAATTTAAAAGTTAACAATTTAAAAAATAACAGTACATTTTAGGTTTTAATTGTTGAAATTATTCATTTAAATCAGGGACGGCGTTTCAAATATTTTTTCATTTGTGTTTTTTTAATGAAGTTGTTGAGTTTTGTTGATGCAATTTATTCAAAATTTCACATTTAAAAATAATAAAGTCAGGGGCTGGTATCGTTTTAAATATGTGAATTTTTTCGTAACGTTTGTAAAAACTTAAAAAAAAAAATTATTGTTCAAAATTTAGAAATTTCAGAAAAATATGAAAATTATAATATAAATCAGTAGCGTCTAAAAAAAATTATTTATGGATTTTTTTTTAAGTTTTGAGATTGATATATTCATACATTTTTAAAAATTATAATTAAGTCAGGGGCGTCGCATGAAACTAATTAAAATTGCTATTTTTTAAAAGTGACGTAGACTAATTAATTTTGATTAAAATTGAATAAAAATTAAAAACATCAGGAATATGTCAAAATAAAAGGTTAACCATTTAATAAATAACTACATTTTAGGTTGGGTAATTTATACATGTAATATTACTGAAAATTGTAAAAATGATAAGTGATTATCCCCGCCAATTTAAGAAAAAATGAGTATCAGCAGAAAGAATGGAAAATTATTATAATATACACATACGAGGGTCGCAGACCTGAGTAAATTTTTGATTAGGTAATTTGTACATGTAAGATTACTGAAAATTTTAATATTGATTATCTCCGCTAAATTCAAAAATTAACTATTAAAAAAATAGTGGAACGAGTATGGTATATACACATACGAGGGTCGCAGACCCGAGTAAATTTGTGTAAAAAATATGACGTGAAAGGGGGTTGGGGCGCGAAGCGCCCAGGGGCACAGCCCCTAGTTTATGTATATAAGTTTAATAAAGAATACATGATTTTCTTACCTTTAAAAATTCGTCTTTCATTGACTAATATATAGCATCACAGATTTAAGGTATTTATACCAGACTAGATGGGCCCGCGCGGCTTCGCTCGCGTGGACTACGGAATTATTTTTTAGGATTTAAAAAATATATAGTTGAAACACGATTAGTTATTTTTCTTATAAAAACCAAACAACACTTAAATTACCTACCTAACAAAAGTGAATCAGAACAAAAGTAAAAATAATTTTTGTTCTATTTACATTTAAAAGTCATTTTAAAACTTTGACTAAAAAAATAGATTGTGATAAAAATAAAACAACTATACGATATTTAACCAGGTTATGAGTATAAATGCAAGTCAAGAATACGCAAGCGCATCGTGTTTTACGTGAAGATCGCGAGTATCGCGATGTTGAGAGACAGCGAAATGCTGAATCACATCGCAATTCAAGAAGAAATCAAGTGAAACATGAAATAGAGCAAATACGTAATACACAGTCTCGTGAATCTGTAAAAATACATTTTGAATATGTGCAAAAGGAAAATGCACTACTTTCAATTCAAACGGGCAAACAAATTGCAAATTGGCAAACTGTTACAGGGGAATATTTTACAAATATTTCAGAGGGTAACACTATCACATATCACTGCTGTTGAAGACTTTGGCATAAAAAAGCAAACTGGCAAATTTATAAAGCCAGATTATCGAATTAAAATGAATATATACAAACTGTTGGAGACAGGATTGGTTGTCTTCTTATAAAGGCCGTGTAACTGTTCTTTTTATTCCAGATGCTACCACCTTCCTGTAGGTACGAGATATCAAAGTTTTCTAAATCATTTGAAGAGATTCTTACAGGACATGGCAAATTTGGTTCACACCTAAAACGAATAAGAAAGACAGCAAGTGACATGTCAGTTTTGTCACTCTGGTAAAGACACACCACTACATCGTATCTTGGCCTGTCCAATGTTTTCAGAGCAGAAAGATGAGCTCGATCAAACATTACAAACATTGTCAACATGCGATTCCGTGATATTATTACCCCAGACTGTTTCTAGAAGTTGATGGACTTGTTTTCAAGATTTGTTGGCCACCTGGTTGATGGCGAAGAAAGGGAGACCAGAATTTAGATAAAAATAAAATGACTTTAGTTCTTTGCCCGTTATGGGAATTACCAGTTGACTTGTTATAAATATTATACAGCCTCATCTACCGGGGATGCTCGTATACGAGGGAAACGGGTTTGGCACGCCAAATGAATTTTGGCGTGGTTATTATGCGGCGATAGCCGCAATGCGGCAAACACAAGGCGCTGTAACTGCCACCGCGTCTACCACCCTGTACCGCTCTGTCTACCGCCCCGTCTACCGCTCCGTGTACAACCCCGTCTACCGGGGATGCTCGTATACGAGAGTAAGGGGTTTGGCACGCCAAATGAACTTTGGCGTGGTTATTATGCGGCGATAGCCGCAATGCGGCAAACACAAGGCGCTGTAACTGCCACCGCGTCTACCGCCCTGTAACGCTCTGTCTACCGCCCCGTCTACCGCTCCGTGTACAACCCCGTCTACCGGGGATGCTCGTATACGAGAGTAAGGGGTTTGGCACGCCAAATGAACTTTGGCGTGGTTATTATGCGGAGATAGCCGCAATGCGGCAAACACAAGGAGCTGTAACTGCCACCGCGTCTACCGCTTCGTCTACAGCCCCGTCTACCGCCCCGTCTACAAGCCCGTCTACCGGAGATGTTCGTATACGAGGGCAAGGGGTTAGGTACGCCAAATGAATTTTGGCGTGGTTATTATGCGGCGATAGCCGCAATGCGGCAAACACAAGGCGTTGTAACTGCCACCGCGTCTACCGCTTCGTCTACAGCCCCGTGTCCCGCTCCGTGTACAACCCCGTCTACCGGGGATGCTCGTATACGAGAGTAAGGGGTTTGGCACGCCAAATGAACTTTGGCGTGGTTATTATGCGGCGATAGCCGCAATACGGCAAACACAAGGCGCTGTAAGTGCCACCGTGTCTACCGCTTCGTCTTCAGCCCCGTCTACAGCCACGTCTACCGCTCCGTCTACAGCGCCGTCTACCGGGGATGCTAGTATACGAGGACAAGGGGTTTGGTACGCCAAATGAATTTATAAAGCCAGATTATCGAATTAAAATGAATATATACAAACTGTTGGAGACAGGATTGGTTGTCTTCTTATAAAGGCCGTGTAACTGTTCTTTTTATTCCAGATGCTACCACCTTCCTGTAGGTACGAGATATCAAAGTTTTCTAAATCATTTGAAGAGATTCTTACAGGACATGGCAAATTTGGTTCACACCTAAAACGAATAAGAAAGACAGCAAGTGACATGTCAGTTTTGTCACTCTGGTAAAGACACACCACTACATCGTATCTTGGCCTGTCCAATGTTTTCAGAGCAGAAAGATGAGCTCGATCAAACATTACAAACATTGTCAACATGCGATTCCGTGATATTATTACCCCAGACTGTTTCTAGAAGTTGATGGACTTGTTTTCAAGATTTGTTGGCCACCTGGTTGATGGCGAAGAAAGGGAGACCAGAATTTAGATAAAAATAAAATGACTTTAGTTCTTTGCCCGTTATGGGAATTACCAGTTGACTTGTTATAAATATTATACAGCCTCATCTACCGGGGATGCTCGTATACGAGGGAAACGGGTTTGGCACGCCAAATGAATTTTGGCGTGGTTATTATGCGGCGATAGCCGCAATGCGGCAAACACAAGGCGCTGTAACTGCCACCGCGTCTACCACCCTGTACCGCTCTGTCTACCGCCCCGTCTACCGCTCCGTGTACAACCCCGTCTACCGGGGATGCTCGTATACGAGAGTAAGGGGTTTGGCACGCCAAATGAACTTTGGCGTGGTTATTATGCGGCGATAGCCGCAATGCGGCAAACACAAGGCGCTGTAACTGCCACCGCGTCTACCGCCCTGTAACGCTCTGTCTACCGCCCCGTCTACCGCTCCGTGTACAACCCCGTCTACCGGGGATGCTCGTATACGAGAGTAAGGGGTTTGGCACGCCAAATGAACTTTGGCGTGGTTATTATGCGGAGATAGCCGCAATGCGGCAAACACAAGGAGCTGTAACTGCCACCGCGTCTACCGCTTCGTCTACAGCCCCGTCTACCGCCCCGTCTACAAGCCCGTCTACCGGAGATGTTCGTATACGAGGGCAAGGGGTTAGGTACGCCAAATGAATTTTGGCGTGGTTATTATGCGGCGATAGCCGCAATGCGGCAAACACAAGGCGTTGTAACTGCCACCGCGTCTACCGCTTCGTCTACAGCCCCGTGTCCCGCTCCGTGTACAACCCCGTCTACCGGGGATGCTCGTATACGAGAGTAAGGGGTTTGGCACGCCAAATGAACTTTGGCGTGGTTATTATGCGGCGATAGCCGCAATACGGCAAACACAAGGCGCTGTAAGTGCCACCGTGTCTACCGCTTCGTCTTCAGCCCCGTCTACAGCCACGTCTACCGCTCCGTCTACAGCGCCGTCTACCGGGGATGCTAGTATACGAGGACAAGGGGTTTGGTACGCCAAATGAATTTTGGCGTGGTTATTATGCGGCGATAGCCTTAATGCGGCAAACACAAGGCGATGTAAGTGCCACCGCGTCTACCGCCCCGTCTACAAGCCCATCTACCGGAGATATTCGTATACGAGGGCAAGGGGTGAGGTACGCCAAATGAATTTTGGCGTGGTTATTATGCGGCGATAGCCGCAATGCGGCAAACACAAGGCGCTGTAAGTGCCACCGCGTCTTCAGCCCCGTCTACTGCTCCATGTACAACCCCGTCTACCGGGGATGCTCGTATACGAGAGTAAGGGGTTTGGCACGCCAAATGAACTTTGGCGTGGTTATTATGCGGCGATAGCCTTAATGCGGCAAACACAAGGCGCTGTAAGTGCCACCGCGTCTACCGCTTCGTCTACAGCCCCGTCTACAGCCACGTCTACCGCTCTGTCTACCGCTTCGTCTACAGTCCCGTCTACCGGGGATGCTCGTATACGAGGACAAGGGGTTTGGTACGTCAAATGAACTTTGGCGTGGTTATTATGCGGCGATAGCCGCAATACGGCAAACACAAGGCGCTGTAAGTGCCACCGCGTCTACCGCTTCGTCTACAGCCCCGTCTACAGCCACGTCTACCGCTCCGTCTACAGCCCCGTCTACAGCCACGTCTACCGCTCCGTCTACAGCGCCGTCTACCGGGGATGCTAGTATACGAGGACAAGGGGTTTGGTACGCCAAATGAATTTTGGCGTGGTTATTATGTGGCGATAGCCTCAATGCGGCAAACACAAGGCGCTGTAAGTGCCACCGCGTCTACCGCTTCGTCTACAGCCCCATCTACAGCCACGTCTACCGCTCCGTCTACAGCCCCGTCTACAGCCACGTCTACAGCTCCGTCTACAGCCCTGTCTACCGGGGATGTTCGTATACGAGGACAAGGGGTTTGGTACGCCAAATGAATTTTGGCGTGGTTATTATGCGGCGATAGCCGCAATGCGGCAAACACAAGGCGCTGTAACTGCCACCGCGTCTACCATTCCGTTTACCGCCCCGTCTACTGCTTCGTCTACCGCTCCGTTAACCGCCCCGTTTACCTCTCCGTCTACAGCCCCATCTACCGAGGATGCTCGTATACGAGAGTAAGGGGTTTGGCACGCCAAATGAACTTTGGCGTGGTTATTATGCGGCGATAGCCGCAATACGGCAAACACAAGGCGCTGTAAGTGCCACCGCGTCTACCGCTTCGTCTACCGCTCCGTCTACAGCCCCGTCTACCGGGGATGCTCGTATACGAGGACAAGGGGTTTGGTACGCCAAATGAATTTTGGCGTGGTTATTATGCGGCGATAGCCTCAATGCGGCTAACACAAGGCGCTGTAAGTGCCACCGCGTCTACCGCTTCGTGTACAGCCCCGTCTACAGCCACGTCTACCGCTCCGTCTACAGCCCCGTCTACCGGGGATGCTCGTATACGAGGACAAGGGGTTTGGTACGCCAAATGAATTTTGGCGTGGTTATTATGCGGCGATAGCCTCAATGCGGCTAACACAAGGCGCTGTAAGTGCCACCGCGTCTACCGCTTCGTGTACAGCCCCGTCTACCGCTCCGTCTACAGCCCCGTCTACCGGGGATGCTCGTATACGAGGACAAGGGGTTTGGTACGCCAAATGAATTTTGGCGTGGTTATTATGCGGCGATAGCCTCAATGCGGCTAACACAAGGCGCTGTAAGTGCCACCGCGTGTACCGCTTCGTGTACAGCCCCGTCTACAGCCACGTCTACCGCTCCGTCTACAGCCCCGTCTACCGGGGATGCTCGTATACGAGGACAAGGGGTTTGGTACGCCAAATGAATTTTGGCGTGGTTATTATGCGGCGATAGCCTCAATGCGGCTAACACAAGGCGCTGTAAGTGCCACCGCGTCTACCGCTTCGTGTACAGCCCCGTCTACAGCCACGTCTACCGCTCCGTCTACAGCCCCGTCTACCGGGGATGCTCGTATACGAGGACAAGGGGTTTGGTACGCCAAATGAATTTTGGCGTGGTTATTATGCGGCGATAGCCTTAATGCGGTAACACAAGGCGCTGTAAATGCCACCGCGTCTTCCGCTTCGTCTACAGCCCCGTTTACCGCCCCGTCTACTGCTTCGTCTACCGCTCCGTTTACCGCCCCGTTTACCTCTCCGTCTACAGCCCCATCTACCGGGGATGCTCGTATACGAGGGCAAGGGGTTTGGCAGCGTGGAAACCGGCGGCACATTCGCCGTAGTGGGCGGCGGCCCACAATCATACAATATTTATAATTAAGTTAGTGTATTTTACTAATAAACTAAGTTATACTGTATTCACGATTAGAACGGTACATTTTTGCAAATAGTTAGACATGCCCATTGTTACAAATTGAGTTTATTCAAAATTTATTAATTTGGATGTTATACAGTAGAAACCGATTATAACAACATCGATTAATATAACGTATCGCTTTTAACGACTCAAAATAAAAGTCCCGGCTGAAGCTCATATAATTACCTTTTATAATATACCGTTTATAACGGTATTGCTTACAACGAAATATTGAATAGAACGATTTTTTGTTTACAATATTTATGAAAATTTTATCCGTTAAATAATGGACCGTCTTTTGTCTCCATTTTTTTGTTATTTATGAAAAGTTCATAATTAAGAAATAGTTTTTATTATTTTTACTTGAAATAAAAATAATAATATATTCAGCGTGTACGATTTTTAAATACCGTGCCAAATGTTTATACTTTGCCGCGTTGTCATAGCTTGTACCATTATATTATTTATCAGAAATTAAGTTTTTATTTTACTTATAACTTTTATTTAATTATAAACGGGACAGTGAAAATACTTGAGATTTTTTATATTAACTCCAGATGTGTTAAGTAAAAGACACAATTAGTACAGTTTTGTTACGAAGAAGTACGATATTTCATTGCATTTATCACGTTGAGTATTTATTTTCTGTTGCACATATGTACGCGCGAGTTACGGGACGCCCATAACAGCAAGACATAAAATAAACACAAACCATATAAATAAGATCTTGTAATAGTTTTTAGTTGTTAGTTAGTTCTTGTAACATTATTGCTGTAAGACGTTACTATATTGAGATTTTAAAATAAAGCTTATTTTTTTTAACTATATTTTGCCTTCGAGAAACATAATTGGCGCAGTCGGTAGGATAGCCAATAAACGGTTATCCAGTAAAAGTGTTAAGATTTAAAAATTATTTTTTAAATTTATTATTTTATCGGGTGATAAAAAATCATACCACGTACAAAATTGGGAGAGTCTACTTCAGTCGAGGGAACATCGAAAGAAGGCGAGTTTCAACTCCTCAAGACTCACAAACCTACAACAAAGGAAGGCAACGGGAACTCAAGGCATTGTCGCTGTTTTGGATTGCTGCAACAATCATTCCAACGGTTCATTGGAAAGTGGTGGAACAGTCGTGCTACAACAACGATATGAAAATTACGATATTCGCAACCTACTGGTGAGTCGTATATTTTGATATTGTTTCGGATGTCATTTAAAGTACGTCCTTCCCGATTAAATTTCATAAGTAAATCGAGCAATAAGAAAAATAACAACGGTTCATTGTTAACGAACGAAGGTTTATCGTTCACTTCAGGGACTAACTCATTAAATTTAAGTTCAGACATATTAGAAAACAAAACTATTAAAAATAATAATTTAAATTATAATATTAATATAAAAGAAAATAAATCTTTCAACATGTCTACAAACCAAAATCAAGTAGAATCATACAACAATTTGAGAATACCAGATGCGATTAAAGATAAACCGCATTATGACGGAAACCCGCGATTATTATACGATTTTATTAGTAACGTAGAAGAAATATTTTTACTTATTTCATTAAACGAGGCAGAGCCGTACGGGAAATTTTTAGTTAGGGCTGTAAGGAATATAATTGTAGGGCAAGCGAATGAAGCGCTTAATCAATATGGCACCCAGCTTAACTGGACCGAAATAAAAAATAATTTAATAACTCATTATTCGGACAAAAGAAATGAAACGTCACTAATTAGAGATTTGCATTTATTAATGCAAGGGCCGGATTCGATAGAAACTTTTTATGCTTAAGTAATGGAAATATTTTCTACTCTATGCAATCACATAGCTGTTCATGAAAGACATAGTTTAGTTATAGAAGCGAAAAGAAATCTATTCGCGGAAATGTGCTTAAGTACTTTTATAATAGGATTGAAGGAACCAATAGGGTCTACTGTTAGGGCTATGCGACCTAATACACTTTCGGAAGCGTTAGCATTTTGTTTAACGGAACAGAATACATACTACATAAAAAGTAGACAACCACAATCTACACGTAAAATAACAAATACACCCCAACATCAACATTCTCACAATCTTATAATTATTCTCATCAAAGACCAACGTATAATCAACATAGCATACAAACACAAAGACAAACATCACCAATTCAGAACATCCCAAGAAACCAACCACCATTCAGACAAACATCTACATTTGACAGACCGACATTTAATAGACCGAACTTTAATTCACAACCTAATACATCAAAATCAAAATATTTCATAAATAGACAATCTAATCAAGTACCAAATAGACCGATATCTATGGACACCTCGAGTGGCAACACGAGACGGTCACAATTTCATAATAACACCTTCAGACCAACAGGACCACCTAATTTTGTTAGTAAAGAACTTTTTAATGTAGAACCACCTATACCTCACTCAGACCATACTGACGACTCTGACATTCAAAATTCTTATTCTCATGAAAATGCATACCGTGATCAATTCAAACCTTATAAAATAGACGAAGAAACACCTAATTACGAACACGAATTAGATCATTACACCGAGGATATAACACTGGCCGACAGCCATTTTGCTGCAGGGTATACAATAACTTTTTAAGGATAATTTGGACACGCTGAATCCAAAAATGACCACCATTTTGCTCAATCAGCTCTAGTTTTTGCAATATTGCAAAAAACATGTTTTTTTCGATATGCAAACATTCAAATTCGTATATATTTTTTATAAATCAATGACTTTAACCAAATATCATTTAGAATGAAGCTATGGGTCCTGATTGAACTAAAAAGCCTTAAATTATATACATTCATAAAGTTATTCCATTCGAAAATCATGTTTTAAACGAAAAAAATCGATTTTTTAGCAAAAATTCAGCAATTTTCAAAATTCAAAACGCTGTAACACAAACAATTTTTGTCCAATTTTATTGTTATTCACTAAATTTGTAGCTTAATTTATTTTCTTTATTGTGTTAAAATTTCAACGTAATCGAACGAAAATTGGCGAAATGGTACTAAAATCAACTGCGCGTGTCAAAATATAGTAGTTCGGTCATATATGTTTTTTAAATCAAATGCTTCAACCAAAGATCATTCGGAATGTAACTATGGGTTCTAATTAAACTATAAAGCCTGAAATTATAAACATTTTTAAAGTTATTTTCTTCGAAATTCTTGTTTAAAATGAAGAAAATTTGATTTTTTAGCCAAACTTCAGCAATTTTTAAATTTCACAGAGCTGTTACACACAAACAATTTTTGTCCAATTTTAATTAAATTTACTAAATTAATAGCTTTATTTATCTTCTTTAGTGTGTTAAAATTTTAACGTATTTGAATGAAAATTGGCAGAAAGGTATTAAAATTAACCGCCCGTGTCAGAATTTGGTAGTTCGGTCATAACTACTCCTGGCGTTAAATAAATTCATTGAACAAAGTTATGAATTGAAATACGTATTAATTCGTGTTTCGAAACGAAAATTAACGAAACTGTTTCACAAAATTGAAAAAAAAAACTATACAAAACGCTCTTGCCCATAAATTAAAAAAAAAAAATCATACGTGTAAGAAAAACTTCTTTTTAGCGATTATCTTGACAAAGTAATTATTATTTTCGAAAAAACATATGAAATAGGTAAAAAATTTTTCATTACTTTGTTCACTGAATTTATTTTACGAGCCAAACATTCGCCAGGAGTGAAAATTACCGAACTACCAAATTTGACACGCGCAGTTGATTTTAGTACCATTTCGCCAATTTTCGTTCGATTACGTTGAAATTTTAACACAATAAAGAAAATAAATTAAGCTACAAACTTAGTGAATAACATTAAAATTGGACAAAAATTGTTTGTGTTACAGCGTTTTGAATTTTGAAAATTGCTGAATTTTTGCTAAAAAATCGATTTTTTTTCGTTTAAAACATGATTTTCGAATGGAATAACTTTATGAATGTATATAATTTAAGGTGTTTTAGTTCAATCAGGACCCATAGCTTCAATCTGAATGATATTTGGTTAAAGTCATTGATTTATAAAATATATATACGAATTTGAATGTTTGCATATCGAAAAAAACATGTTTTTTGCAATATTGCAAAAACTAGAGCTAATTGAGCAAAATGGTAGTCATTTTTGGATTCAGCGTGTCCAAATTACACTTAAAAAGTTATTGTATGCCCTGCAGCAAACAAAAAATTTTATTTTGTCGTCAATTATAATTAACGACTCAAAATTTTCAGTCAATAGCCTCGAACGACCTATCGGATACATAGACTTAAATAACCATAGCGGAAATAAATTACCGTAAGTCCACATAAATAATCAAAACGCACCACCATTTAAATTTTTAATAGATACAGGCTCATCTGTTTCATTTATAAATCCTAAATTTGTAAATGAACACGATATTGAAACAATCTACCCAATAGAAATTAGCACAGTATTTTCGAAACACGAATTAAATAAACAGGTTATATCATTACCAGACACTAGCGAAGATTATTATAGAAAGAAGAGGTTGTGCTTCGCTTGTCGTGAATCTACAGCTGCAAAAACGATTGTTGCTTCGAGGTTTGAGGAAAATTGGAGGGAATTGGGAAAGTTCAAAAAATACTCACATGTTTGATACAATAAACTTTCCTAAAAATTTATCGCATCCCAGTGATGAAGAATGGTTCGTATGGAAATTGAATAACAAACAGCGGAACTCAAACCATAGGAGTTAAAAACAAATGCGCTTTCGACTCAACCTTGCAAGTATTGATACTTGCATTTGTGAAAAACCAGCAACTACGAGAAACTTTCGAAACTAGTCAAAATTCTTTCATACAACCAGCACTATATGTGATTAAAAACGGGTTAAAGGGACGATATGCATACAATGAACGCACGAAAGTACTTCATAAATATTTGGGACACGAGAAAGATCGATTGACTCACGTGGATAATTGTTCGATTTTGGACTGTGCCATAGAAATAGGCACTACACATTTCGTGTAATTACATACAATTTTAACTGTTAATCGACACTTTATTCTGCTGAGTTCATCTGACGCTTCCAAAACATGTAATATTTTTTTAAGAACATAACATTTTTTGCACATTTAATTAGCACTTAATTATTAGTCAAATGAGCTTTTGTTTTGCTGATATTACTCTGTATAATTCATTTTATTGTTATAGTGAACAATTAAAATGTAATATTTTCATTATTGAATTGAATATTTATATATATTTCTGTTTTATTAATTCCTTATTTTCTGCTGTTCATCTTTCGGTTTTTGTATTGATTTAAATAAATAAATTTATTTTGTATAATATTTTATTATTATTCGTACGATATTTAATTTATACATTTTTTTTGGTTTTCTGTTCTATATTTCTGGTTGTTACTTATCTAAATCATTACTATTTCGTTTTTCATCTTCGTTTTAAATAATAAGTCGATATACTTATTAGTTTTTGTATATTTTTTAAATAGTATGTTAAATATATTGTAATAATTCCAGATTTTATAATTGATTAGTTCATAATTGTTTTGATTCACTCTTATTTTGATCAAGAAATGTATTTATTAAGAAAATCAAAACCACTACAAATGATTGTATAGAGCCATCTTGTAGTGAAAGTATTCCTCGTACACGCGACTTAACCTTATCACCGTTAAGTTTTATATCGTATTCCTCATGTTCTCCGTCATTTTTAGCAAATATAAGAAATATCAGAAACATGCGTAAAGTGCAGTGCTATACAAAAAAAATAAACAAGGAAAACACGAGTTACGTATCCAATTTTATTAGAAAAACATCTTTCTATACAATTTGTTCTAAACATGCAATTTTTCCACAAAACGAAGCAAGTTGAAAAAAATCAGAATTTTTTTTGCAATCTCACTGTATTTAAAATCTCCCAAAGCTTACTAATATTTAATAAACATGCATTTCAATATACCATCAGTGAACACTATTCAAAGCTGGCTTAGTGTGTACCGTTTGAAAACAGGGTTTTAAAAAATAGAACCTCTTTTAAAAACAAAAATATAACTGATGATGAACAAAGAAAAACAATGTGTGTTATGTTTCGATGAAATGGCAATAAAAAAAGCATTGACTACAATCCCAAATTAAATATCATCGAGGGGTTTCAGATTTGGGTTCGTTGGGTAGATCTAAAACTCAGTTCCCATGCATTTGTTTTTATGATTCGTGGTCTATTTTCTGCATTGAAACTTCCTGCTGCCTATTACATTAGCACAGGAATAACAACTGATAATTTAATGAAATTGCTATATTTCGGAATTGATTGGATACATAAAATTGGATTTTCCATCCGTGCAATAATAACATGCGATCAAGGAACAAGTAATCAGTCCGCATTTCAAAAAAATGGGTGTAGCCATAAACTCCATACATAATTCACAATGTCCCTTATTTATTAAAAAGCGTTCGAAATAATTTAATCATTAAAGATATTATTACAGTGGATGGTTGTGCATCTTGGAACGATGTTAAAAATTTATATCAAATTGATTGTGTGTCCCAACCAATAGCACGTTGTTTAGTTAAAATATCAAAAGCTCATATTTATCCTAACACCTTTCAAAAAATGCGAGTAAAATTAGCAACTCAGGTGTTCAGTCGATCCTATTCAATTGCAATCAAATTAGTATGTGCCACAGAACAGATTCAGAACGACAGAGTTATTATTACGTCACAATTTTTATAAAAAATGAATGACCTATTTGTTGTTTAGACAGCCATGCTTTATACGATTGCAACAAAAGTGCGCTTTCTGATTCGTCCCCGCTTATTGAAAAAATACATTAGAGATGCTATTAATTGAATAAGTTCTTGGAAAGTAGTATCAAGTAAAAACAAAACAAAAAATCCTCCGTGTTTTGATTTCATTCAAACACTAAAAGCGATTTTAAACTTATGGGAAGATGTCAGACATGAAGAAGATATTAACATTTGGCCAGTCGATTAAATCAAGATCCATTGGAACATCCATTTTCAAAAATACGACAGTTGTGCGGTTTCAATTAAAGCCCTACAACAAAAATATTCAGAATTAATCTACAAAAATAACTTCTGATATGATTTCACCGACATCGTCGAATTGCGAACTTAATTACGATGAGCAGCTATTAGAATAGTTAGAGTCATCCCAGCCAAACGTCACTGTAGAAAATACTACAAATGTTGAAAATATAGATTTAAAATCAAATTGTGGCAATGATTTAATCCCACACATGATTGATTTATTTCCATCCATAGAGACATGATCAGTGACATATGTGGCAGGATATATAGTAAATTGCACACCTAAGAAATTTAAATGTTTCAACTGTAAGATAAACTTTACTTCTGAGAACACTGAGATTGAAAATAATCACGAAATGTTGATTTTTTAAAAAGATTATGGACTTTCTGATACAGAATTAAAACATTTTGTGAAACCTACAATTGAAGTTGTGGACATTATCAAAGAAGATGATTGGATACAAATTGCTTATGAATTTTATCGTTGCACCAATTTTCCGAACGTAATATGAGCTATCGACTGCAAGCACATACGCATGGTGCAGCCTGAACATTCAGGATTCTCATATTTTAACTACAAAAAATTCTTCTCCTGTGTTCTGCACATTGAATACATTCAAATTCCATTACATACCAATTGTTTATACAGAGAACATTCTGGAACAACTCTTCCAGTTGTCGAAATTTAATATAAACACCCGTTATCCAGATTGGTTCAATCGTGAATGTGACAAACACAAAGAATTCTTTGTAAAACATCTGTTAAAAACTAAACTTTTCAAGGAATGCAAATGGAAATCGAAAGATGTGCTGCAGAGTGCGTATGATTCAAGAAAAAAAGTTAATTTACTGAGCAGTTTGTAATTTTTATGTTTTGATTCTAATATTAATTCCAAAATTTATCACAAAAAGTTAAAAAAGAAGTTACTATCAGGGTAATTTAGAACCTGCAGGACATTAACATAGGGTGAATGCCATTGGTGCATTTTGAAATGCCGTCACAAAATTTGATTAAATAGTCAGTAGTGTTTTGTTTTCACGTTCATAATAATAACAAAAGAAGTAACTATTACAATATGTATCATTCCAATATGGCGACACGGAGCGGACGTGTGAGAAACATGTCTGAATCAAACGATAGTGAAAAAAAGAAATTAACAACGTAGTGACTAAAGAATTCCTATCAAGTGAAGAGTTTAGTGCTGTGTTAAAATTTTTTATAAAATCATCAATTGACGAAGCTATAAGTGATATTAAAAATAAGTTATTAGTTCTTGAAGCGCAAAATGTAAAATTATTAGACGAAGTTAGCATGCTAAAGCAGGAAATAAATAAGAATTCAGTGACTACAAAATTGTTACATTCTGATGTTGTTAAATCATCGAAACCAGATACCAACAAAAAGGCTGTCTCCAAACCAAATAAAAAAATTCAACAAAATAATTCTGAACATGCTACTAGTGACAACAGTGGTACGAAAACAATTGAAAAAAATAACCATGAAGATAGTGCTTACGGTAATAACATTACTGACAACAGTGGTACGAAAACAATTGAAAAAAATAACCATGAAAATAGTGCTCAAGGTAATAACATTACTGAAAGTCATTTAGATAATACCAAAAAAATAAATGATAACATAATTGACGAAAATGACGAATTTACAAAGGTAGTCTATAAAAAGAGGCAACGAAAAATTATACATGGAACGTCCACTGAACCAAATATCTTTAAAGCAGCTGAGAAAAAAATATATATCTACCTGGGGAAAGTTTATAAAAATACAACCGCTGAGGAGGTTGTTAATTTTTTAAATAAGAAATTTCCAAATAACAAATTCACCTGCGACAAACTGCAAACTAATGGAACTAATGCAAGTTTCAAAATAGAAGCTGAATCTACGCTAATGGAAAAAATGTATGATCCATCCACATGGCCGCAAAATTGTGTGGTAAAAAGATTTCTTTTTCGTACCCAACCTGCCAAATTTTCCAACTAAAAATTTTCAACATCCTGAAGATCAGCCACTGAGCAAAATAAAAATTAAAAACCATAAAATAATAAAAAATATCAACATTTTAAACCTGAACATACAATGTATGAAACACAAAACAGAAGAACTAGAAATCTTCACTAACAATGAATACGACTTTATATGTATTACCGAGCACTGGCTCACCGTTAATGAGATTTGTTACACTCAAATTGGCAACTATAACCTGCTTGCTTCATTCTCAAGAAAAGACTATATACATGGAGGAGTAGCGATCTATGGAAAAGGAATTCATCAAGGTATAGAATTGAAGAAAATTAAAGAGCTCAGTGTTGAAAAACAGTTTGAATGTTGTGCAGTGAAATGTGAAAACTTAAACTGTATAGTTGTATCTGTATATAGACCACCTGACAGTGATTTTAACCTATTCCTACAAAAATTTGAAGAACTATCAAATATTTTATTAAAAGACAATTACGAATTATTTATCTGTGGAGATTTTAACGTAAACATGTTAAATGCCACTGAAAAGAAATGCACACAATTTAATATGTTATTACATGCATACAATTTAGCGTGCTCAATCTCGCAACCAACTAGAATTACAAACATCTCTGAAACATGCATAGACAATATAATAACAAATACACATCCCAACACATATAAAACTAATGTAATCCCTGTCTCCTTTTCCGATCACGCAGCAGTTACACTATTATTTAATATTGCTAATGAAATCAATAATAATACATAAAAATATATTAGAACATTTTCTGACGACCAATTAACGCAATTTAATTACTCTTTATCGAGCGAAAACTGGGAATCTGTCTATCAACAGACCAACACTAATGATAGTTATAAAATGTTCTACAATATTTTCTCTTTTCATTTTAACAATGTATTTCCTTTGAAACGGGTAAACATTAATAATACTAAAATAAATAATAACTGGATAACACCTGAAATAATAAAATTATCAAATAAGAAATTAAACTTGTACTTGTTAATAAAAGACTTAAAAAAACGTAACTATAATACAGACGAATTTAATAAACAATATAAAATTTTATGTAAACAAATTAAAAAAAATACTCTTGAAACCAAACGAAACTATTACGGTAATAGAATACAAAATTCTAGTAATAAAACTTCTGAATCATGGAACATAATAAAACATTTTAATAAAAACGTGCAAAATAATAATAAAGTAAATACGTTTACAAAACTAACTGATAATGACAACAATACAATCACTGATATAAACGAAATAACTAATCTATTCAATGACTTTTTTGTAAACGTCAGTAAAAAATTAAATCTAAACGAACCAAATCTTAACATAAAAGTTCCAAAAAACAAAAATAGCTCAAGTTTATATTTTTTTCCTTGTACTGATACGGAAATATACAATGTTTGCAATAGATTAAAAAACAAAAAATCTACAGGATATGACGATATCCCAAATTGCATTCTTAAATCAAGTGCATATATAATAGCGCAGCCATTGACACACATTATAAATAACTGCTTTACTGAAGGTATATATCCAGATGACCTGAAGCTAGCAATTGTCAGACCTATATATAAAAGTGGCGACAAACATATTCTAAATAATTATCGACCCATTTCCCTCCTAAGTAACATATCAAAAATTTTCGAAAAAGTTATAGCGGACAGATTAAATAATTACATTTCCAAACTTAAAATTATTCTTGACTGTCAACATGGATTTCGGGCGGGATACTCGACTAACCTGGCAATATTTAAAACAATCAACTTCATATTAAATGCGTGGAATAAAAAACATATCTCTATAGGAGCATTCTTAGACATTTCAAAAGCGTTTGACTGCGTTCATGCACAACTACTGTGTTCAAAACTGTATGATTACGGCATAAGAGGGGTGGCTCTTGATCTAATAAAATCTTACCTTACAGGTCGTCTGCAAAGGGTAGAAATGAAAACTAAAAACGGGAATATGATAACATCAACATCTTCTCAGACAAAATTCGTACAAGCCGGAGTACCACAAGGTTCTATATTAGGCCCTCTGTTATTCTTATTGTATGTCAATGAAATTTCAACAAAAATAAACGAAAATGTAATACTCTTTGCAGATGACACTGCCATATTATTCCAAGACAAACCCCATGAGCAAATAATAGACAACATAAATAATTCCTTTTGTGTAATATTAAATTGGTTCTCTGAAAATTGTTTAAAACTTAACCTAAGTAAAACCAAACTAATAAAATTTGGAAAATATAGCGAATTCCCAACCCCGTTTTCGCTACCTACCTTTAAAGAAATCACATTGGTAGACAATATTAAGTTCTTGGGCTTACACATAGACAAAAATTTAAACTGGGACATTCACATAAATCACATAACTAAAAAAATAAGTAAAACGATATATCTACTAATTAAATTAAATAAAGAAGTACCTAACCATATACTACTAACCATTTACTATTCTTTTATTCAACCCTTACTAGCTTATGGAATTATTTATTGGGGCAGTAGCTCACATGTCAAAGATCTTTTTATCTACCAAAAAAAATGCATAAGAGCAATTTGTAATGTAACACCGAGAACTTCATGTAAGCCGTTGTTCAAAAAACTACAAATATTAACTCTAACTGATTTATATATTTACGAATGCTCTCTCTTTCTAAAAAGAAATGCTAATTTATTCTCTGGAAACATAAACTCTCATTGTTACAATACAAGAAATAAAGAAAATTTAGTCCCTCCATCGACCAGCCTAGCGGTAATCACAAAAGGTCCACACATTTCAATAATAAACATTTTTAATAAATTACCTAACGAAATAAAAAATCTTCCGATTAATATATTCAAAAAAGAGTTAAAAAATTTTTTAATTACAAAGAATCATTACAATCTAAGCGAATACGGATAACTATAATCAACTCCTTTCTTTTCTGCCTAATTCCTATCTCTTTCCCTATTGTATATGTATGAAATATTATTTTATAACTTAAATAACAGTTAAATTAAGCTTAAAATGTATAACTTTGAAAAATCTATGTAACAGTGTAATTATGTTTATTGACTCATTCTATACCATGGATGGTTAAAAAGAATAAAGCGTACTATTATTATTATTATTCACCCAGGTTGTCAGGAAATTTATCCAAATGGCTGTACAAATAATGTAATTTGATACTCATATTAGCCCCCAGTTTTTTATATTATTATAAAATAAAATTATAGTATTATAGGTATTTAAAAAAATATATTTTGATATACAATTTTGGGAAATAATAAAATAAATTATAGACAATACATACATTTGAATATTAAGCAAATCCGTGCTGGGGAATATTCCAAATACTTACCTGGCTAGACCCTTTTAGCAAAAAATATATACTGTACTAAAATATTGAAATATAAATATTTATATAACAATGTAAGAAGTTAAAATCCTATCGGCGTTTCATAATTTTAAGACGTTAGAATGTATCACTTATAAAATATATTTTCAGCTAGTTAAAAATATCTCTATAAAGGCTGGTTTACACGCAACGATAAATCGTAACAATTTATCGTAACGATACATTGTTACAATAAATCGAAAGAGTGTGTACTGTTTACATGCAACGATTTCTTGTCCAATATTTATTGTCGACCGCGGTACACTCAGTTAGCTTTTGCCATGGAAGTACTGTTGTGGTCGTTATATATCGTTTGTTTAGCAAGAAAAGTGATAAGGTCACGAAGACCAAGAAGAATGTGGAGCCGCCAGTGGTTGCTGAAGAAAAGGATATTTTCTCATATAAAATTATTGAAAGAATTTCGAAATGAACCCAATGACTGGCGGAATTATTTAAGAATGGATGAAGAGACTTATGTTGAGTTGTTGAGGTTAGTTTCTCCGTTTATTGAGAAAAATGATACTGTTATGAGAAGAGCGATATCTCCGCATGAAAGATTCTCAGCTACTTTACTTTTCCTTGCCACTGGAAGAAGCTTTAAGGACATGGAATTTTCAACTGCCATTTCTAAACCAGCTCTCTGCAAAATAATCCCGGAAACCTGTGAGGCTATCTACAAAGTATTAAAAAAATTCATACAGGTATGTTAACTAACAGTTTTATTTACTATTAAACCGTATACATTTTACACATGAAAATGTCCTGTTACTCCGAGAAATTCAAAAAGTAGGTCAAAACATTTGGGTTAGTGGGTTGTTGAGGGTATCGTTGAGGATTACATTGTTGATAGTCATTATTTTTGAATGTACGGTGTGGTTGACTGTTTATTACTTTAAACTCTTTGGCGAGTGCTTCAAGCTCCCCTTCAAAAATCACATCATTTATGAGTTTTCGAGCGAATATGGCCTGGTTTCCTTTAAGGGAACGTAGATTATGGGCTATATACTTTCCGCAGGCTTCGAATTCATCATCAGGACGAATAGCTTTGAGCTAGCTGTATCACCTCATCTGTCGGAGTCAGGTTCTTTTTTCCGCTTTGGCCGCGGTACACTTGGTGATGTAATTGATCCATCATCACCTGATGTTGACAGAGCCGATGTGGTGACCTCTCGTTGATGGAAATGGTCTAGATCCGTAGATTCAGAATATTCCTGATACAAAATAGAACATATATTTTCAGTTTCCACAATACGTACAAGAATGGAAGGCTATAACAGATGAATATAACAGAAATAGTCCTTCAGCCAAGACCGGAAAAATGGAATGATTTACAGAAAATTTTGACTTACAGAAGGAAGACGAAATTATCAACTGAGAGTAGTGTCGAAACATTGAAATTTTATACAAATCATACCATTTTTTCGGCCCTGGCTCAAGGACTAAAAATGGGATTGGGTAGATATACAACTTGGGTAGAAGAATAAAATGGTTTGTGTGTGTGTCTGCCTATCAAAAACAGTTAAATCCTTTTTTTGTTCCAGTTCCCTAAAACAGCACATGAGTGGTTGAAAATTGCTTCAGATTTTGAGGAGAAGTGCAATTTCCTCATTGTTTGGGTGCGATCGATGCCAAACATGTCCGGATTGTTCCACTTTAGTGAATGCAGACAATTATTTGAACCATATTTGTCAATAATTCATTAATATTTGTTATAATTAATGTAGGTCTATTTATTTCTGACATGTAATTTATATTTGACAAAATAATTTAACTAATTTTACTATAAATAAAAAAGGATTGTGTGGTTTTATGAAACCACGGTAAAAGTGAAACTTTTTTTCACATTATAGACATTTAACTAAAAATTTTCGGAATAATAAATTCAAGCACTCAAAATTGAAATAAATCCATAAACAACAACATGTACCAGCAAAAAGTTCTAATAATTCTAATAAATTCTATATAAAAACCAAGATCTTTTTTCCTTTTTCTATAAACACGTGCTCTGTCGGCGTTCTGTTTTTTACGGCGTAAAATTAATTCATCGTCATTCATTTTTGCACTATTCTTTGCTTTTTCCTCGTTGATCAGTTTTTTGGACTCACTAGCTGTGTCGTTGTTTACCAAAAGCAAATAAATAACAACATTTACATTAAACACTGACAAATTACAATACAAACTTACTAAATATGTATAATAGCACACAGTACATAAACTGTCATACAATGAATGGCTTGTTCCACGCATGCACAGTCCAAACGTCAGCGACATGCAACACACAGACCAAAAAGTTTGAGACGATGTAATAAAAGTTTCACTTTAAAAATTAATTTTACTTACATCTTGTTGTGTTTCTTCGCCCTCATCATCCATGGTACTCCTACTAGGTCTTACAGAGTCCTGGTTATTTAAAAAATTCAGAAGGTCAAAGTACCAAAAAGTTGGTTTATAAATATCCGCACCTGCCCCGGATTTCGACGAATTGATACTTCCTTATTATAAACAGTATGTATCGCATGAATTTTTTTTACAACAGTGTTTCTATCTGCTGACGGATATAACTCCTTATATTTTTAATGAGCTCTCTATAAGCAATATCTTTTTTATTTATGTCGGAGTATTATTTGCTCTTAATGAGCCACCAGCAGGTAAAACTCTGATATAGTTCAATAAACTCGGTCAGAAACTCTCGAGTGTGTGCCATGATTACTGGACATACGTACAATTTACAATATATGTATTTTAAAATTTAGTCAAATACCCTATTGTCAACGAATCAACGAAGATAATGCAAAACTAAGTCAAATCGTAACAATGAATGGCTGTTACTTGTTTACACGTTCCTATTTCTGGTTACGATTCGCAGAAATTGATACCGGCCGGCAACGATCATCCAATCCAATTTCAATTCCAATAAATCGCTAAAATGCCCTGTTTACACGCTACGATAAATCGTAACGATTCGATCGTTACGATTTATCGTAGCGTGTAAACCACCCTTTATGCATGAAACAAATTATATATTCAATTTTGAAATTTCCACTTAATGTTTCTGTTTCCAGATCGGCTGTTCGAATCCTTAATGGTTTTGTAGTGACGTTTTCGTCATGCATTTTTTAATGGAATATCTCAGTCTCTTTCAATAACAGTCATTCGTCCAAAGCATCTATTTTATTTTTTTTTCACGATAGTTAATAATCTTTTGAGACGGATATGTGTCTTCGAGCAATATTTTAATTTTATCGTCTCTATTTTTTCATTTCATAATCTCCTTGATGAAATAAAAATAACTTTTTCTCTTTTTGAAACTGTTCATTTTTATTGGTGGTAAGCCAGGTTCATATTCAGCACAACCATATACATCAAATTGAAAAAAAAAATTTTTTTTTTATGTTGCCACTCTCATTCCCTTTATCATTTGCTATCTGCTTTTTGTCTTCAAAGGTAGATTTTTGAACTTTATAACAATTAACTAATTTGTAGATGTACATAGTCAAATTTGCAAGGCCATCATCAATAACAGTTTTGGCAGAAAATTATTCTGGGTATTTTTTTATTATTTCTTTGGAAACTTTTGCTACAGCAGTTCGTGTTTCATCTTTTAAGTCGGCTATTAAATATTATGAGATATCTTGTATCATTTGTCGACGATTAAAAGGTGTTGGTTTCATTTTATTGTTAAAAGCCTCTAAAAGACTTTTAACATAATTTGAAACTTATCTTTATCACAAAGAATTTTTTTTAAATAGTCTTGTCAATGTACGTTTTTACTTCGGAACTCTCAGAAACAGCACTGATAAAATAAAACATAGAATACATTGAATATTTGTTTATTATAATTTTATTATAATTAGAACACGTTTATATTATAGTGTGATACAGTTTATTAAATACCTAATTTATTAACCCATTAATCCCCAAGAGTAGAAAAAAAATTAATTTGATGTTTTAAATGCATTTTATTACTAAATATATACTCAAAACTGTTTTTGAAGTGAAAATAAATCATGTTTTTTTTTTTTTTTAATTTTTTCAACAAAATGTTGCGTAACAGAAGTTATTGCTTAGTGTGGAATAGTTTAAAACAGTTTGTGTAACGACGTTAGCAGCAAAAAGTCATTTTATCAATGAGATATTTAAAAAAAAAACAATTTTTTTAAAATGTTTCCTTTACCCAACGTTGGGGATTAATGGGTTACGGGAAGAACGTGATCATTTTATTGATAAAAATGATAATAAACGTTCGATTTGCGTGCCATTTATTACCCCTTCTGTTTTTAAATTTTTTGTACGATGTTGCCACCGGGGCTGCAGCACGAGCACTGGTCACGGTTATTGGACGAGCACTGGTTACGGGGGTTAGAGCAGTACTGGTGGCCAGAGCTGCTCCATCCCCTCTTACAGGGATCACTGCCAACTCTTCCGCCACCCTGCTATAATACCCCACCCAATACAGTGGTGCATTATTATACTGGGTGGCACTTGCTCTATAAAAAAAATTAATATTAGCGAATCAATTTACATCATAACGTTGATAAATACTCACGGCATTTCATTAATATTTCTGAAACAAGAAAAAAAATTATAATTAACAAATATATCCAATTGTTTATAATAAAACAAACACGAATTTTTAACAATTGAAAAATATTTTATAAAATAAGCATGCTTAAACCAATTTCACATATAACCGGCAGCCGGGTATGTGTGAAATTATTTGATTTCTTACAGGACAAGTTTATCAATATTATTACAGTAAACTTCTTGGAGCTCAATAAAGTGTAAAAAATTGAGAAAAAAATTGCTCTGCATATAAAGAACAATTAAAACAAGTGTACAATTTTTCATAATTCTTTAATTTTACTTACTCTCCATTTTCCATCACATTTTCGTCATTATTCAAATTCATATCGACATTATTTCTGAAAAATACAAACAATAATAATACTTTATTTCGTAATACCAAATGAATGGTGTAAAATGAGTCATCATAAAATTAAAACTTTAAAACTAGAGTATAGAACTTACAAAATAAGATATAAAAATTGATAAAATGTAAAAGTATAATATAAAATAAAAAAGTATAATGTAAAATGTTCAGGTATAGTAATGTGTGATTTTAATTGATGTATTCCTTGAAATTGTAATCTGTTTTATTTAAAAGATATGTTTTTAGTTCTTTTTTGAATTAAGGGCCTGTGTTGTTTGAAGTTTGGTGGTAGTTTGTTGTAGACTCTGATGATGGAGTTCACAACTCCTTGGTTGACAAGTTGTAGTCTTGTTTGAGTAGTGATATATTCGTCCTTTCGACGTGTGTTAGAAGCATGGTCGGGCAAACTTTGAAAATTTCGTAATAAGATTTAAGAAAAACTGCGCATTCATAGATGTAAAAGGTTAGTGTAAGTATCTTTAATTGTTTGAAGAGTGGTCTACATGATTCTTTCGGGTGTTAATTTAAGATGAAGCGTATAAAACGTGTTTGTATTAAAAACAATTCGTTGACAGAAGATTATACCGTATTTTAAATTTGAATATATGAAAGCGTAGT
The DNA here is from genome assembly GCA_949319165.1 of Sialis lutaria. Lineage (NCBI taxonomy): Eukaryota > Metazoa > Arthropoda > Insecta > Megaloptera > Sialidae > Sialis > Sialis lutaria. Next base: position 22,168,246 of record OX439242.1, read on the forward strand.
ATACTGATTGTTAGTAATTGAAATAGAATGCACAATGTGATTTAAATATTTATTTACGTCTATATACAAAAATGGTGGACGCGTAAATAGGTGCGTCTTAGTATAGCTTAAACACTAGTAAAGTAATGTAGACTTGTACTTGATCACTTCACTTGATAATAGTTATTGAACTTGATAATATTGTTAATTGTATTTGAATATATTGTTAATTGTTTCTATAGAGGCAAACAATTACTAAAACACTGCACTTGTAAATATAGTTATTATAGTTTCTATATAGAGGCAGAAACTATTATAGAACACACAAAATAGACTTGTGTTTAATTGTAGTGTTTACACAGTTACAATGAGTGTTTATATTGTAGCTAAACACTAAGCACTTGTTGACTATCGCACTGCAAGATATGTAATGGCGTCTTCTTCTCCAAAAAGACACTTAGTAGCGGTGGCGTGATGAACTAATGCACAGTAGCGTCGGTACATGTCGGCGACGCTCGGATAGATACGAAGTTATGCACGCACGATATGAATATAGGCGCGCACTTAAATTGAGATTTCAGTTTAATCCCAAACACTGATAATAGAACATTGACTGGCATAAATTTAGATATAGGTAGTTTAAAAAAAACTAATATTTTGATAATTTTTTGACTAGGTGTTCGATGTGGAATTTCCAATTAAAGTTCTTGTCGATGTGTATACCTAAGAATTTAATGTTGTCTGAAATGTGAAAATGTTGATTGTTGATCGTTATATTTTCGAGTGTTTCGCCATAGGTTCCAAATTTGAGTATTTGGGTTTTTTCTAGGTTATGTTTGAGACCATAGTTGCTGAACCATTGAGTCATGTCATTAGTAGTTATATTTACGTTTTCAAGGAGTTGCAGTCGATTTATAGCATTGTACAGTAAGGTGGTATCATCAGCAAAAAGTACTGTTTTGGTGTTGGTTATGTTTGGTAAATCATTGATATATAATGAAAAATGGTTCATTGCTAGTACTGATCCTTGAGGTATGCCCTTCGTAATTTTCTCATTATTGGATAGAACTTTGTTTTCAATATTATTTTTTAATTCGACTTGTTGGGAACGGTTTATGAGTTATGTATGAGTCTAATAATTTGAGAGCTGGTCCTATTATACCGTACGTTGAGAGTTTGTTTTTAAAACGTTTTTGTCTACACAATCAAAGGCTTTAGACAGATCGATAAATGTGGCTAACGACAGCAACCCTTGGTTCCATGACTTCATGATTTCAGATACTTCCAGGTACAAAATTCGACATGTTCAACGCTATTTAAAACTATGCTGTTGTATGAATCTTGTATTGTTGTGAGTTGGAAATCTTGATCCGATGTCAAAACAATAAAATGACGTCAATGATGCAATTTGACGGTAACTACATTGACAGCTAGAGCCACGTAATGGAAAATTCCGGTTTCATATTTACATACCTGGTATTGGCCATTAAATAATATTATTTTTGTCAAATGGCTTCTAACAGGATTTTTTCTGATTTTTTTAAGAATAAAATGTATTCGAATATTTATAAATTTAGTTGCTTTTGTTTTAATTAAAAAGTATAAATTATTTTTTTCACATTCTAGTACATGATTATTTAAACACACAAATACATTATACCCACAGAAATAATTGTTAATTTTTGTTGTTATTTCTAAAATCGTATTGTTTTTAAATAATGCATTATTAGTTTCAGCAAATTGAGTTAATTGTTCAGTCTTTCGACAAACTTTTATTACATCAGTAGATGGATAAAGGAGTCCACCACAACTTTTTTGGGTTATTAAAGAATTGAGGTAATTTTTCTTGTCACCAATTAATGCAGAAATACATGTTTCACATTTTAATGTGTTTTTTAAACACTTGACAACAAATCCAGCTATATGGTGAACAATTTGGGAAGAACATTTTGATAGAACAAAATTATTTATAATATAATTATGATCTATAAGATTTGTTTCTTCTTCGTTAGTTTCTAAAATAGCTTAATTTGGAGTTGTGATGTTTATATGTTCTTCAGGAGAAATAGATATATGCCTGCTAAAACAAACCAAAATGGGAATTTATTCTAGGGGAATACAATTTTCCATTTTCCTTCACGAATCTCAGCTCTTATTATTAATCTTTTATATGAGCCCTTGGACTGACAAGCGGTTGGATTATTATTCCAACTGCCTCTAGATCTTATTGAGGAAAAAACAATTCTAAGTGGTCCCGGCTTATTTTATAAATTGGAGTGTATAGTATAAATTTTTATCTACAACTACATCATTATATAATGAAAGTGCACTTTTTAATTAAATAATGAAACCAATAAAACCTGTTTTTTCTGAATTTTATTACAAGGGTGATACGAAATCGGGTGTTGTTGTTGTGTGAGAGAGATAGAATGATGATATTTTTGTAGTTTATTTATTTTCAACAATAATAGAATATGTGTATACAATAATATAATGTGTATATTGTATATAGATGTAGCGTAGTTAAGGGTTGTCTGCATCTTGCGTTTGGAGGGGTGTAGACTTGCGTGTTGGTGGCGTCGGCGTCCAAGGAAACGGATGACCGTGGAAGCCTCAGCGAGATGGCGACGGTGGGCGTCGTCACGTAGGTGGTGACCGCGCAAGCCTGGGCGGCGTGTGCGACAGCGAGGGTGCCGGCGTTGTGGGCGACGTCGTGAGCGGCTCTGGAGGCAACGTCCGTGGGCGGACTTGGGGTTGGCGTCCGAAGGCGGTAGCGCGAGCGTCGGCGTCGTAGGAGGCGGTGAGGGTGGACCTGGTGGTGATTTCCGTGGGCGACGTAGTCTGGTGTCGGAAACCCACCAGGAAAGTTTTATGGATATCAAGGTTGGGATTGTTGACTACAGAGGCGCAGTAATGACGGCGGGCCTGTAGTCGTGATAACAATCCCCGAGAATATCAACAATTAGTGATTGTTGACTACAGAGGCGCAGTGTTGACGGCGGGCCTGTAATCGTGATAACAATCACCGAGAATATCAACAGTTTGGTGATTGTTGACTACAGAGGCGCAGTAGAGACGGCGGGCCTGTAATCGTAATAACAATCACCGAGAATATCAACAATTGAACCAGTCAGTGGAATATCGTCAAGGGCTGAGCTGGTCAGTTGAGTCCTCCCGAAGGAGACTCCTATATCATCATTGAGCCGTCCCGAAGGAGACTCCTATGTCATCGTGAGCCGTCCCGAAGGAGACTCCTATGTCATCGTGAGCCGTCCCGAAGGAGACTGATTTGTTTACGTTCTACGTCCAGTTATATACAAATTTCCTTTGGTAACTCAGGAGTGTGCGGCGTGCGGAGGTAGACGATAGTCCTGGGCCCGTGACGTAACACCTTACTTCTAGGAACTCGGCCTACCGCAGTTAAAAAATATTCCACACACTAATATTGTTTTGAAGGTGCGGTGTGCGGCGGGGTAGGTATGTATATGTGTATGTTTGTTACTGCAGGTGCCTTACGTACCCGTGCAAGTGTGTCCATGACCGTAGTGGCCACATCTGGAAGTGATAAAACCCTTGAGATTTTTAGCCACGGGTCGCTCATCGTCTTTGACCGCATCGATGTTGTATGTTTATTTTGTGGTATTTACGTACAAAAATCCATTCTTTACAAAATAATATTTATTTTGTTCAGGGGCGTATCAAGGGTACTATCTGAAAGTTTTAATTTTGAAATGTATGAAATAGTATTATTTATAAATTCTGTGTTCGAATCAATTGTTGTATTTACAGAATGGTTTTTTAAATCCTCGAGCAGTCAGTGTTCTATACTATTCAGTATCGAAAGCATAATTAGGTAATAATAATATAAATTTTAGTGTGCTGCAGAAACAATAAATTAATTAATTATTATTTATTCATAACATTAATTTATTTTCACAAAACTCAAGTGCATCTGCTACAGATGCACTAAGCAACTGTATGGCAAGACGCGCTTTTTTCTGTTCTTCATAAGTATGCTGAAATTTTGTAAAATTCATATCGTCAAAATAAAACTTATTGACATTACGAGGTACGTTCTGATTGGCTACTCTTCATCAATCCTTTACGTATGCGATTTGAAATCTGCATCTGTTTTCTGTTTATTAGAATTAAACCTAACCTACAAAACATTATGCATTATGTCAAACAATATTTTTTATTATACAAAATATTAAAATCAAATATATAATTTATAACTTTTTATTTTGAAATTAAATTAAATAAAATTGTATAAAAAATACATTTTAAAAACAAGCTTTTATTAAATATGCACTAAAAAGTAAAAAAAAAATATTTCAGCTATCAAAAAAATTTCAGGATTTTATTACTAAAACCAATAAAAACGCGGGGCGCTCACGAAGGCAAATGTATAGCTTTTAATTAATTGCATAATTTTTTTATTCATACATTTGTTTTTATAGCGCCCCGCATTTTTATTGGTTTTAGTAATAAAAACCTGAAATTTGTTTGATAGCTGAAAATTTATTTTTTACTTTTTAGTGCATTTTTAATAAAAGTTTGTTTCTAAAAAGTATTTTTTTATATAATTTTATTTTTAAATTTTTAGATACCTACTGAAAGTAGGGTATCTACAGACTATAGACATTATAACATATGTTGTTTATTTATATTTTCACAGACTGGTATATGTGTTGTAACATTTTCTCGGATTGATCTGTTTATTGTTTATCTGTATTTATTTTACAATTTTTTACATTGGCAAAGCCAACTTAAAATTAATAAAATAAAAATAAATTGTACATAGTTTAGAGGTACTCAACAATCTGTTTATTGTTTCATCTGTATTTATTTTAAATATTCTGTAATTCTATTTTGTTTGCAACACAGATGTACGTTTGTATTTTGTAGCTCACGCTGCATTTTAACTAAAGTCTCTTCAAAATTATCTCCTTGTAATTGATCGTAACAAATGACAATTTTTCGTAACACACTTATAGCATCAAGGCACTCATTCAGCGATGTCACTGTAAATTGGTCTTCAAACTGTTCGTTAGCTTCGCCTTGTTCGTCAGTTTGCTTTTGAGTTTCAGCTACAATAGCATCATCAGTAGCTGGTGCGCAAATAGTAATAGATCTGTCTATGACAATTGTCATATATTAAAATAAAGGCAATGTAAACGTGGTACGCACATAGACGTACTACGTATTAACAAATAATAATGTTGTTAACAAGTGTGTGCAGCCACAGTCACAGTCATGTATCGGCTAGCATTTATCTTATACTATAATAATAATAAATAAAGATATCATTGATATATTGTTGTATTTATTTTACACCGTGAAGACATTACATTGGCGACGAGGTTAAAGTTTTTTGTGTGAAGTACGAGTATTATATTATATATTATATTATATAAAATAAAAGAAAAAAAAATGGCTTCAACAATTGGGCAGTTGGTGTCGTTTGACCCAAAATCAACAAACTGGGAGATATTCAACGCAAGATTGAATAACTATTTTGTGGCCAACAATATTAACGACGAAGAAATAAAACGTGCTATTTTATTAAATTCATTAGCGGAGGAAGCGTACAAACTGATGTACGAGTTGTGTAATCCGCAGAGGCCGGAGCAAAAATCATATCAACAACTGGTAACGATTTTCAGTGACCAATTTAGAGAAATAAAGGTACATTTTCCGTCCCGGTATAAATTTTATAACTCAAAAAAAGACAAAAATGAATCAGTGATCGACTGGTTAGCACGTGTTCGAAGTTTGGCTATTCCTTGCGATTTTTCGGCTACGGAATTGCCAGTGGTAATAAGAGACATTTTTATCGTCGGTATGAATCCTGGGCCGATAAGGGATCGACTTTTCGAAGAAAATGCGACGAATTTGAATTTGGAGTCAGCGATCAAGTTGGCGCAAAGCAAAGAATCTTCGAGAAGGCAGATGGACGAGTTGGCGCAGGCCGGAGCATCTACGTCATCAAGGGTGGTGATCAAGACAGAACCGATGAACAAGCTGAGTGGGGGACGCACGCGCAACACTGCATTGCCGAGTAAAGTGCATCGGATGCAGCCGAAGAGCGGCGAACATATCAGCTGTTATGCATGCGGGGTCAAAGGTCACATCTCAACGACGTGCAAGTATAAATATTTTAAATGCGCATAGTGTGGTAAGATTGGACACACGTCTGCGGTGTGTTATAGGGGAAATAATAAATACAAAACTAATGTTAATAATAATTATTATTTAAGTAAAAATAGTAATGATAATGATATTCCGTTTTTTGTTGTTAACTTTAAAAATAAGGACAAAGTGTATGATCCTTTTAAAATAACATTAACGGTAGAGAGTAAGCAAATCGATTTCGAAATCGATACGGGGGCTGCAGTGACAGCAATTTCAGTTGATACATGGCAACAGGAGTTTCCACATGTTAAGTTAAATAATTGTAATGATATATTACATGATTATGTGGGAAATAAAATTAAGCCGATAGGGTTAATAGTAGTAAGGGTAGTTTATCAAAATAAACTATATCATTTGGAGGCTTATGTTATTAAAAATGGAGGCTGTCCGCTTATGGGCAGAATGTGGTTTAAAAAGTTAAATTTTAATATCACAAATAATGAGGGAATTATAAATAATTTAACAATGACCAGTGATATCAATAGTTTATGCCAAAAATATTCAAAATTATTTGAAAAAAAGTTAGGTACATTTAAAGGGGGTCAAGTTTCATTAAAATTAAAGGAAAATGTAGAACCAAAATTTTATAATGCACGACCTTTACCTTTTAAAATAAAATAAATTGTAGGAGACGAGGTAAACAGAATGGTAGAGGAGGGAATATTATCACCCATTGAATTTTCGGAATGGGGTACACCGATAGTTCCGGTATGGAAACCTAATGGTAAAATAAGAATATGTGGGGATTACAAAATTACAGTAAATCCAGGTTTAAATGTGTATAAACATCCAATACCGCGAATTCAAGAATTATTTACAAAATTACAGGGCGGTACAAAGTTTAGTAAAATTGATCTGTCACAAGCGTATAATCAACTTGTATTGGATGAAGAAAGTAGTAAAATATGCACAATTTCTACCCATAAAGGATTATTTAAATTTAATAGATTACCATATGGAATAGTATCTGCTCCTGCATTATTTCAAAAAACTATTGAATCAGTTTTAGCTGGTTTAAAGGGGGTTATTTGTTTTTTGGATGATATATTGGTTACCGCAGAGACTCGCGAAGAGCATATAAAAAGGTTAGAAGAAGTTTTTAAGCGTTTGTCAAATTATGGATTGACAGTAAAAAAAGAGAAGTGTGAATTTATAAAGGATTCTGTAACTTATTTAGGACATAAAATTGATGCTATAGGGTTACATACAGATGAAGAAAAGTTATTAGCCATTAAAAATATTACTAAACCCTTAAATGTTACGCAGTTACGGTCATTTCTGGGTATGGTAAATTATTATTGTAAAGGCTCTAGCCCATTAAGATGGTAAAAATCCCCCCTCAACGGATTTGGCTGAAATTAGGTACACTTATTTGTCATTATAAAAAAATAATTTCTCCCGAGTTACAAGACCTGAAACGCCCTCTGTCGTCCATAACCTCAAAAAATGTGTTTTTTCTTTAATATTTTTTTTCTCTGCGAGTTTTTAACCGAATTACTTGAAATTTGGACTGGTAATAGATTTTATAAAGATGAATGACCACATATTTTTAAAATTATTTTTGGCGCGAAATTTGAATTTTTATAGCAATAATAAAATTTAAAAGGGCCATATCTCGGCTCTCAGGGCCCATGTAGGCTAGATACTGCAATTACATGTGTATCTTATCAAAAACTAACATCTTGATTTTTTTCATAATTTTTGATTTGGTGCGCCGTCCTCAAAAATTCAAAAAACCGTATTTTTCTGATTTTTTAGTTTTTAATTAATGTGATGAAATTATAAATAAAATCTGTATAATAATATTTTCTCAAGAATGGCTTGCTCATAAAATGACCAAAAAAAATTATTGCCTCAAAAAAATTTCAAAAATCTCAAAAAAAGGTTTTCATCAATTAAATAAGCATTTAAATAAATATGAGATAATCGTCCAGCAAAAGTTCTGTTTTTATTTGTATATATAAGGTTGGGCTAATTTTCTAACTGACCTCGACTACCCCCCCCCCTATAGTACTCTCAATTCTAAGAAAAAACGCCCATGGAACTATACCTCTACATTTAACTTTAGTTCGCCGCATTTTTGATTGAAAATTTTATGTTTGATTCCCTTGAATTCAATATGTATACATGTTAATTTACATGAAAAGTTACAATTTTGCATTGATTTTTTTTAGCAAAACAGCAACCCAATGGTTCTTGGGTACGAGGATTCCGAATTTGACATCCATTTTTTTATTTTATTCTTGAGCGCCACCTGGTAGCCCAAGCAATAGACTGAAAAAAGAGGTCAAACTAAGAAAAAAAATACACCAAACTGAATTTTGGTGGAGACTTTTATTTTGATATTCTAAGCATAAACTAAAAAATAGCCCTAATTTTGGCAATGGGTTTTCGTTTTTAAGGGGTAAATGGGGCAAATTATATTTTAAAATATTAATATTTTAACCAATGAAAATCGTTTCTTACCCCTAAATATTACCGACTTTCATTGGTTAAAAAAGTAATATTTAAAAAAATTATGGTTAGAACTTATTATTTTTTAGAACTTCAAGAACAATTTGAGGCCAATCAGAATTTTAACAAAAATTATTAATTTTTAAAATAATTTCTCCGAAATAGCATCTTACGTCTTTTAAACCCTCGAGAAAGAGTATTCCATATACAAATTCTGTATTTGTGGTACCAATCGATTCGTCTATCGTGATAGTGTCTCCAACAAATATCAATCATAAAAACACCCCGTCATCGATTTTGTGAAAAATTGAAAAAATGTTTGGAAACGTGGTTTTCATCCTTCAACATTTATTTTAAGGGAGTCGCACCACTTTTCACCAGACCGAGTTATTCTTTTCGAATTATACGCCCAAAAATCTATAATAATCAACCATTAAATTGCTTGCCCCTATAAATTCGGATTTTTCACTGCGCTCTTAATTATAAATATCTTATTTGTGTAGAATTTTATAAGCTACAATTTTCTTCATAACTATGTTCCTTGAAAAATTGGTAATTTTTGAGATATTTGCAAATAAAATATAATTTGCCCCATTTACCCCTTAAAAACGAAAACCCATGGCCAAAATTAGGGCTATTTTTTAGTTTATGCTTAGAATATCAAAATAAAGGCTCCACCAAAATTCAGTTTGGTGTATTTTTTTTCTTAGTTTGACCTCTTTTTTCAGTCTATTGCTTGGGCTACCAGGTGGCGCTCAAGAATAAAATAAAAAAATGGATGTCAAATTCGGAATCCTCGTACCCAAGAACCATTGGGTTGCTGTTTTGCTAAAAAAAATCAATGAAAAATTGTAACTTTTCATGTATATTAACATGTATACATATTGAATTCAAGGGAATCAAACATAAAATTTTCAATCAAAAATGCGGTGAACTAAAGTTAAATGTAGAGGTATAGTTCCATGTGCGTTTTTTCTTAGAATTGAGAGTACTATAGGCTGTCTATAGGGGGAGTAGTCGAGGTCAGTTAGAAAATTAGCCCAACCTTATATATATTCAAATAAAAACAGAACTTTTGCTGGACGATTAACTCATATTTATTTAAATGCTTATTTAATTGATGAAAACCTTTTTTTGAGATTTTTGAAATTTTTTTGAGGCAATAATTTTTTTTGGTCATTTTATGAGCAAGCCATTCTTGAGAAAATATTATTATACAGATTTTATTTATAATTTCATCACATTAATTAAAAACTAAAAAATCAGAAAAATTACGGTTTTTTGAATTTTTGAGGACGGCGCACCAAATCAAAAATTATGAAAAAAATCAGGATGTTAGTTTTTGATAAGATACACATGTAATTGCAGTATCTAGCCTACATGGGCCCTGAGAGCCGAGATATGGCCCTTTTAAATTTTATTATTGCTATAAAAATTCAAATTTCGCGCCAAAAATAATTTTAAAAATATGTGGTCATTCATCTTTATAAAATCTATTACCAGTCCAAATTTCAAGTAATTCGGTTAAAAACTCGCAGAGAAAAAAAATATTAAAGAAAAAACACATTTTTTGAGGTTATGGACGACAGAGGGCGTTTCAGGTCTTGTAACTCGGGAGAAATTATTTTTTTATAATGACAAATAAGTGTACCTAATTTCAGCCAAATCCGTTGAGGGGGGATTTTTACCATCTTAATGGGCTAGAGCCTTTATTCCAAACTTAGCTACAATATTACACCCTTTATATAATTTAACTAAACAAAATATTAAATACGTGTGGTCTAAAGATTGTAGTTTGGCGTTTGAGAAGGTTAAAGAAATGTTATTAACTGCACCTGTATTAGTGCACTATAACCCGAACCTGCCATTGAAATTAACGGTTGACGCATCATCCACAGGTTTAGGTGGAATTTTATCGCACGTTTTTCCCGATAAATCGGAAAAACCAATAGCATATATTTCTCGAGTATTAAATAAAGCTGAAACAAATTATTCGCAAATAGATAAAGAAGCTTTAGCGATAATATGGTCAGTAGAAAAGTTTCATCAATATTTGTACGGAAACAAATTTATTTTAGTTACAGATCATAAACCGTTACTTTCAATATTAGGTAAAAATAAAGGTATACCTCAAATGGCAGCTTCACGTTTACAGCGTTGGGCATATAAATTATCTGCATATGATTATGATATTGAGTTTATTGATTCTAAAAGGAACAAAGCAGATTTTTTATCTAGATGTAATGTTAAAGTAAATTGTTATTATGAGAAAAATGAACATGAAAGTTGTTATGTAAACTATATTAAAGAAAATAATAATTTAGTTGTAAATTTTAAGCAAATTAAAAATGAAATAAGTAAAGACATAGAATTAAGTAAAGTATTGAAATTTGTAAAACATGGTTGGCCAGAAATAAAAATTAAAAAGTATGAAGATATAATACAACCATATGCTTTAAGAAAGCAAGAAATTACAGTAGAACAGGGATGTCTTATGTGGGGCTATAGGATTATAATTCCTAACAGTTTGAGGGAAAATATATTAAATGAATTACATACCAGCCATATGGGCATGGTTAAAATGAAACATTTAGCACGATCATATTTTTGGTGGCCAAATATGAATAAAGATATTGAAAATATAGCAGCAAATTGTGTAACGTGCAATAAATATAAAAATTCCCCACCACGATCAAAATTACATCCTTGGCAATGGCCAAAAGAGCCATGGCATCGTATACATATAGATTATTTAGGTCCATTTTTAGGACGAAATTTTTTAGTGTTAATTGATGCTCATAGCAAGTGGTTGGAGTGTTGTGTTGTAAGAAATGTCACTTCATTCGAAACAATAAGTAAACTTAGAGAAATGTTTGCGCGTTTTGGGTTACCAAAACAGATTGTATCGGATAATGCAACGGTTTTTACGTCTGATGAGTTTCAACATTATTTAAAAATGAATGGTATACAACACATCACTACACCGTATAATCCATCATCGAATGGAGCTGCAGAAAATGCAGTTAAACAAATAAAAAATTGTATTTTAAATGCAATGAGTTCAAATTCAATAGATTTAAATACCATTATAAATCGATTTTTGTTTGATTATAGAAATACTAAACATTCTACTACTCAGGAGTCTCCTGCAAAATTATTAATAGGCAGACAGTTGCGCAGTAGATTTGATTTGTTACTACCAAAAACTGAAGAAATCGTGTCGAGAAAACAAAATATACAAATAAAAAATTATAGAGGGGAGGATACGAGATATTTTAAAATAGGTGATACAGTATTAGTTAAAGATTATCGAGTTTTAAATAAAGTATCGTGGATTAAAGGAAAAATAATAAAAAGATTAGGAGGTACAGTTTATTTGATTAAGACAAGCGATGATTTAACATGGAAACGACACGTAAATCAAATTAGACGCTTAAGTGAAAATCAAACAAAAATTAAAACATATATGTTCTCAGAAAATAACGATGAGTGTAATATAGAATTAGATAGTGTAAGTAATAATCAAATTTCTGAAAACATACAAAATAATACAGATGTAAATAGTGACACTCGCCCTCGAAGAAATGTAAGAGAGCCAGAACGTTTTCAGGCCGGATTGTAAGGGGGAAGGTGTCATATATTAAAATAAAGTCAATGTAAACGTGGTACGCACATAGACGTACTACGTATTAACAAATAATAATGTTGTTAACAAGTGTGTGCAGCCACAGTCACAGTCATGTATCGGCTAGCAATTATCTTATACTATATTAATAATAAATAAAGATATCATTGATATATTGTTGTATTTATTTTACACCGTGAAGACATTACATTGGCGACGAGGTTAAAGTTTTTTGTGTGAAGTACGAGTATTATATTATATATTATATTATATAAAATAAAAGAAAAAAAAATGGCTTCAACAATTGGGCAGTTGGTGTCGTTTGACCCAAAATCAACAAACTGGGAGATATTCAACGCAAGATTGAATAACTATTTTGTGGCCAACAATATTAACGACGAAGAAATAAAACGTGCTATTTTATTAAATTCATTAGCGGAGGAAGCGTACAAACTGATGTACGAGTTGTGTAATCCGCAGAGGCCGGAACAAAAATCATACCAACAACTTGTATCGATTTTCAGTGACCAATTTAGAGAAATAAAGGTACATTTTCCGTCCCGGTATAAATTTTATAACTCAAAAAAAGACGAAAATGAATCAGTGATCGACTGGTTAGCACGTGTTCGAAGTTTGGCTATTCCTTGCGATTTTTCGGCTACGGAATTGCCAGTGATAATAAGAGACATTTTTATCGTCGGTATGAATCCTGGGCCGATAAGGGATCGACTTTTCGAAGAAAATGCGACGAATTTGAATTTGGAGTCAGCGATCAAGTTGGCGCAAAGCAAAGAATCTTCGAGAAGGCAGATGGACGAGTTGGCGCAGGCCGGAGCATCTACGTCATCAAGGGTGGTGATCAAGACAGAACCGATGAACAAGCTGAGTGGGGGACGCACGCGCAACACTGCATTGCCGAGTAAAGTGCATCGGATGCAGCCGAAGAGCGGCGAACAAATCAGCTGTTATACATACGGGGTCAAAGGTCACATCTCAACGACGTGCAAGTATAAACATTTTAAATGCGCAAAGTGTGGTAAGATTGGACACACGTCTGCGGTGTGTTATAGGGGGAATATTAAATACAAAACTAATGTTAATAATAATTATTATTTAAGTAAAAATAGTAATGATAATGATATTCCGTTTTTTGTTGTTAACTTTAAAAATAAGGACAAAGTGTATGATCCTTTTAAAGTAACATTAACGGTAGAGAGTAAGCAAATTGATTTCGAAATCGATACGGGGGCTGCAGTTTCAACTTGCTTCGTTTTGTGGAAAAATTGCATGTTTAGAAAAAATTGTATAGAAAGATGTTTTTCTAATAAAATTGGATACGTAACTCGTGTTTTCCTTGTTTATTTTTTTTGTATAGCACTGCACTTTACGCATGTTTCTGATATTTCTTATATTTGCTAAAAATGACGGAGAACATGAGGAATATGATATAAAACTTAACGGTGATAAGGTTAAGTCGCGTGTACGAGGAATACTTTCACTACAAGATGGCTCTATACAATTATGAACTAATCAATTATAAAATCTGGAATTATTACAATATATTTAACATACTATTTAAAAAATATACAAAAACTAATACTTATATCGACTTATTATTTAAAACGAAGATGAAAAACGATATAGTAATGATTTAGATAAGTAACAACCAGAAATATAGAACAGAAAACCAAAAAAAATGTATAAATTAAATATCGTACGAATAATAAAAAAATATTATACAAAATAAATTTAAATTATTTAAATCAACACAAAAACCGAACGATGAACAACAGAAAATAAGGAATTAATAAAACAGAAATATACATATATAAATATTCAATTCAATAATGAAAATATTACATTTTAATTGTTCACTATAACAAGAAAATGAATTATGCAGAGTAATGTCAGCAAAACAAAAGCTCACTTGACTAATAATTAAGTGCTAATTAAATATGCAAAAAATCTTATGTTCTTAAAAAAATATTACATGTTTTGCAAGCGTCAGGTGAACTCAGCAGAATAAAGTGTCGATTAACAGTTCAAATTGTATGTAATTACACGAAATGTGTAGTGCCTATTTCTATGGCACAGTCCAAAATCGAACAATTATCCACGTGAGTCAATCGATCTTTCTCGTGTCCCAAATATTTATTAAGTACTTTCGTGCGTTCATTGTATGCATATCGTCCCTTTATAGTTCAATCAAATAAGACTTTTTCCCGGAACTAATTCGGACCAAAATTATTTTTGGTGGAAACGTTCTACTAGTGTTCCTGATCATCCTACAAAAAGTCCGAGCTGATCCGAGTTGTGCTACCGCCGCCATCTTGAAAAAATGGCGGACGGGTCACGTTTTTCCATAGTTTTTCGTGTTTTTCTCTGAAACCGTTCATTTTACGAATACGGTTCAAAGGGGGGCGCATATAAAATTGGAAAATATTTGATCGGAACCGTAAATAAATGGAAAAATTTTTATTTGGAAAAATATTTTTAATGGAAAATATTAGGTTTGAAAATATTATGTTTGAAAAATAATAAATTGTAAAAATATTTTGTAGGAACTATACTTCGTCGGAAATGTATTTCTTCAGAAATATATTTCATTGGAACCGTATTTTGTTGGAAAATATTATATTGGAATTTATTATCAAGGCTGTGTACGTACTTAGTACTTACACAGGAGGACGTGCCGTGGTTTCGACCGTGGCTTCGACCGCGGCTTCGACCGTGGCTTCGACCGCGGCTTCGACCGCGGCTTCGAACGCGGCTTCGAACGCGGTTTCGGCGCCATGTATAATGTATAATTTCATGAATAAATAACATATCTTTTATGAATTTTTTACAAATATTTTATTTAAATAATTTAATGTGATGTATAATTATTATAAAAAACTATTAACAACAAATACGTATTAAGGTAGATTTAAAGCCCTTTTCGATAAGATAACGTTTTCTCGGAAACAAAGTAAAATGTATTATCTTATTTGTAATAATTTATATAACTAATTAAGTCAGACACGTATTAAGGAAAATTTGGGCCCCGTTTTTAGATATTTTTAATTCAAAGAAAAATAAAAAAATAACATGAAATAGTAAGTTGTAATAAACATTAACTACATAAAATTAAAGTCAGTCACGTATTAAGGAAAATTTAATGCCCTTTTTTCAAATATAACGTTATCTCAGAAACAAAGTAACATATATAACCTAATCTGTAAAAATTTATATAATTATTTAAGTCAGACACGTATTAAGGCAAATTTGGGCCCCGTTTTTAAATATTTTTAATTTTAAGAGAAATAAAAAAAGAACATGAAATAGTAAATTATAATAAACATTAACTACAAAAAATTAAATTCAGTCACGTACTAAGGAAAATTTAATGCCCTTTTTTCAAATATAACGTTATCTCAGAAACAAAGTAACATATATAACCTAATCTGTAATAATTTATATAATTATTTAAGTCAGACACGTATTAAGGCAAATTTGGGCCCCGTTTTTAAATATTTTTAATTTTAAGAGAAATAAAAAAAGAACATGAAATAGTAAATTATAATAAACATTAACTACAAAAAATTAAATTCAGTCACGTACTAAGGAAAATTTAATGCCCTTTTTTCAAATATAACGTTATCTCAGAAACAAAGTAACATATATAACCTAATCTGTAATAATTTATATAATTAATTAAGTCAGACACGTATTAAGGTAAATTTGGGCCCCGTTTCTAAATATTTTTAATTTTAAGAGAAATAAAAAAATAACATGAAATAGTAAGTTGTAATAACATTAACTACATAAAATTAAAGTCAGTCACGTATTAAGGAAAATTTAATGCCCTTTTTTCAAATATAACGTTATCTCAGAAACAAAGTAATATATATAACCTAATTTTTAATAATTTATATAATTAATTAAGTCAGACACGTATTAAGGTAAATTTGGGCCCCGTTTCTAAATATTTTTTAATTTTAAGAGAAATAAAAAAATAACATGAAATAGTAAGTTGTAATAAACATTAACTACATAAAATTAAAGTCAGTCATGTACTAAGGAAAATTTAATGCCTTTTCTTCAAATATAACGTTATCTCAGAAACAAAGTAATATATATATATATACCCTAATATGTAATAATTTATATAATTAATTATGTCAGACACGTATTAAGGTAAATTTGGGCCCCGTTTCTAAATATTTTTAATTTTAAGAGAAATAAAAAAATAACATGAAATAGTAAGTTGTAATAACATTAACTACATAAAATTAAAGTCAGTCACGTATTAAGGAAAATTTAATGCCCTTTTTTCAAATATAACGTTATCTCAGAAACAAAGTAATATATATAACCTAATTTTTAATAATTTATATAATTAATTAAGTCAGACACGTATTAAGGTAAATTTGGGCCCCGTTTCTAAATATTTTTTAATTTTAAGAGAAATAAAAAAATAACATGAAATAGTAAATTGTAATAAACATTAACTACATAAAATTAAAGTCAGTCATTTATTAAGGAAAATGTAATGCCTTTTTTTCAAATATAACGTTATCTCAGAAACAAAGTAATATATATATATATAACCTAATATGTAATAATTTATATAATTAATTATGTCAGACACGTATTAAGGTAAATTTGCGCCCCGTTTTTAAATATTTTTAATTCTAAGAAAAATTAAAAAATAACATGAAATAGTAAGTTGTAATAAACATTAACTACATAAAATTAAAGTCAGTCACGTATTAAGGAAAATTTAATGCCCTTTTTTCAAATATAACGTTATCTCAGAAACAAAGTAACATATATAACCTAATTTGTAATTATTTAGAAGTTTTATTATGAAACACACGTATTAAGGAAAATTTGGGCCGGCTTCGACCGTGACTTTTGGCCATAGAGCAGGTTATCCTGGCTCATAGTACAGAGCGGTTTAAATTTTAAATATTAAACCCTTAACCGCTTTCGCGTACATTCACACCGCGGTCTTTGTTATATATTTTTTTCCCTTACTTCTCGGTTTTTGCAGGCCTTACACTTAGAGAAAGATGTACAGAATCAAATTACAAATATATATTTAGTGTAAAAATTTTAGCGGTGGTGTAAATAATTATTTAAACCCTTTAACCGTCTCCGCGTGCTTACTCACTGCAGTCTTTGTTATATTTTTTTATTGCTTACTCTTCATTAATTAGTATATTCGTATCGAATCAAATATGTCTTATTTACAAACTACTTCCTGTCGTTTGGTAATTTTATGTATTTTATCTTACCAATCTAATGTTTTTTTTAAGCGTTCTTTGTAGACCAGACGCTAGAAGGAAGTGAGTGGAAATAATATGACAACTGGCAACAATGTTCAGATTAGTATACCTGAGACCTTAAGGAACTTAAAAATGCAAGGTGCCAGGCGAAAAGGCCCTACAAAAGGAAAAAAAACGTTTTTTGAAATCAAAATTTTTTGTATACACAATACTTATATTATCCTTAGGCCTTTTCGCAAAAAAGTAGACTGTGATTAGTGATAGAACTAGCATATTTTATACAGCATTTAACATGGAAACCTGTTTGCCAAAATGCGGGGAAGGAACGTGCGGGTGGGAACGAACAGTAATGTACACTGACTATTCTCAGACAGGGTATTATTAAGTTGTAAATAATTTCTACTCTTGTTGAAAAAAATAAATTTTTATATCGTGAAAGTCTTTATTTCTAAAATAATATAAAATTGTATAAAACAACAATAACATTGAATATAATATTTAATTTGGACATATAACATTTTATCCACTGTAAGTTTTTTTGCAACTGCTCAACATTATTGGACTTGATTTTTATCTAATGCTAATGCAGATATTAGAATGGAAGGCAATGACCAAATGTGGTCATCATAGTAGTCCACATTTTTTTTTAATTTGTTAATTGAGAAAAAGAGAACTCATCTATATGGGTCCTTAGATCTAAGGGTGCTGCCTTTAGATAGAGCAGTACGTTAGACAAGGATTTTGTAAACATACTATCTAATGAACGAAATGTCCGACCAACCCCGTCTTTCGCAATTTAAGCAGAAAATTAAATTTTCTATACGCTAGGAAACCATCTGTCAAAAACGACACGTCGCCACCTAGTGAGCGCCGTTAGCAACTTTGGGTGTATTACTTTTAAAAAAGGACAGCCGAAAGTAATGTTCCCAAGTTCCGATTTCGTTAATTTTTTTTCTTATCTATAAACTAGGGTTGTTAGGGATATGAAATATCGGTTACGGATACGGATAAGGATATTTTTTTTTCTTGGTTTCGGTTTCGGATACGGATATGGATTTTTTTCTTTCTTGGTTTCGGTTTCGGTTACGGATATGGATATTTTTTTTTCTTAGTTTCGGTTTCGGATACGGATAGGGATATTTTACCCCCTTTAGTTTCGGATACGGATACGGATACGAATATTTTTTATTTTTTTTTATTTTTCAGCCCATAGTATAGTTTCCATTGAAATAAGATACATATACAGTCGAAATTGGTTATAAAGTTATAACGATATCTTTTAATACAACATATCGGTTTTAACGACTCAAAATAAAAGTTCCGTGGCAATTCCATATATGGTAATTGCCTAATTACCGGTTTTAAGGGTTCCGTAGAAAACTAGGAACCCTTATAGTTTCTCCATGCCCGTCCGTCCGTCCGCCCTGTTAAAATTTTGACATAATAAGATGAAATTTGGTATATGGTCGTAGATTGATACCCCAAAAACAAAAATGATAAGATTTTTGAAAAACAATTTTTTTTAGACCCCCTTTCATAAAATTAAGTGTTTAAAAAAATCACCTACCCTATTGAGTGGGGTGTCGTTAGAAAAATCTCCTAAAATGCAACAAAAAATGTATGAGAACATTTAATCACGATTTATTTGCTCTTCAAAGTCATTATGAAGGCGCCCCCCCCCCCTATTTTCTATACCATCAATTCTTAAAATCAAAAAAAAAAATCCAGAATGTACATAGCTTTTAATTAGTTACTTTCACTGAAAATTATAGCGAAAAATTAAAACTCCAAAACTTTAATTAATTTACGCTTTACACAAGATATTTGATATAAGTAATTTCTTGAAGATTGTTGTATCAATTATTAAACGAACTTACGAATCATACGACGTACGGAGATGACAAGTGTAATTTGTGACAACAATAAAAAAAGTCACGAATTGAAATATGATGATAAACTTGATATAAAAATTGATTTTTCATTTACAATTTTTAAAAATTTTGTATAGTCTTTAAAATATAGTAGATTTTCAAAAAAGTAATTATTGCAAAATTTGAAAAATCATCTGTTCAATCCATGGTAGCGAAATTAAAAATAAAGAGACCAAATAAAAGTACACGATACGCCAATCTTTCAGGCGGTAAATACAAATTTATAATATTCTGTCCGCGCAACCACTGCGGTAAGCGAATTTTATTTGATAAAAAAAAATAAAAAAATAATTAAATGTGTAAAAATAAGTTGGCTCTGAAATTTTTTAAATTTTTTATTGATTATTAACTTTTTACTCTACATAATAAACCAAAAAATAAAATAAAAAGCTTGTAAAAAAAAAAATTTCCACATCGGGACTCGAACCCGAGATTCTTAGTTTTCAATCTCTACAATATTTTTTTTGTTTTTAAAATATCAACCAAACGGTACCTTATATCGAAAAATTACAAGAGACACAATAATTTTGTTTTATTGAGAGGATTCCAAAACATATTTGATATTATCAATCCGATATTTAATACCCGAGATATGATTTTTTTTCGGTTTTGAACGGCCGCCATTTTGAAATCCATAAAGGAATTTCGCTGACTAACGAACTTAACCGAGGTATTCGTGAGATCGATTTTTCAACCAAGTTTCAAAAAGATCGGAAGTAATCCTGGAAGGCTAGAGAGTCCACTCGAAACGGCAGATATACATATATATATATATATATATATATATATATATATATATATATATATATATATATATATATATATATATATATATATATATATATATATATTTTTTCATTAATAAATATGACCATTTTATTATAATTTTATACTATATTTATTGGGGTTTTATATGGTCAATAAAATGTTTGTGAAATTTTCAATGTTTATTACATAAAATTTTGCGCATTACAGTTTTTTCAGATTTTACATCCTTCATCAGTGTTCAATTATAGGTACATATTTAATTACAGCTACAAGAGTAAGATTTATATCAATAATATAACAGAATAATTATTTACATCTTATAAAATTAGTACTTACAGTTCTAGATAGCAATAGTATGCCATTTACAATAAGTAGAAAAGTAAGAAAATCAATTCAATCCTCCTGTTTTTAGAATATAACATTTTCAATTTGACAGTAATCATATTTCATTTGTAACTTTATATTAATATTTCGTTTATAAATCCATAAATTAAAATTTTATAAAAATATTTTAAAACTTAAACAAATTAAATGTATATGTTTAACTATGTACAATATATGAATGACTATTATTAACAACTTCTAACAAAACCAGAAACACTATCAATACAAAATTAAAGCAGTGTACAAACCTTCTAACATTTATTATAAGATAATTCTACAATATTACTAACTTACATATTTTTATTTTATCTATGGTATTATATTATTTATTTTTTATTTATGTTATCTATCATTTTTTTAAATTTTATTTTATTAGATTAAAAGAAACTTACCTTAATCTAATAAAATAAAATAAAATTTAAAAAAATGATAGATAACATAAATAAAAAATAAATAATATAATACCATAGATAAAATAAAAATATGTAAGTTAGTAATATTGTAGAATTATCTTATAATAAATGTTAGAAGGTTTGTACACTGCTTTAATTTTGTATTGATAGTGTTTCTGGTTTTGTTAGAAGTTGTTAATAATAGTCATTCATATATTGTACATAGTTAAACATATACATTTAATTTGTTTAAGTTTTAAAATATTTTTATAAAATTTTAATTTATGGATTTATAAACGAAATATTAATATAAAGTTACAAATGAAATATGATTACTGTCAAATTGAAAATGTTATATTCTAAAAACAGGAGGATTGAATTGATTTTCTTACTTTTCTACTTATTGTAAATGGCATACTATTGCTATCTAGAACTGTAAGTACTAATTTTATAAGATGTAAATAATTATTCTGTTATATTATTGATATAAATCTTACTCTTGTAGCTGTAATTAAATATGTACCTATAATTGAACACTGATGAAGGATGTAAAATCTGAAAAAACTGTAATGCGCAAAATTTTATGTAATAAACATTGAAAATTTCACAAACATTTTATTGACCATATAAAACCCCAATAAATATAGTATAAAAATATATATATATATATATATATATATATATATATATATATATATATATATATATATATATATATATATATATATATATATATTATAGTTGATATTTTAGGGAATAATTGGTCAAAATAAAAATCTTGTATTTATATTTATTTATTGTATGACATGTTTCGGCCAATTGGCCTTCTTCAGATTGTGGTACATTCGTATTATATAGTATAATCTATAAATTAGAAAAGATATGGTAAAAATCTAATACAATTACAATTTTTAAAAAGCAATTACACTATTTTTTGTTAAACTATTATTTTAAAAGCTTAAAAGTATGGTTAAGTTAATCATTAAGATAAATTTAAAAGATACTCACAATTTTAGCATATCAAAGTATTATACAATAGCGTTATACTTATTATAATAAAAGCAACATAAAACATTATAAATAGTTAAAATTAGTTTTATAAAATATAAAATATGATTCATTTAGCAAAATGAAAGTCAATTGAAAACACATGTTTCAGTAATTGATAAAGTTAAAGTAACAAGTATAAACATATAATATAAATTATTACATAGATGAATACAAAAAGATAGTAATATAAGAACCATAGACTGTATGTTATATTTATGAAAACAAGAAACTGTTATAACATTTAATAATTAAAAATAACTAATAAATAAAGTAACCAATTTATAAGAGATAAAAAACAGAAAAAGGATTAAGTATAAACAATATATTGAATTAAGATAATTTAACTTAATTTAACTAGTACAAACCATATTACAATTTAGGATTGAAAAAAGAGATAAAGAGATAAAATATAGTTAACAGTAAAACTAGGTAAATAGAAAAGCAAAATTTTATGAAATTTACAAATAAAATTAAAAATTAAAATGAGTATAGTATTCGTTTAAAGTCAAAAAACATGAAAAACTAAATTTAAAATATAAATAAAAAACCAAAACAAATAGCAAAAATTATTTTATTATATTATTATAAGTTTGTTGAATGTTTGTTTTGACCAATTATTCCCTAAAATATCAACTATAATACAACAGGATGGTCATCTATACAAATTCAAATATATATATATATATATATATATATATATGGGACGTTCTTTGTCAAACGGAACAAGGCTGTATCCAAAATTCATGTTGATGGATTTTAGTGATCTTGGGCTTAAAATGTTCGTTATGGATCCATCTTTATGGAGGAGTGTGGCCTTTTGGAAAATTTCAAAATGGCGGGTCAATATGGCGGCCAGAAGTCAGCGAAAAATCAAGATACTGGAGAAAAATATTCGTAAAAGAAAAAAATTACGACCGATTCGATTGGTTTTGGATGCAAGTTGTTTGTAATTGACAGCCCAAAAAAGTTGGATAGGTAGGTTGGCGAAATCCAACATGGCGGATCCAAGATGGCGGCTGAAACCTGAAAATCGTCGAAAAATTAAAAAATCAAGACTTTGACAAGAGTTTTCGACACTTAACCTCATTTTATTGGCCTCAAATGTTGAGTTCCAATCACTCATTACATACACAGGTTATTATGAATCCAAAATATAAAATGGCGGCTTCGATTAATCTTAAAATGTAATAAAATCGGTAAAAAACGGTGAAATTTTGGTGGAAACAGTTCCGAACTAGTATATTGATGGTTCATAGATCGTCAAATGATTGCTTTTTTGTATCATGAAATCAAACTTTGTAAATCAAATATGGCGGAGTCAAAATGGCGTAAAGAAATGCCATATATAAGGAAAAACCCACTGTCAAATGAACTCACACAACCCATTTACTTGAAATTCTTAAGCGAAACTTGTTGTTTTCTTCATTCTGAATATGAATCCGCGCTCAGAATTGGTCAGAATAAAAAAAAAAAAATTTTTTAATTTAAAAAAAAAAATTTTTTTTTAATTTAATTTTTTTTTTTTTTTTTTAATATTAATATAATATAATTAATCAATATACTAGTTCGGGACTATTTCCACCTATATTTCACCATTTTTTACCGATTTTATTACATTTTGAGATTAATCGAAGCCGCCATTTTATATTTTGAATTCATAATAACCTGTATATGTAATGAGTGATTGGAACTCAACATTTGAGGCCAATATAATTAGGTTAAATGTCAAAAACTTTAGTCAATGTCTTGATTTTTCATTTTCAGTTTTCAGCCGCCATCTTGGATCCGCCATGTTGGATTTTGCCAACCTACCTATCCAACTTTTTTGGGCTGTCAATTACAAACAACTTGCACCCAAAACCAATCGAATCGGTCGTAAATTTGTTCTTTTACGAATATTTTTCTCCAGTATCTTGATTTTTCGCTGACTTCTGGCCGCCATATTGAGCCGCCATTTTGAAATTTTCCAAAAGGCCACACTCCTCCATAAAGAAGGATCCATAACGAACATTTTAAGCCCAAGATCACTAAAATCCATCAACATGAATTTTGGATACAGCCTTGTTCCGTTTGACAAAGAACGTCCCATATATATACATACAGTTTTGTTGAACGGACCTCATTTTCGTGATCTCGAGATCAAGTTTGATAAAGATATATAGTTTTTTTTCCGAAGTTGCTTCATGATGGTGATAGCAATAGCTATATTTTTCTTCGAAAAATTCGCTAATATGCTCGTATGTTTTGTTTGTGTCTCGAGACTCGGGGAAATAAGTAGGAAACTATCCGAAATAATATCCGAAATAATTATTTCGGATACGGTTTCGGTTTCGGATTTCAGAATTTTATTATTTCGGTTACGGTTTCGGTTTCGGAGTTCAAAATTTAATTATTTCGGTTACGGTTTCGGTTTCGGAGTTCAGAATTTAATTATTCCGGATACGGTTTCGGTTTCGGAGGTCAAATCTTTTCGGATATCCGATAGTTTCGGTTTCGGATACGGAGCTCCGTAACATCCCTACAGTATAAACCTATGTATGAAGAAGTACTTGACCAAGTTTTAATTAATTTTAATAATTATTTTAGCTGTAATTAATTAAAATTTGAAAATCGAAAACCTTTTTTTTTCTACTTAATGGTTTGATATAATTGGACGATATTTTCAGTAAAACTTAAGGGTAATATAAGGTCTTGAAAAACATTAATTTTTTATTTTTACTAAATTTTTTCATAGCAAATTTTTATTTTTTATTTTCAAATGTCCGATATTACCCAATGAGTAAATTACGCGGTTAAAACACAAAGTTATGTGTGTTATATTAAAATCTGTATTGAAGAGTATCAATCTTTGCGGATTATAAGGCTTCGACCCGCGAAATTTGTCTATTTTCGATCAACTCTATTACGATTTTTTCTTTTTTTCTTTTGAGTGGCGTATCTTTGAAACCATATATTTGATTATAATGAAATTTATATGGTATCAGCTCGATAGTATACTCTTTCAAACAAAGAAAAATCAACCGAATAGGTGCATATTTGTCGTAGTTATACCCGAAAATACATAAAAAAATATATAAAAAAATAGAAAACTCTCTCCTTTTTTGAAGTCCATGGTCAGATTCTGATAAAATTTATATGAGACCACCTCGGGAGTATACTCTTTCAAACAAACAAAAATCAACCGAATAGGCGCATATTTGTCGAAGTTATGCTCGAACATACATAACAAAATATATTGATTGAATTGATAACCTCCTCTTTTTTAGAATTCGGTTTAAAATAAGAAAATTTCGGGGTCAAATTCTAATAATATACAAAGGTTGATACTTATCAATACAAATTTTAATATAACATACATAATATAACGGCAATTATCCATTTTTTCCTTTCAATTATATGACAGATTGGTTGACAGAAACCCAAAATTATTTATTTTTGCCACTTGGCGGCGCCAGGATCGATGGTTTCCTAGCGTATAACCTATTTTATTATCATTTTAACAAAAATTGGTTTTATTATTTAAAACGGCATCCACAATAAAAATGTTACTTTAAAAAAATAAAAAAATAATTCGACTGTCATTTTGAAAGATATACAGTTATATATAGCCAAAAAAGTGTTATAATTGATTGTAATGTATTTAATTGTGTTTTCAAAACATGAAAAATGCGGTTCATCTGATTTTTAGTTTATTAGATATAATAATTTTACGAATCTATTTTAATATAAATATGTAGTGTACTGTTTTTGGTGTGATTTAGCTTTTTTAAACTAAAATTTTTATTTTAGACGCCATTTCGAAAGGTACAAAATATTTTTTTTATCTTAATAATAATAAAGAATTAAATTCTCTTTCCAAAATACGAAATTCGTTCAATAGATACAGTCTGTTAGAATCCTGATTAAAAGTCTCAACAGACACACGATCCAAAAATCAATGATTTTTGAGAAACTGAGCTTCAAAATTTCGATTTTTACATATAAGTGAACGATGAAATCGGGTTTGCATCCACGCCTTCATGTGAACAGTTACACAAAATTATTCCCAAATGCGAACTGCAACGGAGAATTCACTGTTGCAAAGGGGACAACGTTTATTTAACAACTGGTCCACGCAATCTTCACAAAGCACTTTGTGGCCACAAGGTACAAGTGCATGCGATCTGTTATTATCCCTGCATACAACACACATTATTTCTTCATTGTGAAGATTTGTTTGAAGATAACTAGGATCAACTTGAGCAAATGGTAGATCAAGATGATAGTCTTCTCCATAAACTTCCTGCCAGCTAATTAATTCCAAATCTTCGTTATATTTAAAAAAAAAAACATAAAATTTTCCTTAATACGTGACTAACTTTAATTTTATGTAGTTAATGTTTATTACAACTTACTATTTCATGTTATTTTTTTATTTCTCTTAAAATTAAAAATATTTAGAAACGGGGCCCAAATTTACCTTAATACGTGTCTGACTGAATTAATTATATAAATTATTACAGATTAGGTTATATATGTTACTTTGTTTCTGAGATAACGTTATATTTGAAAAAAGGGCATTAAATTTTCCTTAATACGTGACTGACTTTATTTTTATGTAGTTAATGTCTATTACAACTTACTATTTCATGTTGTTTTTTTTATTTTTTTAGAATTAAAAATATTTAATAACGGGGCCCAAATTTACCTTAATACGTGTCTGACTGAATTAATTATATAAATTATTACAGATTAGGTTATATATGTTACTTTGTTTCTGAGATAACGTTATATTTGAAAAAAGGGCATTAAATTTTCCTTAATACGTGTCTGACTGAATTAATTATATAAATTATTACATATTAGGTTATATATATGTTACTTTGTTTCTGAGATAACGTTATATTTGAAAAAAGGGCATTAAATTTTCCTTAATACGTGACTAACTTTAATTTTATGTAGTTAATGTTTATTACAACTTACTATTTCATGTTATTTTTTTATTTCTCTTAAAATTAAAAATATTTAGAAACGGGGCCCAAATTTACCTTAATACGTGTCTGACTGAATTAATTATATAAATTATTACAGATTAGGTTATATATGTTACTTTGTTTCTGAGATAACGTTATATTTGAAAAAAGGGCATTAAATTTTCCTTAATACGTGACTGACTTTAATTTTATGTAGTTAATGTTTATTACAACTTACTATTTCATGTTATTTTTTTATTTCTCTTAAAATTAAAAATATTTAGAAACGGGGCCCAAATTTACCTTAATGCGTGTATGACTTCATTAATTATATAAATTATTACAAATAAGATAATTCATTTTACTTTGTTTCCGAGAAAACGTTACCTTATCGAAAAGGGCTTTAAATCTGCCTTAATACGTATTTGTTGTAAATAGTTTTTGATAATAATTATCATCACATTAAATTATTTAAATAAAATATTTGTAAAAAATTCATAAAAGATATGTTATTTATTCATAAAATTATACACCGCGGAAGCCTGATCAATAAGAAATTTAATAATATTTGCATTTTATATTAATTACATACACGGGTATATTTTAAATTAAACTATATACTTATATATAAAAATGTATACACGGTCGATGCCGCGGTCAAAGCCACGGTCGATGCCGCGGTCGAAGCCACGGTCGAAGCCGCGGTCGAAGTTACGGTCGAAGCCGCGGTCGAAGCCACGGTCGAAGCCGCGGTTTAAGCCTCGGTCGAAGCTGCGGTCGAAGCCGCGGTCGAAGTTACGGTCGAAGCCGCGGTCGAAGCCACGGTCCAAACCACGGTCGAAGCCGCGGTTTAAGCCTCGGTCGAAGCTGCGGTCGAAGCCACGGTCGAAGCCGCGGTCGAAGCCGCGGCACGTCCTCCTGTGTAAGTACTAAGTACGTACACAGCCTTGATAATAAATTCCGATATAATATTTTCCAACAAAATATGGTTCCAATGAAATATGTTTCTGAAGAAATACATTTCCGACGAAATAAATTTCCGACAAAATATGGTTCCTACAAAATATTTTCCAATTAAATATTTTTCTGAAATAATACGTTCCAAGTAAATATGTTTCAGAAAAAATACTTTCCACATTTATACGTTCCGAAAAAATATTTTCCAGCAAAATATAGCCCTCCATAAATAACATTGTACCATTTAAAAAAATGAACCTAGAGGGCTAAAAATTTTAGAAACATTAGGTAAATGTATTTTAAATAAGCATAATATTTTTTGTCAAAATTGTTTGTTTATTAGCAAAACGGGAAACGTTTATTGTCTTATATGCGGCACGAGCGGATATTAAATTTCGTAGCCTAACTAGTTGTAAAATGAAAAATAATGCTAGTGACGTGCTCTTAATTTTTTTACTGCTAAATTAAAATATTTCAAACAATTATGTAAGATTTCATCAAAATTCAGTAAATATTTTTAACAGAGTAAAAGGATCTTGTCGACGAACGTGCCGCTGACGCGCGAAAAATCTGAGGAATATACTGCTATAGAATTGAAAATAATTAACCAAAAAGGCTAAAACTTTCAAAAACATTAGGTAAATACATCTCAAATAAGTACAATTTTTTTGGAAAAAATCGTTTGTTTATTTGCAAAAAGGCAAACGTTTATTGTCTATACGCGACACGAGCGAATACTAAATTTCGTAGGAAAAAGTAGTTGTAAAATGATTAATAATGTTAGTGACGTGTTCTTAATTTGTGTACTGCTAAATTAAAGTAATTCGAACAATTATGTAAAATTTTATAAAAAATCAATATTTTTTACAGAGTAAACGATCTTAGTGACGAACTTACCGCTGACGCGTGAAAAATCTAAAGAATAAACTGCTCTAGAGTTGAAAATAGTTAACCAAAAGGGTTAAAACTTTCAGTTTTTTTGGACAAAATTGTTTGTTTATTTGCAAAACGGCAAACGTTTATTATTTTATTCGCGGCTGGAGCGGATACGAAATTTCGTAGCAAAACTTGCTGTAAAATGATTATTAATGCAAGTAATGTGCTCTAAAATTTACTAGTCTTAAATAAGGGTATTTCGAACAATTTTGCTAAATTTCATCAATATTCAATAAATTCTAAATATGTATATTAATTTATGAATTTTTGCGTCAAAATGTCAGCGATAATTTATTAAGCAAATTATTTAAATAATTGAAAAGTAAAAATTTTTTTTTGCTCATTTCCTCAAATAATATTTATTCAACTAAGTTATAACAAAAAAACACACTTTTGCTCAGTTATCATCGAATTTTTTTTTATTTATATACACTTTTTTTGAGCAAAAAAAATATTTTTTTGAGTCCGACGGCTGGAATGTTTCTGATTTCAAATAGTATGGTATAACGAACATTTAAAAAAAAATTAATTAAAAGCAGTGCTGTTTCTGAGGGTTCCGAAGTAAAAACCTTCATTGACTCGACTACTAACAATAAATCATTATTTATATATTTGCATAAGCATCAGGTTTTAAATACATGAACATCGTTTACGTAAATTAAAATATAATTTGTGAGTTTTGAATCAATTTTCATTGAAAATAAAGTTT
Organism: Sialis lutaria; assembly: GCA_949319165.1. Taxonomy (NCBI): domain Eukaryota; kingdom Metazoa; phylum Arthropoda; class Insecta; order Megaloptera; family Sialidae; genus Sialis; species Sialis lutaria. The sequence goes on from OX439242.1 coordinate 22,197,848, forward strand.
ACAACATTATAGAAAATAGTTATGGATATTAAAATTTTAATAAAATTATTAATATCTAACAAAAACACTTTCTGCCAAAAACAATGTGGTTTAATTGAAGAGAAAATTATTATAAAAACACAATATTTTATATAGAACTATCTAATTAACCAACCAAACGACTAAAAAAATAAGAATTACTTATTTTCGAATAAAAAGAAATAAATTCAAAATTACAAATACAGGATGAATTAGAACTATAGTTAAAGAAGTTCTTAACAGTGGATTGAGGATGTTATTTTAAGCAAAAAACTTCATATGAATATGTTTCCGAAAATTCTTCGTGAAAGAGCTACAGCCTTCCAAAAATTGTACCAAAAATTTATGTTTAATATCTAGAGAACCCATTGTCATATAGTTATGAAATTTAAATTTTTTTGCTTAAAATAACATTCTCAATCTATTGTTGAATTTTTTTACGTTAGTTATTAATCCCGTACATTTTTCTTTGCGAACATTGGTAAATACGGAGAATAGGGGTACAAGCTGTCACAAATGTCAAAAAGTAGGTGTTGGTATGTTAGAATGAAGTAGAATTTGTGTTGTATCTATAGTAACGAGTAAAATATGTTTTTTTATCCAATTTTGACATTTACTTATATATTATTTTTGTTATGATGGTTTTCACTTGAAAAAATATTTCATTATTGCAGGTGTATCTACAAATCAATGACAATGATGTTTTTAATTTGACAAAATATTTTAGTTTTATAGGTTTTATATCAACTTTCAAGGAAACGAAATGTCAAAATTGTATTAGTGTCTGTCTGTAATTATAGATAAATCATAAACTCACTGTTTTTTTTCTTCTTTTATTAAAGAACACCGAACATTATTACAAGATCTTCTATGCAATTAATTTTATGTAATTAATTAAAAGACACCAATGCAAATCACAATTATTTTTATTCAATTTATTTGTTTGTTTGTCAACCTACCTACTTTGTTATTATGTGAAAATAAATAAATAAATACCAATCAGTGAATATGTCGCAGTTTAGTGTCGTACAAATAGCATCTATGAACGTGAAATTACATTTGAAGGGGTGCTCTGCCCCCTAAATTGCTTGAAACAGTATATTAATAATAATAATATTGAAATATAACTGTTTACAAATAATTTGAATTACCTACATACAAATAGCATCTATAAACGTGAAATTACATTTGAAGGGGTGCTCTGCCCCCTAAATTCCTTAAAACAGTATATTAATTATAATAATATTGAAATATAACTGTTTACAAATAATTTGAATTACCTACGTACAAATAGCATCTATAAACGTGAAATTACATTTGAAGGGGTGCTCTGCCCCCTAAATTCCTTGAAACAGTATATTAATTATAATAATATTGAAATAGAACTGTTTACAAATAATTTGAATTACCTACATACAAATAGCATCTATAAACGTCAAATTACATTTTTTAAAACAATCTGGTCTCACATGATATCAACTCTATTCTAAGTAACTATGTATGTGATTTTTGACATTTGTGAAAGCTTGAACCCCTATTCTCCGTATCAACCCAATAAATTTCCAATGTTTCATTCCCTCGTATGTGGATTTCTTTTAATACAAGTGTTATTTTGCCAAATTTTTATTTTAACTACACTAAAAATTGACATTATGGAACTCAAGTCGTAAATTAAGTATTTATATTTTTTAGCACTTCATAAAGTAACTTTTAAATTTAAATTTTAGAACTACACAAACAACTTAGGGCTACAAACTAAAATAACCACTACTTTTAAATTCTATTTGACATTCGACATAATTATTTTTATTATAAAAAATAACCATGGCTACGAAAAATTATAAACGCTAGCATATTATTGGATGTATTAGATATATCAAAAAAGACCTTATAATAAAATAACATAGCTATAAAAATGATAAAAAAGTGCATTGTCACGGAGAATACACCATATTTGAAAATTTGACGAAAATCGTACGACGGGAAGTTAGTTAAAAAACGGTCGCAAGATTTGTGTTCCGGGACACTCATACATAGTTACATAGCATTTGAGTTAAGTAAAAGCTTGTAAAAATGAAAGCGTCAGTCGAAAACTATAAGCGTTAGAAGTGAAACTTTTTTTTTATTACGGTATGCAAAAACTGTCAAAGAGGAAATAGACAGAAAATTTGCTCACAACCAAAACAGAAATTATTTGTAATATAAATTAAACACCACAAAATAAGACAAACACTACAGTATAGTTGCCTATAATTATACCCAAAACCCAAGAATGCATATGAAAATCACCGCGGAAGCTTTAAAATTATACCCAGAAGCCTAGATGCATACGAAAATTTACTCTAACCATAGGAGGCTTTACAGCCCCTCACCACCTCACCGTAAAAAAGTGGGAACTCTCTTTAAAAAAGGGTGATTTGGCGTTAACCCTCGTATAGCAGACTGTATATAAATGCTCTGTATAATTGAAAGTTTTGACTGACCTTTTGTTGTTTCGTGTGTCGCCAAATTCTCCTGCTTTCTGAAATATGGGAAAGCCTTTGGATAAAGGATATATATATTAGGACTATTCCAGATCGCAGACTCCTTCGTAGACAAACTTGTGGTCTCCAGTTGTTTTACTAATTCACACATACACAGAGCACTTGATCAGTGTTTTTTACTTATTGCAAATTTAATCACTATATAACTAAACTATGTCAAAAATACATATATTTTGGTTATGGTAATATTCTATTTTACACACTCGGTTTTAGGTGATTTATAACACACACTTGGGGTGGTTATTTTTCTACTACTCGGTTATTTGTTGGTTACTTGGTGGTTAACATACTACTTGGTCGGTTAACATAATACTACTTGTTCGGTTAACGTAATACTACTTGGTCGGTTAACGTAATACTACTAACTTATCGTACGCAAATGCTTGCGCATCATACGCTCTCTGGCGTTAGGATTCTTAACTTAACTTAAGTAAATAGGGGCGGCGTGAACATCCTGGCCCCCGGAAAATGAATGGTAATTCAGCGAAAAAAAATAAAAACTTATTCATATTAATAATAATTCTCGATAAAACAAAAACTCATTAATTTTATGACAAATTCTCTATTGGGTACACAAAATTAACGATTCTAACCTAGGTATACACATAAACAATTTACTGTGTAGGAAGCGGGCAAAGCTTCACAATTGGTCGTAAGTAAGAATTAATTTTAGTTCTTACTTTGGCTGTACGGATTACTCCGTCTTTTCCTGGATACAACTCTTCAATAACAGCTAGCGGCCATTGAAGAGGGGGTATATTATCTTGTTTGATTATAACTATGGTTCCCTTTTTTATGGTATAATCAATTAAGATATTAACAAATGGATCTGACTTCGGTAATAAAATCGGATGCTTATGGTCAAAATGTATATTCGCATTAGATAATCGGCCACCAACACGAATAATGCCATTTTCAATAAAAGGATTGAGACGCCGTAGATTTGATTGGAGTAATTTATTTTCTGATAATAAATTAAATTCTTTACAAAAATGTTTTTGTTGAACGGCTCGAATTAATGTGATTTCAGCCTTGTCTAGTTCGGTTTTTACAATTCGATCATTACGCGGTAATATTTTGGTAAATCTCAAAACAAACACGGTAGCATTGAGTAATTTCAACCACGACGAAAAATATTCTATCAAACTATACAATGGTGAAATAATTACATTCGAAACTAATAATACTGATTCTTCCTTTAAGTCTATTTCGTCGGTATCTTTACAAAACGACTTTATTGGCCATTGTGAAACGGGTAACAATAACCAAGAAGGACCAGAGAACCAGGTTGGATGATTGATTAGTCCAGAGGGTGTAAGTCCTCTAGAACCACAATCAGCGACATTTTGTTTGCCACTTACAAAATACCAATGGGATGATGGTAGACAGTTTTGGATTTTGGTTACTCTATTTGAGATAAACGTCTTCCATTTATGAGGGGATGAATGGATCCAACTCAACGTGATCATTGAATCGGAAAAAGCATAAATATTACTAATCTTCTTTCTAGACTTATAAGTATTTTGCACGTGTTCTATTAATTTGGCTAGTAACAAGGCAGCAGATAATTCCATTCGAGGTAAAGTTATCTGTGCCATTGGGGCTACCTTTGCTTGTGCACACAGAAATGACACATTTGTGGAACCTGTCGAATTTGTACATCTAATATAAATGACTGCCGCATAACCGACACTGCTCGCATCGGCAAACCCGATAATTTCTACACACGTATTTTCAAAGTTCAATAAATGTCTCGGTATTTCGACTTTATTTAAATTTTCAATTTCGGTTTGGAACTTTGTCCACAAATGTGTTATTTCTTTAGGTGCAGGTTGGTCCCAATCTATATGCAATAACCATAGGTTCTTAATTAGCAATTTTAAATATAATAATATTGGAGATAAAAATCCGCATGGGTCAAATATTCTTGCTAACAAAGATAACATATTTCGCTTGGTACAGGCTGCTAATTTAAAATCAGTTTTGAAACTGAAATTATCACTAACGGGGTTCCATTGTAAACCGAGAACCTTTGTACTATTTTTCTCGAATTCTAACATTTTGGGATGTTGAAGTGGAGCCGGTATTTTGGTCAATAGTTCATTCGAATTGGACATCCATTTCAACATTTCGAACCCGCCTGATTGGAATAATTTTATTATGTCGTGATGAATCGAAAGGGCTGTTTCTACGTCTGGTACGCTACATATTAGGTCATCCATGTACATGTCCCGATTAACATGAATTATGGCATGGGGGTATGATTGTGATTCATCAATAGCTAATTGTTTCACAGTGCGCAAACTTAAAAAAGGTGACGGTCTTAGCCCAAAAAGTATCGTGTTTACTTCATAAATCGCGACCGGTTCGTTTGGATCAAATCTCCACAAAATTCTTTGGAATGGTCGTTGGTTCTCTATTATATTGACTTGACGATACATTTGTTTGACGTCAGCGGTCATAGCAATAGCATGTAAGCGAAAATTTAATAAAACTGTGAACACGTCATTTTGCAATTTTGGGCCGGTAAATAATATATCATTCAATGATATTCCACTATTTGATTTCGCGCTACCATCAAAAACTATACGACACGGTGTACTAACTGATGATTTAAATACACAATGGTGTGGAATGTAATACGATTGAGGAACGTCTATACGTGATGTTGGAACTAATGTCATATGCCCTTGGTCGAGATAATCCTGTATTATGGAACTATAAATTTGGTGTAGTTCGACCGAAACTTTTAATCGTTTCTCTAAAGAGAAAAAACGTTTCTCGGCTACAGAATAAGAGTCACCTAATTTTGCGGGGTCATCCTTAAAGGGTAAACAAACAGTATAACGCCCGTTCGAATCCCTAGTCATGGATTGACGGAATAAATGTTCGCAAATTTCGTCTTCGTTAGTAGGTGTGGTAGGTATGGTATTTTCCAGTTCCCATAGATTCTCAACAAACGAATCTAGGTTTAAAAAACTACAAAAACTTTGGTTAGCTAACGAATTATTAAGTGGAGTTGCTGGACCCATAATAATATAACCTAATGCAGTTTGGACTGCGGTAGGAGTTCCAGTTTCTCCGTTTACTCGGTGCGAACCTAAAATATCTACAAAAACAGAGGCCCCTAATATTCCATGTATCTCTCCTGGGGTATGAAATGATGGATCGGCTAATGGTAAATTATTTAAATGATGTAAACTGTTTACATCTATTTGAGAGTCTGGTAAGAAATTTGATACTTGATCTATCAATAACGTTTCAATAGTAAATTTACTGTTAGGGTTGATATTCGAAACAATTGTCAAATTTGTTCGACCTCTCAAAGGTTGTAAAGTACCACCGATTCCGGTTACATTTGCGTTTAATTTCGAAAAATTTAAACCTAATCTTTTACAGCTATTAAGTGTTAATAAGTTGGACATAGAACCGCTATCAATTAAAAACCGTAGGTATTGTTCTTTATTCCACTTATCTTTTACTTTAACCAGGGCTGTACTCAATAAAACGACTTGTCGTTTATCCGTAAAATTAACTGTATCAATTTTGGTACACAAACTTTGTGTACATTCGTTGGGCTTTTCGACAACTTTATTTTCCTCGGGGTTCGTAATATCTTTGTGTAATAAAGTGTGATGTTTCCCTTTACATTTGAGACAGTAAAATTTGGATGGACATTGGAAAAACAAATGTTTGCGAGAGAAACAATTAAGACATAAATGGTTTGTTTTAATTAATTTAAACTTATCGTCCTGAGACATATTTTTGAATGTCTGGCAATCTTTTAATAAATGTACTACTTTACGACATGCAATACAATTTTTATGAATATCGGTACTATTCGTAACAAATGTCTTAATATTTCTACTAGAACTGGACGGCTTATCTAATTTCACCGGAACTTTACTTTGTCTACGCACAAACTGAATTAATTCATCGTAAGTTGGTAATTCTTGGCTATTACGAACTAATTCAAACGGTGGCCGGACAAAATGTCGCCGGACAAAATGTCGCGGACAAAATGGTGCGGACAAAATGTCGCGAGGACAAAATGTCGCCGGACAAAATGTCGCCGGACAAATTGTCGCGAGGACAAAATGTCGCCGGTCAAAATGTCGCCGGACAAAATGTCGCCGGTCAAAATGTCGCCGGACAAAATGTCGCCGGACAAAATGTCGCCGGACAAAATGTCGCCGAACAAAGATTTGTGGAAAAAAACATTGTAAATAGTAATTTTATCAAAGTACATATTATATGGTAACAGTTTGAGTTTTTTATGCAACTTTGTCATTCAAACAAATACTTACTTTAAACATAAATTAATTTTTCTTTTATGAACAAAAATTTTAATAAACCTCAAAATCAAACAACATTGATATTGAGAATGCGGGAAATGTCCCCTAGGTATGTGACAGGATCTCGGTTGTTGTAATCTGTTATTTCGAATAACTTTTTCTGTACTTGGTTAGGGCAATCTCTGCGGGTCCAATCTCTTGTGGCGAAGCTGGGGGTTAATTTATTAAGAAATGGGGACTCAATCTCCGCCGCAACAAACTAGTGTTTATTTATTGATGGTGTTTATTCTTATATAATACACTGTAGATAGATGCATTCGGGCGGTCACTAAGGTGCAATCCTTCTGCACATGATTCACAGCCAGCTATGTGTATTTTGTATAAAATATCAACCAAATTCAATATAATTGATACTCAATTATATTATTTTCTCTTGTGAATCATGTGCAGAAAAATTGCACGTTTGTTCTTAGTGATCGTCCGATGCATCTAACTGCAGTGTATTATTCTATTTACCATATTAGCTCGGTAAGAATATTATTTATTATATATGTTACTGTAAAAGCCCGAACTGAGGTAAAACCTAGGTTTTATCGGTAAAACCTAGGTTTTACCAACTGTTAATGGTAAAAGTCCGAATTTCGAACTTTTACCATCATATACTCGGTAAAACCTAGGTTTTACCAAGAGACACGGTAAATGTTGAAAAATAGAGTATCTAGGTATCAAAAATATGTTAAAAAAATATATAGAAAATCACAAATATTAAATTTTGCTAACAAAATATTGAGGCGAATGGGGATTAATCTAGTATAAAATACGGGGATTCAATCTCCGCCTTAGTTAGGGCAATCTATTGGGGCGAAAGGGGATTAATCTATTATAAGAAACGGGGATTCAATCTCCGCCTTGGTTAGGGCAATCTATTGGGGCGAAAGAAGATTAATCTAGTATAAAAAACGGGGATTCAATCTCTGGTTTGGTTATAGCCTAACAAAGGCGGAGATTGAATTTTCGTATATAATCTAGAATAATCCCCATTCGCCCCAATATTTTGTTAACAAAATTTAATATTAGTGATTTTCTATATATTTTTTTAGCATATTTTTGATATCTATTCTATTTTTCAACATTTACCGTGTCGCTTGGTAAAACCTAGGTTTTACCAAGTGTATGATGGTAAAAGTCCGAAATAAACGATAATCACAGACCAATTCGGACTTTTACCATTAACAGTTGGTAAAACCTAGGTTTTACCGGTAAACCATAGGTTTTACCTCAGTTCGGGCTTTTACATATACATATTTTTTACATATACATATACAAAATGTACTTTAATAAAAGAATTATTTACAGAGATTTTTTCCACAAAATTTTTCTGGTAACATTTTGTTCGGCGACATTTTGTCCGGCGACATTTTGTCCGGCGACATTTTGACCGGCGACATTTTGTCCGGCGACATTTTGTCCTCGCGACATTTTGTCCGGCGACATTTTGTCCTCGCGACATTTTGTCCTCGCGACATTTTGTCCGGCGACATTTTGTCCGGCGACATTTTGTCCTCGCGACATTTTGTCCGCACCATTTTGTCCGCGACATTTTGTCCGGCGACATTTTGTCCTAGAACCATTCAAACGAATTAATAGTCTCTTGAGATAATTTTGACATTGCTAGGTGTGTCAAAATATAATCATCAAGGTTTGGTATTTTTAAACGTTTTAACGCAGCTAAATTGGTATCGAATTTTTCTAAAAAGGTTTGTAAACTCGTAGGATTATTGGTAGTTACGCTGCGGAAATTTAATAAATGGTCTAAATATAAACTCGAGAGATACCTTTTATCATGGTAGGTATCTTTTAAAAGTTGCCATATAATATTATAATTGTTCGGAATTGCTTCAACTGAGCTACAAGTTTTTAAAGCCTTTCCCGTGACACTACCTAATAAATATTGTAACTTCTCTGCATCAGAAAAGTCTGGTTGTCTATGAACGACTTGAAAAAAGTTCTCATGAAACACCGGCCATAATGTCAAATCAGAACCATCGAATTTGACTAGCTCAATTTTCGGTAGGTTAATCCGCGGCTTGTTTTGAACTGGTGCATTTTGAATTACGGAATGATTATCGCTTTTAATAAATTCACTCGCAATTAATTCGATATGATCACATAGATCTTCAAAAGCATTTATATGGTCATAATTTGGAGCTTCATCAGGTTTAAGCTCTTGTTTTATAACAACTATCTCCTGGATAGTCTTTTTGTAATCCGAAATGCTTGAAGACAATCTACAATGTCTCACTTTGAAATTTTTTAATTTAGTGTCACTCTCCTTATCTAACTCTAATTCTTTTCCGGCATCCAAACATAATTGTATGCGCCTAAAAATATTCTCACGTTTTGCCAACAATCGATCTAATTTCAATTGCGCTGGTGACTTATTTTCAGTCATTTTTAAATTTCGGTTAAAAAACTAGGTAAACAACGGTTAATACAACTTAAATATCCACGTAATTATAAATTCAGGGTAGGTATAAATATAAGCAATTATCAATACAAAATAGGTTTATACTCAATCGGTATGGTTAAAGGTTGAAAAATTGCACAATAATATTCAATCATAAAGGTTTGAATCCATAATAATACGTTTTTATATTAGTTGTTTGGTAGCTATTCAAATCAACAAAAAAATAAAAAACATAAAATAAATATGTTTTTCAATCTTAAGTACGGTCCTGTCGTCTCACAAAAATTACATTGGTGGATTATACATACACGCATATAATATGTATAAACAAAACAAATTTATTTGTAAGATAAATTCATTTACTATATTTTAATCTTAAGTACGGTCCTGTCGTCTCACAAAAATTACATTGGTGGATTATACATACACGCATATAATATGTATAAACAAAACAAATTTAATTTTTGTGAGACGACAGGACCGTACTTAACGCTCTCTGGCGTTAGGATTCTTAACTTAACTTAAGTAAATAGGGGCGGCGTGAACAAAGGGGGTTCGCCCCCCCCCCCCATTTCCCAAAGGAGGCTTTACAGTCCCCCACCACTATCACCGTAAAAAAGTGGGAACTCTATTTTAAAAAAAAAGGGGGGGGGGCACCCCCCCCCCCTTTTCCCATAGGAAGCTTTACAGCCCCACACCACCACCACCGTAAAAAAATTGGAACTCTCTTTAAAAAAGGGGCGAGGGCCCCCCCCCCATTTCCCATAGGAGGCTTCCTATGTTTCAAGTTGGATCAAACTGCACACGGTGTACAAATTTGATTAAAATCGGTTAAGTAGTTTAGGAGTCCATAGCGGAGGAACATGTGACACGTAATTTATATATATTAGAAGATTATAATATACTAGTAGTGACGTTAAAATATAATAAATAAAACAACTAATTGTCTAAACGTCAAAGATTTAATAAGCAAGGAAAACGTAGCGAGCTTTCGATTCACAGAATCATCGTCAGGCTAAAATAATAAATAGTAATTAAATACAATAAATATAATACAAAATATTGGTATTTTAAAAAATAAAAATTCAGAATATACCTATTTAAAGGGGAGAATGCGAGAACGGTGTCGTTATCTCAACAATTTTCATTAGCTACGGAATTGTTTGGAAAAAATAACAAATCTCTTAGTAACTTAATAGTTACTAAGGAACGAAAGAAACATATTTAAAAATGAAATTTTGACAGATTTAAAATTAATTATTTAAAATAGTGTTGTAAATAGTAGATAATGTGGCTATGTCAGTTTTCTTGTTAATTGTATTGTTGTTTCTTTTTATGTGTAACATTTCCGAGATGTAACGTTTAGCTTTATGTCTTTCATTATCTAAAATTTTAGTTTGTTCATAATCAAAAAGATGTCCTGTACTATTTGTATGTACTGCCAATGCTGTGGATGTCGGTTTTAATCTTGTATCTGATTTATGTTGTGTTATTCTATTGATAAGTTTTTGTGATGTATTTCCTACGTATATATTATTACAACCTCCACATGGGATGCTGTATACCAAGTTTGATTTCTTAAAAATGTCTGTTTTTGGTTTAAGTTTTGTGTAATTGTTAATATTTTTATTGTATGTTTTAAATACAGTTTTTACGTTGTACTTATTAAAAGTTTTTTTTATTATATTTGATGTTTTATTTATGTAAGGAATTGTAATGTATTGTGTTGGTGTTGTTTTAGATTTGTTATTATCATTATTAACTGTGTTGTATAATAAGTGAACTCGTTTTGTTATGCATTGTTTGATTAAATTAATTGGATAGTTATTGTTAAAAAATGCTGTTTTTATTTTGTTTAAATTTTCTTCTCTGAATTGTGGATGTGATAGTTTGAGTGCTCTGTCTATAGTATTGTTTAATATATTAATTTTTATATGTTGTGGATGATTGGAAAAATAATTAGTATATCTCCAACTATGTGTGTCTTTTTGGTACCAGTTTGTAAGTATTTGCCCATTGTCATTGGTAAGTTGTACGTCTAAAAATGCAATTTTATTTTGATGTTGTATTTCTAATGTGTGTTGAATTTTACTATTGTAGTTGTTAAACGTGTTAAGAAATTCGTTAATATCATTAGGATGTTAACAATACAATTAACAAGAAAACTGACATAGCCACATTATCTACTATTTACAACACTATTTTAAATAATTAATTTTAAATCTGTCAAAATTTCATTTTTAAATGTTTCTTTCGTTCCTTAGTAACTATTTAGTTACTAAGAGATTTGTTATTTTTTCCAAACAATTCCGTAGCTAATGAAAATTGTTGAGATAACGACACCGTTCTCGCATTCTCCCCTTTAAATAGGTATATTCTGAATTTTTATTTTTTAAAATATCAATATTTTGTATTATATTTATTGTATTTAATTACTATTTATTATTTTAGCCTGACGATGATTCTGTGAATCGAAAGCTCGCTACGTTTTCCTTGCTTATTAAATCTTTGACGTTTAGACAATTAGTTGTTTTATTTATTAGATTATATATTAAGATTTTCTATAATTATTATTAATTACTAATAATGTCAGTTAATTCGCACAAAACATGACAAACATTCAACATTTACGACACAACTACATACATCTCGTACATCTGATGTAAACTTGCGCTTGCGCATTATTCAAAATTATAATTTATCCAAGTTTCAAACACTGGTAGAGTCTAGTGGCGTCCTCATCCGACCGGCACAAAAACTAATCAATATCATTCTAATAAATTGCATTTGAACGGCACGGCCCTGAGCTTTGGCTAGCAGCCAGTACACATCTAATCTGTGTCGCTTATAACAATACCGCATGGCAGTATAAAAGTTTTAAATCAACGAGTTAGTGTTTGATACCATTATACCGTTTATAACACTGCACGAAACAACTACTACCTACTATAAATGTTATATTCGAGGCTTTTTTCGCAAGAAAAGTGAATAAAGAAATTGAAGATTGTACCCGTATAATGACATCGTTATATTAAATTACAAAACCGAACAGATATCAAGGACCGTACCGCTACCCGCAACCTTGAAGTAATATAATTCAACGACCACGTGCGGTGCCGACCGTCACCATTTTGAACAAGTTTATATACACCACAAGCAAGAACAAACCACATATCATGAAGACAAAAAATTTATTCGCGACGCGACGAGATTCAACCATTCTTCAGGTTGATGTAATTTATTTGATTTTATTATCCCGGCTGTAAAATATAAGCTTCGCAAATAGTTGATATTTATGGCAAATTTTTTTTTTCTACATATCAAAAATATGAAAGATTAATAAGTTCCCTTATTAATTAACGCCCATGGTTACTGTTTTCTGCGCTGTGTATGAATATGTTTTTCCTTAAACAAGAACAATTATAAAAGTACAAGATATTAATAAGTTATATTATTAATCAACGTCCCTGGTTGTTGTTTTCTGCGCTGCGTACGAATGTCTTTTCCTTAAAGAATGATTATATCATTAAATATTAATAAGCCATTTTATTAATATATGCCCCTGTTATTTGTTTTTCTGCGCTACATGTAAAATATAATTGAACTCTTGCTTACCACATATGAATACATAATTTGCATTCAGGTAAAAGCGTAGAAAAAAGTTCTATTATATACAATCATAACGATATATTTTGTAAATATGTAAAAAATATAAAATAAGTATTATCCCAATGGAAATACTGTAAATGGGTTGATCCTATATCAGCCGAAGGAAAGTGGGAGAAACCCTCTGATATATTAGTATCGTTATATTATTTGACTATAAGAAATTCGAATTACGTATATATATTATTTTAATATCACGATATGGTATCTTTCAAATGAATTGAATTTGGGACCCATTCCGCTACTCATGTCATTATTGTAACAGTAACAGGCTTCGTTGTCCTCGCATCGGGAATCCACTCTTCCTTACTGTATCCTGAGAATTTGTCCTGATAATTCATAAGATTAGAATTAGTTACTATGTATATATTAGGTTTAGTTATTGATATGTTTTGTAGACTTACTATAGTCTTCACTATAGATGTTTATAGTGAATAACAAAATCGATTCCGATAATTGAATACTGCGTTTCATCATTTGGTTACATCCAAATCAAATTCCTACCCGTTATGTTAAAACAGGGCTCTGGGCCCTCTTGCATTATAAACTATAATATAGTAAGAGGCTCGGTGAGCCAGCACGCTATAACACACCAGTGTTAAAATAATCCACAAGCATCGATTCACTAAATTTTGAATATTATCATCAACCATATTGTATTTTTTTTTTATTATTCATATAATAATTATGTTTTCTATGTGCGGCTTCCAAATCCCACCATAAAGGATTCGGGTATATTTCAAAAATTTATAAATAAAATAATGGACGTGATAATTCTACAATTATAAAATAAATTAAAATATCTCAAAAATATGACAATCAAAATTTAAATATTCTTATTAAAAAAATCCCTTGAATGTGCAGGCAATAACAACTATAATTACTAATGGGTATTTAGGATAAAACTAAAGTAACAGAATTGAGAAGAATTATCATTTTGTAATATTTTGATTTATGTAAATGAAATTGTTGTCGTATTTTCCATGTATTTTGCAAAGAAATTGCTGTATTCGTTTATGTTGTTTGGAATGTTGGTTTATTTCTTCGAATTGTTTTAGAGATAGAATGTTTTTGTAGGTTTCTTTATTGTTATGCAGGTTACTGTGTTGTGTTTTATATTGTATGAATTTGAATATACGAATAATAAAAGTGTGCTAAAACACAAATTCAAATCAATATTAAAAGGAAATTACTTAATGTAAACAAAACGTTTATTATCAGTAATATAAGTATTTACTTATTCGCTTACAAAAGTTCGATATCCACGTGAAACAAAATGTTCAAAAATTATTCAAGTGGTGAATTTTTTCCACAAATATTTGTATATCCGTGTAGAATAATGTCACTGCAATATAATCTGAAACTTGTCTCAACTTTATATGGTAATATAATTGAGATGTCAACGGATTAATTTTAATATATCAGTAACGACACGTTTCCAAAGTGTTCAATAAATACTAGTCAAAGATGATTTTTTTTCATAAATATTTGCATTATTGTGTAAATTAATGTAAATTCAATATAAACTGAAACTTGTCTAGACTTTACATGATAATATATCTGAGATGTCAACGAATTTATTTTTTGCATAAATGTTTAATAAATATTAGTCAAAGGTGATTTTTTTCATACATATTTGCATACTACAGGGTTAGGCGATTGAAGTGTTACCTATTCAAACGACCAAATTTTTTGTGAAATTATTTTTTATTGATTCAAATTACAAAAATGTGTGGAAATAACAAAAATTTCAGAATCCATTCACTTTAGCTCGATGTGGCCACCTTTTGCCTCGACTATGGCCTTCAAACTGTTAAAAAAAGAGTTGCATGCTGCACGAATGTGATCTTGCGGTATTTTGGCCCATTCCCGTACAATGGCTTTCTTCAGCGCATCCATACTGGCATATTTTTTAGTCCTCACCTTGCTCTCCAAAATGGCCCAGATGGAATAGTCCATCGGATTTGCATCTGGCGAATTCGAAAGCCATTGTGTGGACGAAATGAAATGAGGAACATGGTTTTTTAACCATTCTTGGTTCACACGAGCTTTATGAGACGGTGCCGAGTCTTGTTGGAACGCCCATGGTCTACGACCGAAATGTTTGCGTGCCCACGGCTCTAAAGCAGCTTCCAAAACATTTTCCCGATAATAAGTCGCATTGACTTTGAAACCAGGCTCGATGAAAACGATTGGACAGCGTCCATCGGCGTTCATAGCTGCCTATACCATTACTTGAGATGGAAAATTACTTCGAGTGGCCGTTCGTAGGCTCAAATTTTCGTAAGTGCGTTCAGTTAAGTAAACACGATCATTTTGAGAGTTTATGAACTGCTCAATAGGAAAATTTTTCTCATCAGAGAACACAATGTTTGGAAATTCGCCACGTTCGTGCAAGCGTAACAACTCCTTTGCTCTTTCGAGTCTAACTTTTTTTGCTTTGGTGTAAGATCATGCTGAAACATGTAAGGCTTTACCTCGAGCTCATTTTGGAATATGCGTCGGATGCTTCGCTGGGATATGTTCAGTTCTTTGGCCATTTGATTACCACTACGAAGTGGATTTCGTTCAAGACGAGCCTTCACTTTCCGAACCATTTCAGGTGATGTTGCTGTTCTTTTTCGTCCATCACCATAGCATTTGGCAATGCTGCCTGTATCATTATAACGATTTATGGTGCGATACACAAACATTTTATTCAATTTGAGATGGCTGAGCTCACGAACAATAGCTGGTTGTGATTTTACAGCCAAATATAACGCAATCACACTATTACGTTTGAATTCCATTTAGAATAACTTTTGTTCTATAAAACTTAGACGCAAATGCTTGCGTTAGCTTGTAAACAATATAAAGAGCTGTCATTGGTATGAATTTGACATAGTTGTCATTATCGGTTTGCCAGATACACCGGTGTGAAGTTGGTGACACTTAAATCGTCTAACCCTGTATTAAACGTACATATAACGTAGAAATAAATGAATCAAATATTAACAAGATGTCATACACAAGTGTTCTTGTTAAAACTGATTTACCAGTGACTCAAAAACAAGTTTGACAGTTTTTAAATAAACACGATTTGAAGCCTCAAGAACTTGCAAATAGACGGAGCGGTAGACGGGGCGGCAGACGCGGTAGCAGTTACAGCGCCTTGTGTTTGCCGCATTGCGGCTATCGCCGCATAATAATCACGCCAAAATTCATTTGGCATGCCAAACCCCTTGCTCTCGTATACGAGCATCCCCGGTAGACGGGGCTGTAGACAGAGCTATAGACGGAGCTGTAGACGGAGCGGTAGACGGGGCGGCAGACGCGGTAGCAGTTACAGCGCCTTGTGTTTGCCACATTGCGGCTATCGCCGCATAATAATCACGCCAAAATTCATTTGGCGTGCCAAACCCCTTGCTCTCGTATACGAGCATCCCCGGTAGATGAGACTGTAGACGGGGCTGTAGACGGAGCTGTAGACGGGGCTGTAGACGGAGTGGTAGACGGGGCTGTAGACGGGGCGGCAGACGCGGTAGCAGTTACAGCGCCTTGTGTTTGCCGCATTGCGGCTATCGCCGCATAATAATCACGCCAAAATTCATTTGGCGTGCCAAACCCCTTGCTCTCGTATACGAGCATCCCCGGTAGATGAGACTGTAGACGGAGCGGTAGACGGGGCTGTAGACGGAGCGGTAGACGGGGCTGTAGACGGAGTGGTAGACGGGGCGGCAGACGCGGTAGCAGTTACAGCGCCTTGTGTTTGCCGCATTGCGGCTATCGCCGCATAATAATCACTCCAAAATTCATTTGGCGTGCCAAACCCCTTGCTCTCGTATACGAGCATCCCCGGTAGACGGGGCTGTAGACGGAGCTGTAGACGGAGCGGTAGACGGGGCGGCAGACGCGGTAGCAGTTACAGCGCCTTGTGTTTGCCGCATTGCGGCTATCGCCGCATAATAATCACGCCAAAATTCATTTGGCGTGCCAAACCCCTTGCTCTCGTATACGAGCATCCCCGGTAGATGAGACTGTAGACGGGGCTGTAGACGGAGCGGTAGACGGGGCTGTAGACGGAGTGGTAGACGGGGCTGTAGACGGGGCGGCAGACGCGGTAGCAGTTACAGCGCCTTGTGTTTGCCGCATTGCGGCTATCGCCGCATAATAATCACGCCAAAATTCATTTGGCGTGCCAAACCCCTTGCTCTCGTATACGAGCATCCCCGGTAGATGAGACTGTAGACGGAGCGGTAGACGGGGCTGTAGACGGAGCGGTAGACGGGGCTGTAGACGGAGTGGTAGACGGGGCGGCAGACGCGGTAGCAGTTACAGCGCCTTGTGTTTGCCGCATTGCGGCTATCGCCGCATAATAATCACTCCAAAATTCATTTGGCGTGCCAAACCCCTTGCTCTCGTATACGAGCATCCCCGGTAGACGGGGCTGTAGACGGAGCTATAGACGGAGCTGTAGACGGAGCGGTAGACGGGGCGGCAGACGCGGTAGCAGTTACAGCGCCTTGTGTTTGCCGCATTGCGGCTATCGCCGCATAATAATCACGCCAAAATTCATTTGGCGTGCCAAACCCCTTGCTCTCGTATACGAGCATCCCCGGTAGACGGGGCTGTAGACGGAGCTATAGACGGAGCGGTAGACGGGGCGGCAGACGCGGTAGCAGTTACAGCGCCTTGTGTTTGCCACATTGCGGCTGTCGCCGCATAATAATCACGCCAAAATTCATTTGGCGTGCCAAACACCTTGCTCTCGTATAGGAGCATCCCCGGTAGACGGGGCTGTAGACGGAGCGGTAGACGGGGCGGCAGACGCGGTAGCAGTTACAGCGCCTTGTGTTTGCCACATTGCGGCTATCGCTGCATAATAACCATGCCAAAATTCATTTGGCGTGCCAAACCCGTTTCCCTCGTATACGAGCATCCCCGGTAGACGGGGCTGTAGACGGAGCTATAGACGGAGCTGTAGACGGAGCGGTAGACGGGGCGGCAGACGCGGTAGCAGTTACAGCGCCTTGTGTTTGCCACATTGCGGCTATCGCTGCATAATAACCATGCCAAAATTCATTTGGCGTGCCAAACCCGTTTCCCTCGTATACGAGCATCCCCGGTAGATGAGACTGTAGACGGAGCGGTAGACGGGGCTGTAGACGGAGCGGTAGACGGGGCTGTAGACGGAGTGGTAGACGGGGCGGCAGACGCGGTAGCAGTTACAGCGCCTTGTGTTTGCCGCATTGCGGCTATCGCCGCATAATAATCACGCCAAAATTCATTTGGCGTGCCAAACCCGTTTCCCTCGTATACGAGCATCCCCGGTAGATGAGACTGTAGACGGAGCGGTAGACGGGGCTGTAGACGGGGCTGTAGACGGAGCGGTAGACGGGGCTGTAGACGGAGCGGTAGACGGGGCGGCAGACGCGGTAGCAGTTACAGCGCCTTGTGTTTGCCGCATAATAATCACGCCAAAATTCATTTGGCGTGCCAAACCCCTTGCTCTCGTATACGAGCATCCCCGGTAGACGGGGCTGTAGACGGAGCTATAGACGGAGCTGTAGACGGAGCGGTAGACGGGGCGGCAGACGCGGTAGCAGTTACAGCGCCTTGTGTTTGCCACATGCGGCTATCGCTGCATAATAACCATGCCAAAATTCATTTGGCGTGCCAAACCCGTTTCCCTCGTATACGAGCATCCCCGGTAGATGAGACTGTAGACGGAGCGGTAGACGAGGCTGTAGACGGAGTGGTAGACGGGGCGGCAGACGCGGTAGCAGTTACAGCGCCTTGTGTTTGCCGCATTGCGGCTATAGCCGCATAATAATCACGCCAAAATTCATTTGGCGTGCCAAACCCCTTGCTCTCGTATACAGGCATCCGCGGTAGACGGGGCTGTAGACGGAGCTTTAGACGGAGCGGTAGACGGGGCTGTAGACGGAGCGGTAGACGTGATGGCAGACACAGCACCTTGTGTTTGCCGCATTGCGGCTATCGCTGCATAATTATTAATAATCACGCCAAAATGCATTTGGCGTGCCAAACCCCTTGCTTTCGTATACGAGCATCCCCGGTAGACGGGGCTGTAGATGGAGCGGTAGACGGGGCTGTAGACGGAGCGGCAGACGCGGTGGCACTTACAGCGCCTTGTGTTTGCCGCATTGCGGGTATAGCCGCATAATAACCACGCCAAAATTAATTTGGCGTGTTGAAAATTGTTCTATAAAAAAAAAAAAAACAGAATTCTTATTTAACTCAAACAATTAATATTTAATTACATACGGTGTTTCTGCCGGCGACATAGGTGCTGCAGCCACTTCTTGCATATTAATTCTAAATAAAAATAAAAATAGTTAATTATTTTGATTGGCGATTATAAGATGTTTTTATCAACTGTTTAAATATTTCAAAACCTCTCGATTGTTATTACCAAGACTTGATTTTCAGGTTACATTCAGCATTCTGCTATACGATGACATCGGTAGTTCAAAAATTCCATTACATGACGACTAATGGGGCACCCACCACGGTGCCGATTTTAAGGTTTATTGGTGAATTTAAACACGCAGAAATATTGCAATCACGGTGGTATTATGGTAGGGATGGGGGAAGGTCGATGGTTACAACTATCGGCCAGTTGTGGAATGGAGCGGTCGTGCAGTGGATGGTCGTATAGCAGAGTGCTGAGTGTACATATAGATTTTTAATCAATTTATAGACTTGTAAAGTCATAAGTATTAGGTACTTAATATATGTATTTTGACGCGGTTTATAATATTTTTAAGTAGTAAAGTATTCTTAATAACTGATTTAAAAGTAAAATTTGTGCACGCTCGATCAGATCAACCAAACTTAAAACAAAATTAATTGTTTTTATAAACAATGCAAATAGTTACTATTGTAAGAACATCCTCTCTTTTTCTGCTCTTCTCCTTTCGTAGTAGCTTAGTCCGGATAATCATCAATTACTACAACTGAGTTACCACCATAATGTTTTAAAACATACTTTCCATACATTTCCAGGATTTCGCCATATGCCGCTGGCTTTGGCCATACAACTGAGTGTAATAAATGACCGCCATCTTAGACATATTTCGAATTTGATAGAATTTTTACTCTGGTAATATCTGCAGCTTAGAATATTGTTTTGATGCTGGACTTCGTCCCTTTACGCAGAGAAATAATAAACAAAAACGCGGAATTGAAGTAAATTCAAATTTAAAATAAGATTGAAGCTTATGTGGATTTTTTACAACACATATAATTCGATGTAAGAGCTGCAGGGAATTTATTACAAAAGTTCCACTATTGATTTTGACACCATGCATTAAAACTGCTATAGGAATAATCTTGTGTTTTTTGGAGTAAACAATGTCTGCAAAAAAATTTCCAAATGTGTTTTGCATCAAGAATTCGTCTTTTTCTAGAGCACTAGGGGAAAGTACTTTGAGACGGCATACTTTTTGGAAAACCTTTAATTCTGAAAAAAATCGGAAGTATAAAACAAGTTAAATGTAACTATTATTTTATTCAATTAATCGTTAATTATTACCATTAACAATAATAACAATAACTATTATATTTTTCATTATGAAAATAATCTTTTATGAGGTGCAATGTAGAAAAATTGGTTATAATCTTCACTTAGATGTATTCAGTATTGAAAAAAAGGTCGTATATCAGAATCATCGTATAATTTTCATACTCATGAAGGGGATTGATCCACTGTAATGCCTTGCTTTTGGTGCTTTACTTGTTATTACCATATTACAATTTTCGTTTATTTGTCTCGATCCACATGGGGATAATTTTTCAGCATTTGTTTGCAAGTTGTTGCAAAATAGATGAAATTGAAATTTTCAACTCATCACCGACTAAAGATTTGTCACCCGGAAGAGTGGGCAAGTCAAACGCGTAATATTTCTGAACGCTTCAAAAGCTCGATACCTTTTCTCTCTTCTCATACTTTGTGCAACAGCTCTTTGTTTATTTCGGATTCTAGACACTGCATCTTTGTTTGAGTTCTAATAATTGGAATTTCTTCTAATAATTTTCTATGATTGTCTTGAATTAGTCGCACGATTTCTTCATTAATACCACTTGAACTTATTATTGATATCATCATTTTCGTCTTTTTTCGTAGAACACTTTAAACGTGTTTGCATGGGCGCGGGCGCCATGTTTACTAATTTAATATATCTTTGACATTCCAAAAATTTATAGCTACATAGCTATCATATTCTTACAAGTTTTCAAATTATTACCCAAACTAAATAAGTTCGATTCTAGACTGCTAATAACAAGACATATGTAAATAAATGCAGATAGTGTTTTACAACTACTGGTGTTTCCATCCTTTTCTACTCTAACAATTAGTCATTAATTGCTACATTAATCTTTAGTTATTTCCATCCATTGCAGATGCGCCATCAGTCGCTATACCTGACATGTGTTCGATGGTTAACCTCTAGAGGGCCGGAAAGCCAATATTTTGGCGCATCAGAAAATCTTCAATTTTTGTTTTTTGATTAAAATACATTTAAAACGTACATTTGCACTTTCAAATGAATAAAAATCGTTCACGCGAGGCAATTAAATTTGTTTGCAATAGGCTATTTGACAACATTGAAAATATACTACAAATTGTGGTCATCCTATCAGATAATAGCATAAAAGAACATATTTCACTTTATTTTAAAATAAATTATGTATATTTTTTGCAAATAACACGAAAAAAAAATATAATAATTTTTGAAATTTTATCTATGATGGGAACGCTATGTGATTGGTTGCAGCTCTAGTGACGTCACACGCAAGTTGAGTTCGCGTTTTATGCTTTCTGTGTATTATATCAAAGTATTATATTCGATTTTTCAGCTATTTTTGAAGCAGTTTTTAGAAATTTTATTACTAGTGGCATAAATATTCGTTTCGAATTTCAAAATGGAATTAAATTTTGTGCGAGCTGATTATAGCAACCTATCTAAGGTAGACGCTTTTATGGTTGCACTTTTTTTAAGAATAACGCTGATTACTGTGCTGCGGAAAATGTGAAAACAGCAGTGTAAGTACCACATAAAACATTTGAAATCCTATATGCCGCAAGATTAAGCTATATTAAGAGGTTAGGTACCTATTAAAGATGTTGGTTAATACTGAGTGTACCGGTGGCCGCTGTCAGAATTGTCAAAAATCACGTGTATAGTAGTATAGTTATTCAGAAAAGATGTTATTTCGTTTTATAAGAACCGATATTTTTAGCTACTATCTAGTTAAATATTACTTATATCAAAGTGATCTTCACACATAAAAACATTTGTATTCAATAAAATACTCGTTGGATCTTTTCAATTATTGTAACCACATTTTTCGTCTTTTGGGATTCTTTGGAACAGAAACAAACAGTTTGTGTGGACTTTTTATAGACGTATTTATACATTGTGGCACTACACACCATTATACACCATTCTATCCACTAAATTTGAAGATGAAATTCACTTCAGATGCACTGTTTTATTAAGGCAATGACTTATTTACTTGCGTGTGACGTCACACGCACCATATGACCAGCGCCATGATAGAAACAGCGTTTCTGACGCAGTTTTGAAAATTTAAACTTTAACATTGATTTTTATTGATAATACAGTAGATCTCCCCGAAATATCAATGTAGTGTGCTTATTATGTAATAAAGAATAATTTAAAAATATTTTCTAAAATTAGTCAAATAGCCTATTAAATTTGTCACCATATAACTTGCCTTGATTAGTGAAACTGGTTGTGCAGTTAATTTTGGAAATTGTTGTTGTTGAGACATGAGATTCATTTTTAAATCTAGCACTTTTTGTTTACGAGACGCTCCTGTAAATTCGTCATATTATGTACACTACCCCTCAAAAGTTTGAATACACCTAGTTAAATCAACGAAAATTGATATAAACCTGTATTAATTATTAATTGTTTAGCAAAAAAACTTACAAAAGTATTTTTTAAAACAATGTGACTAAAAAATAACTGTATTTTATAGTTAAATATAATAAAAAACACTAAATATAGATCTCATCCAAATATCCTCCTCGAGCCTTGATAATTGCCTGACAAATTCGTGGCATTCTAGAAGTGAGTTTATCTAACATATCTGCTTTTATATCCTTCCAGAATGCTTCTCGGAGTGCAGTTTTACTATTGGGAGCTATTTTTCTGACTTTTCTATCGAGTTCCTCCCAAAAAAATTAATCAGAGATGCATCATGCGATTGTGGCGACCACAGCGGACCACATCATTAATTTCAATTGTCCAGCCTTTTTTTCGACACAAAATAGTTCTTACAAAGTTTAGATGTATGTTTTGGGTCATTATTTTGTTGAAATACAAAATCATGACCCAAAATTTTTCATCCCGTAGGGATTACTTTATTTACAAAAATGTTATGATATACCTTTTTGTCCATAATACCATCTATTTTTACTAATTACCCAACTTTTTTCCCTCCAAAACATATCCACGCCAGAACACTATCACCACCATGTTTCACTGTGCAAATTAAGCATTCTGGTTAGAAGCGTTCACCAGCTGGCCGACGGACAAATTTTCGACGCTTTGATTCAAATACTTCAAACTTCGATTCATCCGTCCAAAGAACTTTACACCGCTAGTCTAATGTCCAATGCTTATGCTGTTGAGTCCATTTCAGTCTTTAACAATATTTGATTACCTTACCAGAGGTTTTTTTTGCAGTCATTCGAACATACAACCCTGTATTGTTGAGGCGTCTCATGATAGTTGAAATTGAGACAAGTTGTTCTCTGGAGTTATTTATATATGTGGTAATATCAGTGATGGTTAACTTTAATTATACATTGATAACATTGCTAACTTTCCTTCTTCGTGTATTGTTATCACTTTAGGCCTCTCAGAGCGTAGCTAAGATTTATTTTTGCCAGTTTCTTCAGCCCTAGCGAACGAGCGCTGCATAGCGCCCAGATAATTCTGCAATTTTTTTGTAATATTTCGAAGAGAAATCTTTTCCTTTCTCACAATAACTGTCTGAGCATGAGTTTCTACGCTTTATTCAGTTCTTTTTAGCTTCATTGTATATAAATTTTGAAAAAATATGTATTTTTTTAATTTTGTTAATTTTCACTATGTAAAATCAATTTGACTAGTTGGAAAAATGTAAAAAAGCCTTATAATGCTTTATATCACTTTATGTACTAAAATTGTTTGCCATACAATTATATTATGCTGAATTAAACACTAACAATAAACAGTGCACATAATAAGAACAACAATGATAATTTTTTAACAAAATAGTCAAATCTAGTTAACAGGGATAGTTTCTTACTATTAACCACCTTAGAAAACTAGAAAAAAAGAAAATATTGCATTTTTAGCTGGTGTATTCAAACTTTTGAGCGGTAGTGTATCTTTTAAAATTATATTCTTTGAAAACTGATACATCATTGCAGATCTTTATTTTTAGATTCCACAAAAAAATCATTGGTCCAATATTGGCGTGATTTCGAGACGACAATCAGAATTACAAAATTTGTTGAAAACATTTCAACGTAATTGGTTCATTCAAATTCTATATTGTATACGTACAATACTGCCAACCAGCTTTCTTTTTGTAACATGTTGACATTGACAGAATTGAAGTCTATTTCATAATGACATATGTACATATTATGTGTAGGTAGTAGGTACATATAAATTCGTTGATATCATGTGATTTTACATGAACTATTTGTCTGTGTTTTCTTCTATTGACAATTGTAAACTCTTCCACATCTGATTCTGGTGGGTTTGATTCATTGCTTGTTTTCTTATCTTCATTATTTATAGGAATTTCTTGTGGGTTTTTTGCGTATTTTTGTAATGTAAATTTTTGTTATTACTAATATTTTCGCCAACTTTTGTGTTGGGTTTTGTAGATTTAGAAATTTGTGCGTATGACTTTCGGAGTTACTGATTGTTTCGGTATCATTGGTTGAGCCGACTTGTTCAGAGTTTGCTTGAGTGAACTTAATTCTGATTGTAACCTTGTATTTGTATCCTCCAATGATTTATTTCTCTCTTTCAAACTTAATAATTCTTTTAACAGATCATTTAACTTGTTTTCCACCGATTTTTCAACTATTTTCATCACTTAGTAACATTTCTTTAACTATAACACTCACATTATCTTTGTTATCACTGTCATTACTATCATTGTTTTCAGACAAGTTTTTACTGCGTCCGCTTCTGGTCGCCATCTTGATATGTATACAACAATGAGTCCAAACAACTCCATGTGTGACGGCGTGAAGACGTAAGTGAATTGCAAAACAACAAATCTTGTATTTAATTTCATATTTATACCCAATAAATGCTAGTAAATTAGCATTACTAAAGATATTCGTAGTTTCATCTAACTGTAAAGAATAATATTGACTTTTTAGCACTCCTAAAATTAACTGCTCTATTATATTAATTTCCATTTCGTCAATCCTATGTTTGACAGAATCATTTGATAATGAAGTTAAATTTAAATCTTTTGACTTTTTAACTGCTACCATTGTCTTGTTATTATTTTAGCAGCTGGTAGAATCAGTTGTTCTGCAATGGTGTGCGATTTTCCAGTGTTTGCTACTGGTAGAGATACTTGAAATGATGCTCTTACTGCATTTTCAAATTATGTTATTAATTTGTAATATTTTTTTCAATATTTTCTATTCATTATTAAAAATGTTTGATTACTTACCTGTACAAAGGGCAAATGCAGCTAATGAGAGTTCTTTTAGAATATGCGGGATATACGCTTTTAAATATTAAAAAAATCTTTGCCTTGTAAATGGAAATGTAAAAATACTTTAACTTATTCCAAACATGTTTCGCGGACCCCCGGCAAAAGTTCCGCGGCCCCATGGGGGCCATCTAGGTCTACAAGATCATTAATAATTACATCTCTTCGGCATTTTCTTTCTGTTTTCTTAACATTACAGACAGTATCGCCTCCCATACTTTTTCCATTTCTTTTAATGTCCGACACAAAATCAATTGTGCCATGAATTCTAAACGCACAGCAACTAAACAAAAAAGTTAAATGCTATGGCTTTTTATTTATCATTATGTAATGATAGGATATGTATTTGCAGTTAAGAATTAATATTTAAATCGTTCCATTCGACTAGAATTGAATTCATAAACACCTAACTCCAATCAACAACAACAGCGTTTACAAATGGCCATTTGTTGTTCCATTTTTTTTTACAAATGACTTATGCGATTGCTCCGCTAGCTTCCTCTCTTTCAGACCACCCTTCGTACATTACCATCACTTGGATTACTATTACTAGCTGTATTAACAGATGAAACACTAGTCTCTGTGGAGTGGTTGTGCCCAAACTGGCTTGTGTTTGGCGAACTGCGGCTATTGCTGCATAGTAGCCTCGCCAAAACTCACTTAGTGTATTATGAATTGGCCCTGTATTTGTTTTATATAAAAAAAAACAGAATTTTAATATAATTCAAACAATTAATAATGAATTTCATACCATGTTCCTGCTGGCGTAGATGTATCATCTGAAGTATAATTCAGCAGCTGATAACGTCAAAAAAATGTTGGTTTTCCTAATTGACGAATCATAGCTAATAACTCTTGTTTCTTATGTTTCCAAAATGCTGGAGAAGAACGTACATATACATATATTTGAACATTCGATATCCATAATCAAATTTGACTCTGTTTTTTATATTATCTGGATTTAAATCATCATCTACTTTAAATTGTTTAATATAATATTTCTTTATCTTTCTTAAACATATGTTTATGCTTGTTTTTTCTAATATTTTTTTGGCACTAAATAAAACCCGTGACGGAATGCAAGATCGGCGATCATAACGCGTCACTTCCGATTTAATGCGATACGTATAAGATACACCTTTAGGCACGTTCATTTGATGCCCTGCATATATATTCTTGAAAAGCATAATTCATCCAAATCATCAACTATCAAAAAATATTGGAACGAGTATGATATATACACATACGAGGTTCGCAGACCCAAGTAAATTTGTGTAAAAAAATATTGCGTAAAAGGGGGTGGGGGCGCGAAGCGCCCAGTGTCACAGCCCCTACTATATTAAATATTAGCCAACACTTGTATACCAAATAAGTCTTTATATTATAATCATTTCAGCACTCAAGAGTTCAAATTTGAGTTAATGGTTTACAATTGAAGGGGGTATTGGTGAACTGTCAGCAAGTACGGCGATACATGATAATATATGAGTACACAATTCAACATACATACATACGTGTGATGTAGGTATGTGACATTACAAATTAAAATTATTCTTTTTATATGTATTTATGCTCACGAGCATTTTCATTTCTTTGGATATTATCGGTTGCAATCATAGCTGAAGGGAGTGCAGCAACCATAGCCGAGGGCAGTATTTTTATATTCTTTTTTATTTATTTAACAAAATGTCAATATGTTGGATGAAAGTTTTTCTCGCTGATGCAAATGATTTGTTCTATACTGTCTATACATACCTCGTTCAGGGAAGAAAAATTTTTCTTGTTACATGCAGTAGTTTTCAAAAAGAAAAAAAAATGAAATAGAATAGCCCCTTAATAATCTTAATTAAATAGCCTTATATTGTAAGCCAAAAATAAAAGCTTTTCAGCGTTTTCACCCAGTAAGTTAATTCTACGATCAGCAAAAATTTGACCTGCAGCACTGAATAGTTGCTCGCTAGCAACACTGGTTACCGGAACAGAAATATATTTCAAAACTGCTTTTCGTAAATGAGGATATGGACTTGAGTTCCAATATTCATATATGTCGGCATTTCTCTGTAGCCTTGGTTCTAAAAGGTAGCAACGAATAATCTTCTTTAGTGCAGATTCTTGGTCTTCATGAACTCTTCCGTCGAGTAGAAGGGGGGAGTTATCATGAGAATACCGTAATCCGTGGTTTGTTATTTCTATAACTTCTGAAGGCACATTATTATCATTTGTACTATCCAAAGTTTCACCATTGTTTTGCTGTGCAGTTAAAAAATTGGTCTACTTTATCAGAAGTTAGATATTTAGATTTAAATCTCGGGTCTAATAATATCTAATTGTATAGTATAGGTTTTAGGAATAACTTGGAAGACAATCGGTGACAGAAGTAGCTAAATTTTAAAATTCATTAATATCTGTGCTTAAGATTTTATATAGAAGTTATATTTTATATAGAAGTTTAAAATTAAAACTAAAATTATTATTTATAGAAGATACAAAAAAAGAATAGAACATAAATTAAAGAAAATAACGTTCTCTACAACTTTTCTTGTAAACATTTTTTTCTGATATGAACCGTTTGAAATATAAATAAGAAAAAATGATTATTTCCTTCCACAATTTTTTTTGGGAAAAATTATTAGAATAAAAATTATAGATAATAATATTATCTACCACTTGTATCTCAAACATTTTTTTCTAATACCTACCGTTTAAAAAATAAATTGAAAAAATTAATTTTTTTAGAAAATCGATTATTTCATAAAAATAAATTTTGGAGGGGAAAATGAATAAAACATAAATTATATATAAAAGTACCTTCTACAACTAAAACATTTTTTCTAATGTGTACCCTTTCAAAAATAATTCGAAAAATAAGTATACTTCCGTTTCCGGTTTAGTGATGGTTTTCAAAAATAGGAGGTGCACATCTAGATTATACAAGAACCTTAAGTTTAAAATTCTACGTTCGTAAGTCTTACAGTTTTGGCTGTAGAGCGTTCACAGGCACACACACACACACACATACGTCATTGAGTTAATGGTTGTATATGATTCAGGGACCCTCAAAACGTGTAATTCCGTTAAAATCTTGAATTCGAAATTTTTCGTGATCACTATACTTTATTGGAACTGTCTCCTATGCCGGCGCCGGCAACGTGAATATAATGTGAATCGTTGTCGGCACTCGCTTATGACACAGGTATCTGGGTTTCCAAATTTTATATTTGATTATTATATATTGTGTTTTGTTTTTTGTAAACAAAGTTGAATAAAATTTTCTTTTGAATAAAGACGACGTACATTTTCTACTGAAAATTAACTAGAATTCTAATAATTTCGAGGTAAGTGAATTTAAAATTTAAAATTTAGTATATTCACGTTATGATTTATTTGTAGATATTTGTTAATAATTTGTTAAAAATTGGAAATAGATTCAACAGCTTTGAACATCTCAATTTAAAGCTTAAGGAATATGAGCAATTGGTTTTTAACAATTACTGGATACGAGACAGCAGAACATTAGAAATTCAATCTCGTAGATTTCCAGATAGTGTAGCAGCACATGTTTGGGTTGATATGGAGAATAGGGGTACAACCTGTCACTACTGTCAAAAATCACGTACTTAGAATAGAGTTGATACCACGTAAGACCAGATTCATTTATTCAAAAATGTAATTTGACGTTTATTGATGTTATATCTATGTAATTCAAATTATTTTCTGTATTTTTATATTAAATTCATAAAATGTTGAAAAGAAGTATTTTTAATTTATTTGCATATTATTTTAGATCATTTCAAATAAAACTTAAAACATAATAGTACGTGTCTTTGAAAGAAGGTGTATATGGGGCGAAGCCTCAAACATAATAGTAAACACAACATTCTATAACTCAACAATTATAATTAATATACTGTTTTTAAGGAATTTAGGGGGCAGAGCACCCCTTCATAAGATATAATTCAATTGATAAAATGTTCATATAGAGGAGTGTGGTAACAACAGTCTAATTAATATACTATCATTAAATATTAATAAAAAATTACAAATATCATTATTTAATTATATTACTGTTAGGTTAGTTTAGATGAGATTAGGTTAATTTCGGTTACGTTAAGTTATAGTAAATTAGGTTAGTCCCGGTTAGGTTAGGATATTTATTATCATTGAAAGCTAACAAAATTAGAGAATATAGAAAAAAATATTAAAGAAAGTTTTTATTCCTTCAATACACAACAGTAGGTAAGTACACATGTACCTCATTAAATATAAATTCGAAAATTTCATTATTTGTAAAGTCATCTAGCGGTAAAAATTCATATCAACTGCCGGCAACGTAGTACGTCCCTACTTTATTTATACATTACATTTCATGTATGTATAAAAAAGTAAAAATAGGTGGTTTGGAAAAACTAAATAAATTGTAAATAAAATATGTATGCTTACCGCGTTTTGGCTATTTTTTAAAAATAGTAGAATAAAACTAATTGAAGAAGAAGTAGGCATTCAAAGAAAAGCTATTGTTGATTGGTTGATAAGTTTGTATAAATTGGACCCGAAAAAATATTTAAAAAATAAGGGGTTCACGAAAAATCATTGAATTGGACGAAGCAAAAATAGGGAAGCGAAAGTATAACAGAGGAAGAATTTTAAAGGGGCAGTGGATTTTTGAAGGCATATAACGTGTGTGAGACGGCAAGTAGGTACACCCCTGGTTTTTAGTTTTAAAATCATTTGTTAAAAGTAGCTACGTGTAAATTTATAGAAGAGTGGGGGAAATGAACGTTGAAATTAAAAACAAGTTTTAGTCGTGTATGAGATATTGACAGAGATGGGGCGGCTCATGATAAAATGATAAAGAATTTAAAAGAAAAGAAATAGTTAAAAGTAGTGAAGCAGTGTTTAAAAAGTTAAAGAAGAAAGTTTAAAGTAATAGTTATAATAAAATAATAATCGACGCGGCGAATAAAAATAATAAAATATATATAATAAAGTTTAAAACTACGTAAAGTGAAGAACGAAGTTATTTATTGAAGTTATTAAAGTATTTAGTGTTGTGAAAAAGGTGTTAAATAAAATATATATAAAAGTATTTGAATATTAAAGTGAAAAGATTTAAAGAACGAGTAAAGAAGAAGTATTATTAAAATAAAATTTAAACAATGTAAAAAATCTACGATAGTAAGAAGTATTAAAATACAGTTAAAAGTAAAAAGAAATCAACAAAAGTATTAATAAACAATATTATAAAACATCGACAATTAAATACGAAATATAATAAAATTTAAACAATGAACAATATAGTGACAAAACAAATATAAACTAGAGTGAGAAAGAGGGACAATGATATAGATAATAGTGAATAGAACAAAGACAGATAGTTACAAATATAAAACTGAAATCAAATATGGACATATTTGAAATGAAACAAAGTTTTGATGCGGAAGAATAACGAAGAAAGAATCATCGGCGTCTGGAACGGAAAATAGTATTGAGATAGATAAGTTTTAATTTTAGTTAATAAGAATTTTGACTGTTATAATAAATGTAAAGTTAGTTTTTTTAAGATTTAGAATTGAAAGAAAATAAAGTTTAGAATAAAAGATTAGAGATAAAAAGGAATTCCATATAGATTTTGATAGGATAGTTTTAGTTTATTTTAATAAGAATAAATTTTTGTATTGAAGAAAAAGAATATTTTAATGGAAAGAGACAATAAATTTAGTTCATTAGGTTTCCTCAATTTTTATTTCAAATCCCCAAACATTAATTATTTCATTTTTTTTCAATTTTTCTTGTAACAAGGTTGTGGTAGACATTGAGATGCAAAATAATATCATACCCACGAGGCACAGCATGTTACACGTGGTAGTAAAAAAATGTTCATTGTACCTGTGAAAAAAAGATCACAAGAAACATTGGTATCAATCATAAAAAAATATATTTCACCCGGTACCACAATAATTACGGACTGTTGGGTGCATACAATATTCTTGACAATAAAGGATATCAACATCTAACAGTGAATCATACGTATAACTTTGTGGATCCAATTACCGGTGCACACACCTATAACATAGAGAAAGTATGGCGCGAAGCTAGAGCCTCTATCCCAAGATTTGGAAATATTTAAGGAAATTATGATTCTTACATAAGTGAATTTCTGTACAAATCAAAATTTAATACACATAAATTAAAATTACACCATTTTTTTAAATAAATAAGTAAATTGTACAAAGGATAAATGTTATGTGATCTGTTGATAATTCTTTATATATATTTATAGTTTAGGAGTCCATCGCGGACAAACATGTGACACGTAATTTATATATATTAAGATAATGTATAATTAGATCTTATGTTAGTAAAAATGTAAATAGTTTACAATAATTAAAAATACATATTCACATTTTTAATTAAATATTTTTACAGAATAGTGAAAAGAACAACATATAACAATTGCTCAAATTTTTGGCGAGGTTATTACCTCGCCAAAGCTGAGGGGGGTTTAGTGTAGCAACTGCACTACCGCAATCTGTAGTTGTAACTGCATTACCGCAATCTGCAGCCGGTACTGACGGATATTGGAAAGGAAAAGGCCGAGGAAATGGCCGGGACCGAGGGACAAGCAGGAGGTTATCAACCTATTATTATTAATGTCACGAATTATTTTAATTATTAATCGAAATGTTTGATTTCATTAAATTATAATTTATAGCACAATATTTTCTGGATATTTAAAATTATGCTGTATTTAAATAGATAACGCAAACTTGCAAAATCTGATATATCCGCGCTCTGACAAGATCCGAACGGGTTGATTTGTCTAACGTGTTCGTATAAACTGGATTTATTTTTACATAGTTATGATTTTTTTGTACATTTGGGGTGTTATAATTATATTGTGTATACGAAATAGCGTATGAATAAGAGATTAGGTATTTGACTAAATTTAACCTTTTCTTGCATTCTAATTTATCTTGTTTAGTATATTTTTAAATGTCCCCTTTCGGAGGTTCCAGTGAGTACGGCTATGTCCGGATATTTTATTTCAAGCATTAAGAAATGGTTTTGACGGATTTTTGAGAGACGTGTGGTGATAGGCAAACGCAGAGGTGCGAATAATTTTTGTAATTGAGTGTTAACGTGGGTGAAGCGGAATTCGAGTGTTGTGAATGTCATCGGGTGGTCTCGAAATTGGTGGTCCAGCACGAGACGCAGATTAGTAGTGGCGGAACCGAATACGAACAGCAACACTTCCGAGGAAAATTATATTAATTGGTGGTCCAGAGATAATTTTTCCCGACGCAGTGGCGGAACAGAAGAATCGGCTGATTACGCAACAAGATAAGCCATAGATTTTATTGATATTTTATATATGACCGACCCATTTTGTAGTATCGATGATTATTGCATTAATAGTTTTTATCAATTTATTTTGATACCTAATCGCCACAACGCCCAGCCTGTATTATCAGAGTATTGTAATAAGCAAAGTATGTTGTAGTTTGGATATAACGACTATTAATCTATAGACTATCGGATATAAGACTCTATCGGAGTGCGGATTAGTGCTGATGGTAGCAAAGGTGTCGTAGATAAGTAACTTTAATAATATCAGTACGGGTGGATCCGGCGGACAGTTGTACGATATTTGGTTTTTGTTTTCTCGACATTTATTTGCTGCCAAAATTTTAGTAGTATAAGTGTAGTAATTTTAAGGTTTAATTTTAAGTATATATTTGTGAATATAAGTATATCTTTTTAGGTATATCTGTTTATTCGTGGCGCCGGCCTAATAGGCCATATAAGCTATTATTTGTTAGATAAGTGAATGAATACTGTATCTATAAGAACATTAAAGAACCATTTCATTATTGTTATATGACTGTCCTTTCTCTCAGTACAACCTTGATGTTGCCATATTTAAATTTCGTGGTTTCTAGGAACTGATTGTTAGAAGAGAAATCACGTGGCGCCCATACGAGTAGCATCGGTTGATGTTATTCGGAATAAGACCAAATTCTTACCCCACCCATCTTCACTAGAGCTAGGGCATCCTACCTTTTAGTCATATCGGCAATTAGGCACGTGACATAATATTTGGAATTCTTAGTTGAAGTTATAAATTTTGGAAAGGCAAAATACACAAAATTCCAGGTTAATTTCACTCAGTAAAAAAATATTTAAAATTCGCTTGATTCAACATAGGAAAAAGTCAAGGAGTTAAAAAAGTATCTTATCTACCTTATTTGTGACACACAACGTTAGCTGTAAAAAGATTCGCATGTTGAAGAAAAATTATTTTCATGGTTTTCATATACAGTTGCATCAAGAACTAAGCAATGCTAATTTCCAATGCCTCGTTCCGAATTTTGCATCTGGGAAAAACTGAAGGTACAGGAAGATCCTGCGTTTTTCGAATGTGTTCTATTCACAGATGAGGCGACATTCCATAACAGCGGATCAGTAAATAGGCATAATTTTCATTATTATTCCAATGAAAATCCACATATTATGTGCCTGGGGAGGAATTGTCGGAGAATATGTGGAAGGCCAATATTTTTTCGATGGTCACCTTAATGGCCCCATTAATTTTTTGCAATATAAACTACCTAGATTACTAATACATGTACCTCAGTATACAAGTAACAGAATATGGTTACAACAAGACGGGGCATCTGCACATTTTTCGCGAGACATAAGGACATATATTGATAACTTTTTCCCCAATCAGTGGATTGGTATGAGTGGACCCACAAAGTGGCATATTAGATCTCCGGATCTGACAAAAATGGATTTTTTTGTGGGGATACGTGAAGGGAATTGTTTATAACAAACCACCGACGATAGAAAGTTTGCAACAAAGAATTGTTAACGCTTTTGCAAGTATTTCCTCTGAAATGTTACGACAGTGCAAATATCTTTTCGGTGATGAATTAAATTGTGCCTGGATGAAAGTGGAAGGTTTGAAATGGAAGAAATAATTTTATTGAATAAGTATTATGCCCATTTTAACTATTTTAAGTTCATCGCAGTATCAAAAAATTTTTGAAAAAAAAATTACTTGTCTTAAACACACGCAATGACCTTATTGAAAATTATTTTTGAATCAGATGCACCTTCAATATAAAATTTGATTGGGTCTGTGTAATTTCTAATTGTCGACGAATATTTAGTAAACTGACGAATCCTCACGTCCATTTATTATATATAACGACGCTAAAAGTAAAATTAGAGCCCATTTGTCTTCAAAATATCGACTAAGTTAAATTTTTATTCTCTTTAACAATTAATATAGATTAATAATATTGTTATATAGTTAAATAAATAATTGTTTTATTTTATAGAACGCAAGAATGCAGTTCAAATTCTCCAAAAAATGTTGTTAATGAAATTGAAGATAAAAAATCATAAGTATACATAGTTTGTTTATTCAATTATTAAATGTGATAAATTTATCACGTGTATAATTTTTGTTTCATTTCAAGTAGTTTTAATATAGAATTAATATTAAAATCAAGATCAAAATATTTTTGAAGTATAATTTCTCTGTTACGTTTAATGTTAATCGCTCTAATCAATTATCGTTCAATCAATTTAATGTAATTGTAAGGGTATTGTTGAAAAATATTTTTTTTCTGTTTCAGGAGGAGTGACCAAAGAGATGTCGAGTGTGTATCCTTCAAATTTTAATTTATTAATAACTTTACTTACATTAAAACATTTTTTTTATAGAACGTATAGAATAATCGAAAATGAAGATTTTTGAAGGGGGTACGATTACGCGATGGCTTGGGTCCGGATTGAAGCTAAACGTACCTACTGGCAGCGAGAGCCGAGTCATCGGACAGGAAGGACGCGGTGGGCGAGGTGGACGACAGGAAGGGCGCGGTATAAGAAGAGAAGGTAGCTACGATTGTCGTGGAAGACACTATAGGCGAGGTGGCGGACGCGGGAATGGTGACCGCAAGGGTGACTATTCCCGCGACCAATCTCGCCACGTAGAGGCCGCCATCATATTACCATATATTAATAATTTATTTTATTAATTTTATTTAATAAAATTTAATAAATAATAGTTAATCTTCAACTGAGTTTTATTTATTTAATTCTTTCATTATAATTAGGATGTACAGTGTACAGGTATTTGAATTAAAGACATGATTTAGCAATGTCTTAGCTACATTATTCTAGGGTCTTAGGAAGTGCGTGGAGAACATACATATATGACCTCTGCTGTAATGTTATTGTCTTGATTATATAAAAGTTGTTACTGAAATTGTATGAATGAAATGATAACATAGGAATAGAAAGCACTGAAAGGAATGTATCATTTTATTGGTATTAAATATTTTAATGAAATTCATTACAATCCTATTTTTTATTAATATTTATTAAAATCCTGGAAATTTTGTCATTTTTTAAATTATATAAATTATGTGCTTACTACCATTCATGAGGATTTACTGATTACTTGATCGAAATGTTTTAATATCAGTTCTATCAGTTTGAACTGAACCTGAAGACATGAACCTAAAT
The DNA here is from genome assembly GCA_949319165.1 of Sialis lutaria. Taxonomy (NCBI): domain Eukaryota; kingdom Metazoa; phylum Arthropoda; class Insecta; order Megaloptera; family Sialidae; genus Sialis; species Sialis lutaria. The sequence continues at coordinate 22,234,141 of OX439242.1, forward strand.
GTATGCAACAGACCATTAATAACAGGGCAAATAACCTAGAAGAAATCAAGGTCAAAAATAAAAAGCAAATGGTACGAATTGCGAATCTGGAGACCGAGGTTGCTAATTTAAAAGATGTTTTATTCTTTAAAACCAACGAAATCGAACAGCGTATGCTAGCTACACAACTTGAAATTACTGGTGTCGATACCAAACCCGATGAGAACGTTTATGACACGGTAATTGAAGTATGCAAAAAATCGATGTCAACATCAATCATAAGGATTTGAGTAGCTGCTACCGAGTCTCATATAAAGCTAATTCTCACATATACCTATAATAGTATTTGAAACAACTCGTAAATGTAAGAAAAAAGAAATTCTAACAAACAAAAAAAAAGGATTGTGTGGTTTTATGAAACCACGGTAAAAATGAAACTTTTTTTCACATTATAGACATTTAACTAAAAATTTTCGGAATAATAAATTCAAGCACTCAAAATTGAAATAAAACCATAAACAACAACATGCACCAGCAAAAAGTTCTAATAATTCTAATAAATTCTATATAAAAACTATGTTTACTCATCAAGATCTTTTTTCCTTTTTCTATAAGCATACCCAAAAAACTCAAAATTCTTATAATAACAAATAACATCGTCAATAGTCGACACCTGTTTCAACTAATAGATCGCTTATTGACGATAGCCGTACCTCACGAAAGTTTCGTTGCGTCGTCTATTGAGGACACCCGTAGTTAAAGGGTTAATAACCAAGTCTCCCTGTAAACCGATCACTATTTCACTATCACAATCTGTTTTTAAAGGATCTTCGTTTCCTAGTTGTTTGTTTCTAGTAAGTATTCTCTTTAACAGCCAAGTCTCCCTGAAATACGTAACACAATACAGTAATAAATTGAATTAGATGTAGGTAATGTTTTATAAATAATGCTAAAAATACGTGTATGTATTACTTACCTCATATTCCTGTTTGTAATATTTAGAATATTCATCATAGGTTTCAATATCCTGAAGACAATCTATGTCTTCTATTTCTTGTTTTATATCTTCCTGTTTAAATGTGAAACATTTCAACACAGTAATATTACAATACAAACTTACTAAATATGTATAATAGCACACAGTACATAAACTGTCATACAATGAATGGCTGCTTGTTCCGCGCATGCGCAGTCCAACTGTAATGCGACATGCAACACACAGTTCAAAAATTTTGAGACGATGTAATAAAAGTTTCACTTTAAAAGCTCAACTTAACAAAGTCCAACTCCAATACAAGGCGTATATTTATGTTATTAATGAACGAATAACGAATAGAAATCGGTATTTATTTAAGCTGGCAAGAGAGCATAAAATGAAAGGTATGTGTAAATATGCATGGATAAAAAATGGTAATATCTATATCAGCAATAGGGAATCATCGGAGAAAAAACTTATACGAGACCCATCTGACCTCACCAATGCCGAATAATATACGGGAGTTCCAATGTAGTACCATCGATATATTACCTATCACCGCAAACTCAAATACATTTAATATTATATACCTTAATGCTCGCAGCCTCAGAAACTGTTTTGATGATGTGTTAATAATTCAACACATCATTAATGTGGATATAATATTAATTTCCGAAACTTGGCTTTATCAAAATGAAACAAAATATTTCAATATACCTAACTTTCACTCGGTGCATAGCTGTAGAGAAAAGAGAAGAGGCGGAGGTCTTGCTATTTACATCAGAAATTGTCTTAAATTTTCAGTAACTAAAACCTGTTGCAATAAAGAAAACTCATTTATATTGATAGAAGTCACCACCATAACATGGAGTAGCAAGATAAGAGTCGGCGGTGTTTATAGATCTCCAAGTTCGAACTTTGAAGAGTACCTTATTTACCTTGAATCTATACTACAAGAAAATAGATATGATACAATTATTGTAGGTGATATGAACCTTAACCTAAGTGAACAATCTCGTAGAAAAGAGCAGTATACTGATCTTCTAAATTCTAAACAATTCCACCTACAAAATTATCAATAAATCTTTTCCTACAAGAAACGAAAGTACCAATGGTACTCTCTCTCTCATTGACCATATTATATCTAATGTTAGTACGACAATTTTTGATATTTACAATATAAATAGTGATATAAGTGACCAGTTGCTACTCACTTTGTCATGATATTTTTTTCATTAAATAAATTTAACTTACATTTATAATTTCAATATAAAATAATGTTGTACATATTTCCAAGAATTATGCATGCTCTCTTAAGATAACGTGTCGTCGCGACAATCTGAGGAAACATGATATACTTATTATCATCGTTCTCTGCACCCGTGCGCATAACTTGGGCACTACATTTTTATTTATTCATTTATTTCTAAGTATTGCATATTATTATCTGTAAAGATCATATTTTTCCATTTGGCTATTAAAATAATGATAATCGTAAATTTACTAAATTATTTTCTTACAAAATTTTGCTCTGATATCTTCAAAACGGCTAGTTTTAATTATTATAACATTCCCCTCTGTGGAAGTTCGTGTAATTACGGCAATGGCGAGATTTATATTATTCTACACAAGCCAACAGGATGATGAGAAAAATGCAATACCGTTAGTATGGAGTTAGTAAGATCCTGATGTACAAGTTTTGTTGAAAGTGGCATAGTCTAAATTGTGATAGTGGCCAAGGAGAGGACCGGAAGTTCAGGGGAACCAGCTGTCTAGCCTAAGTTAGTGTTAACATAGTGGTGGTCCACTATTAACACACACGCATCGCGCGGATCCACGGCAGAAGACATGTTTAGCGTTGGAGTTATTACCGTCCCAGTGAGTTTAAATGGACAAGTAAGAATAATCGATTTTCTTGTCGTTCCGTCTATGCAACACGCTCTAATACTAGGGGTGGATTTTTGGAGAATAATGGGCATAGTTCCAAACAAGTTGTAGAGAATATTATTTTCTATAATTTATGTTCTATTCTTTTTTTTGTATCTTATGAATTAACCAAAAAAAAAGAATAATTTTAGTTTTAATGGCTTTAATTTAAAAATGATTTGAATAATACAAAAAATCTAGTTATCTATGAAAATTTTGGCATTTATTATTAGATTAGAAGCACAGAACAAATACAAGTAGAAGCGTCAATTGCATAGGAACTAAGTAGACAATTTTTCGTTAGTACTAGATCGATACTTATAGTCGCCGCCACTATACATTTTTTAGGTTTGAAACTCAAATAACCTAACAGAAAGATCACATTTCAGTTGCTTTGAAAATTTTGTTGAAATAATTGAGGTTTACGGTTGTTTATTTTTACAAAGTGCAAGAAATTATGCAAAATCCATGTATGTTTTTTATCAAAAAGTAAATATCATAAAATGTAAGTAATTATTGTCATTTATAAATAGTTGATTGAACAAAAATATACAAACTAACAATATCTAATATATTTTTTTTGTATTTCAGCAGATATTGCAAGATTTCATCTTTTATGTGAGCTGGGCTTTGTATTTTGACTTGGATATGAAAATGAAATCTACAAGAACGACCACATCACTGTATGAAAATATATTTTGTGTCGTTTTCTATATGGCATTGGATGGTGTTTAATTGTAAATGACATTTTCTTAAATAATTATATTTTATTTTAATGGAAACTTGGAAACTATGTTCATAATTCATAATAAATGAAAGGTAATGAAATGATAAAATAAAATATACCATAATATTATTATATGTAATAATATTTTTATTTAATTTTTGGTAAAGTTTTAGAGGTCGCTACTCTCCGTCAAACTTTTTGAAAAACTTACTACATTTAGCATATTAACCAAAAGTCCATAGACGATTATGTATGTATTTCTTATGCTTATTTTTATGTATACCACATATTTATAGCGAGATTACATTTGCTGTTACACACGGACGATCAGTGGCGCACCCAAGGGGGGGGGTTAGGGGTTACCCCCCGAATTTGACTATATACATTGTTTTATTTAACAGTTGTGATACATATAAAATAAAAATTACATATACATAGTTACAAAAAAAATATGACCCCCACCCCTCCCGACGATTTGTTTGACGTTCTCGGTTGATTTTATCTTCAGTTCGAAATTCCACCTACTCATTTTTTAAATTGTTATAATAAATATAATCCTATCAAAAACATAAATGTTAAAAGAGAGCCAAGTTCAATATTATGATATATGTCTTGATTGTTGACTTTAACGACAAAAGAATTGATATCTAAATGGGTGCCAAGTTCAATGGTCAGTTCTGAAATTTATTTATAACAACATAAAATATTTTATAACAACTTAAAATAACATTTCTTCTTATAACTTAGGATAATATATTGAAGCCTAAGGTCTTACTTGGCTAGTTTTCATATACGAATTATATTATAGCTTTCGCAAGTTCTAAAGCTCTAAGTTCTTATTTTATTCTTCCGAAAATTTGGCTTGCTGGTAGAAACTAGCCATCGAACATAGGGCTCTTCCATGACTGTTTTAGTAGGTACTTAATAATAATTCGTATATAAGAACTAGCCAAGTCAGACCTTAGGCTTCAATATATTATCCTAAGTTATAAGAAGAAGTGTTATTTTAAGTTGTTATAAAATATTTTATGTTGTTATAAATAAATTTCAGAACTGACCATTGAACTTGGCACCCATTTAGATATCAATTCTTTTGTCGTTAAAGTCAACAATCAAGACATATATCATAATATTGAACTTGGCTCTCTTTTAACATTTATGTTTTTGATAGGATATCATTACTTTTTGTACAGAAATTATTAGTAAATACTTATTCATAATAAATAAATAAATAAATAAACATTTTATTCTATTTCACTAATAAATATTCAATTTGACATTTGACAGTGCTGCCATAGTTACGATTGTGAATAGTTTTGATCTATAGTTAGTTGATAAAAATGATGATTTTTGGACGTTAATATCTAAATAACCGTTTGAGGTACGTTTATGAAATTTGGAGCACATATGTATCTCGCAAGTCTCAATATATCAGCCAAATTTGACATGTTTATGTGAAATAGTTTTTGACTTATGAGGGGGTCAAAAGTGACTCCAAATGGTTCGTGTAAATATACACATGGTGCGTTGTCTTGAACTTGGCTTGACACGCTACCGCGTGTCTGATAGCATTGTAGTCTTGCGAAATTTGAACTAACTGTCATTATTACTTGTAAAACGGAGAAACTGTGGTTTCTTAGTCACTTAAACTAAAAATACATTCCAGTCTGGAATCGTTAGGCTCCTGATGAGGACTTCTTGTGAAGTCGAAACACGTGTCGAGTGACATAAATTTTGTGGTTAAGGTGTATTTTTAGTTTAAGTAACTGTCATTGTTGAAACAGCAAATGTAAACACCCCATTACCTAGGTATCAATCCCACATCCCGCGTTGACTTCTAGTTGTTAGCGAAAGAGCACGCGTTTTTGTTTTCCCGCAATTTATCAACTCGCCATGGCATCTACAAATAGTGTTAAAATAAAGAAATAAAACAAACATTTGGCTGTAAACATTTGACAATAAAGAATTGTTAAACCTCACCATCATTTACTTAGGAGGAATTCCCGATACAGGTATTTCATATAGAAGGCCTGCTGGTCTTCACCGTGCTCGATGGATGGCAAAGGCTATGTATTGCCTAAAGATTTTTCTGTTTAAAAAAACAACCCCCCACCCCTCCCCGAAATGTGCAACGTTCTAAAAAAGACGTATGTTTTGAGAAAACATCAGTTCAAAATACCTTCCAAAATTTAACACATTGTATGTATTAAGTACTACCCCCCCCCCCCCCGATTTTTTTTCTTACTACGCCACTGATTAAGTTATATGCAGACACTTGAAATATGATTTGTTTTGTTGTTAATTATGCATGTAAAGATTTTTATTAATAAATGCGAATGAATCCTTCATTATAACAATTTAAATTTATTTACTAAATTTCGAACCGTGGTAGCGACCCTCAAATACTGTTCCAAAATTATGAAAAAAATACTAGAATACTTTTTCAATGTAAAGAATCAAATGAAATGGTGCCCCATTTTTTCCATTTTAAGGACCACCCTAGTATTTATCTATAATTTATGTTCTATCATTCCCCCCCTCCCCAAGATTTGTTTTTAGGAAATAATTGATTTTCTAAAAAAAAAAATTTTTTTGATTTATTTTTTAAACGGTTATAGGTATTAGAAAAAAATGTTTGAGATACAAGTTGTAGAGAATATTATTTTCTATAATTTATATTCTATTTTTTTTGTATCTTATGAATTAACCAAAAAAAATAATAATTTTGGTTTTAATGTAAAAATGATTTGAATAATACAAAAAATCTAGTTATCTATGAAAATTTTGGCATTTATTATTATTAGAAGTGTCAAAATTGAAATCTAGCAAAATAAATACTTGTTAATACAATAATCACTATTCTTAATTGATTTCGTTTAATATTTAATGTCAATATTAAATACAATGTATCAGTTTAACGTTAATTGGTGAATTTAAACACGCAGAAATATTGCAATCACGGTGGTATTATGGTAGGGATGGGGGAAGGTCGATGGTTACAACTATCGGCCAGTTGTGGAATGGAGCGGTTGTGCAGTGGATGGTCGTATAGCAGAGTGCTGAGTGTACATATAGATTTTTAATCAATTTATAGACTTGTAAAGTCATAAGTATTAGGTACCTAATATATGTATTTTGACGCGGTTAATAATATTTTTAAGTAGTAAAGTATTCTTAATAACTGATTTAAAAGTAAAATTTGTGCACGCTCGATCAGATCAACCAAACTTAAAACAAAATTAATTGTTTTTATAAACAATGCAAATGGTTACTATTGTAAGAACATCCTCTCTTTTTCTGCTCTTCTCCTTTCGTAGTAGCTTAGTCTGGATAACCATCAATTACTACAACTGAGTTACCACCATAATGTTTTAAAACATACTTTCCATACATTTCCAGGATTTGGCCATATGCCGCTGGCTTTGGCCATACAACTGAGTGTAATAAATGACCGCCATCTTAGACATATTTCTAATTTGATGGAAATTTTACTCTGGTAATATCTGCAGCTTAAAATATTGTTTTGATGCTGGACTTCGTCCCTTTACGCAGAGAAATAATAAACAAAAACGCGGAATTGAAGTAAATTCAAATTTAAAATAAGATTGAAGCTCATGTGGATTTTTTACAACACATATAATTCGATGTAAGAGCTGCAGGGAATTTATCACAAAAGTTCCACTATTGATTTTGACACCATGCATTTAAACTGCTATAGGAATAATCTTGTGTTTTTTGGAGTAAACAATGTCTGCAAAAAAAATTCCAAATGTGTTTTGCATCAAGAATTCGTCTTTTCTAGAGCACTAGGGGAAAGTACTTTGAGACGGCATACTTTTTGGAAAACCTTTAATTCTGAAAAAAATCGAAAGTATAAAACAAGTTAAATGTAACTCTTATTTTATTCAATTAATCGTTAATTATTACCATTATCAATAATAACAATAACTATTATATTTTTAATTATGAAAATAATCTTTTATAATCTTCACTTAGATGTATTCAGTATTGAAAAAAAGGTCGTATATCAGAATCATCGTATAATTTTCATACTCATGAAGGGCATTGATCCACTGTAATGCCTTGCTTTTGGTGCTTTACTTGTTGTTACCATATTACAATTTTCGTTTATTTGTCTCGATCCACATGGAGATAATTTTTCGGCATTTGTTTGCAAGTTGTTGAAAAATAGATGAAATTGAAATTTTCAACTCATCACCGACTAAAGATTTGTCACCCGGAAGAGTGGGCAAGTCAAACGCGTAATATTTCTGAACGCTTCAAAAGCTCGATACCTTTTCTCTCTTCTCATACTTTGTGCAACAGCTCTTTGTTTATTTCGGATTCTAGACACTGCATCTTTGTTTGAACTTTGAGTTCTAATAGTTGGAATTTCTTCTTATAATTTTCTATGATTCTCTTGAATTAGTCGCACGATTTCTTCATTAATACCACTTGAATTTATTATTGATATCATTTTCGTCTTTTTTCGTAGAACACTTTAAACGTGTTTGCATGGGCGCGGGCACCATGTTTACTAATTTAATATATCTTTGACATTCCAAAAATTTATAGCTACATAGCTATCATATTCTTACAAGTTTTCAAATTATTACCCAAACTAAATAAGTTCGATTCTAGACTGCTAATAACAAGACACATGTATGTAAATAAATGCAGATAGTGTTTTACAACTACTGGTGTTTCCATCCTTTTCTACTCTAACAATTAGTCATTAATTGCTACATTAATCTTTAGTTATTTCCATCCATTGCAGATGCGCCATCAGTCGCTATACCTGACATGTGTTCGATGGTTAACCTCTAAAGGGCCGGAAAACCAATATTTTGGCGCACCAGAAAATCTTCAATTTTTGTTTTTTGATTAAAATACATTTAAAACGTACATTTGCACTTCCAAATGAATAAAAATCGTTCACGCGAGGCAATTAAATTTGTTTGCAATTAAGTTTGTCACCATATAACTTGCCTTGACTAGTGAAACAGGTTGTGAAGTTAATTTTCGAAATTATTGTTGAAACATGAGATTCATTTTTAAATCTAGCACTTTTTGTTTACGAGACGCACCTGTAAATTTGTCATATTTGGAATACATCTGATCAAAGTATCTTTTAAAATTATATTCTTTGAAAACTGATACATCACTGCAGATCTTTATTTTTAGATTCCACAAAAAAATCATTGGCCTAATATTGGCGTGATTTCGAGACGACAATCAGAATTACAAAATTTGTTGAAAACATTTCAACGTAATTGGTTCATTCAAATTCTATATTGTATACGTACAATACTGCCAACCAGCTTTCTTTTTGTTACATGTTGACATTGGATCTTGGCTTCTGGGTGTAAGCCGCGTCGATTTGGTCATTTTACTGGCCAACGTTTCGTTTGTTGCAGTGGACATCTTCAGGGCTCTTGTTGACATTGACAGAATTGAAGTCTATTTCATAATGACATATGTACATATTATGTGTAGGTAGTAGGTACATATAAATTCGTTGATATCATGTGATTTTCCATGAACTATTTGTCTGGGTTTTCTTCTATTGACAATTGTAAACTCTTCCACATCTGATTCTGGTGAGTTTGATTCATTGCTTGTTTTCTTATCTTCATTATTTATAGGAATTTCTTGTGGGTTTTTTGCGTATTTTTGTAATGTAAATTTTTGTTATTACTAATATTTTCACCAACTTTTGTGTTGGGTTTTGTAGATTTAGAAACTTGTGCGTATGACTGTTTCGGAGTTACTGATTGTTTCGGTATCATTGGTTGAGCCGACTTGTTCAGAGTTTGCTTGAGTGAACTTAATTCTGATTGTAACCTTGTATTTGTATCCTCCAATGATTTATTTCTCTCTTTCAAACTTAATAATTCTTTTAACAGATCATTTAACTTGTTTTCCACCGATTTTTCAACTATTTTCATCACTTAGTAACATTTCTTTAACTATAACACTCACATTATCTTTGTTATCACTGTCATTACTATCATTGTTTTCAGACAAGTTTTTACTGCGTCCGCTTCTGGTCGCCATCTTGATATGTATACAACAATGAGTCCAAACAACTCCATGTGTGACGGCGTGAAGACGTAAGTGAATTGCAAAACAACAAATCTTGTATTTAATTTCATATTTATACCCAATAAATGCTAGTAAATTAGCATTACTAAAGATATTCGTAGTTTCATCTAACTGTAAAGAATAATATTGACTTTTTAGCACTCCTAAAATTAACTGCTCTATTATATTAATTTCCATTTCGTCAATCCTATGTTTGACAGAATCATTTGATAATGAAGTTAAATTTAAATCTTTTGACTTTTTAACTGCTACCATTGTCTTGTTATTATTTTAGCAGCTGGTAGAATCAGTTGTTCTGCAATGGTGTGCGATTTTCCAGTGTTTGCTACTGGTAGAGATACTTGAAATGATGCTCTTACTGCATTTTCAAATTATGTTATTAATTTGTAATATTTTTTTCAATATTTTCTATTCATTATTAAAAATGTTTGATTACTTACCTGTACAAAGGGCAAATGCAGCTAATGAGAGTTCTTTTAGAATATGCGGGATATACGCTTTTAAATATTAAAAAAATCTTTGCCTTGTAAATGGAAATGTAAAAATACTTTGCCTTGTAAATGGAAATGTAAAAATACTTTAACTTATTCCAAACATGTTTCGCGGACCCCCGGCAAAAGTTCCGCGGCCCCATGGGGGCCATCTAGGTCTACAAGATCGAATCATTAATAATTACATCTCTTCGGCATTTTCTTTCTATTTTCTTAACATTACAGACAGTATCGCCTCCCATACTTTTTCCATTTCTTTTAATGTCCGACATAAATTCAATTGTGCCATGAATTCTAAAATATATTGTCACGTCCCGGGGTCGTGTGAAATAACTAAATTTTGAGAGACGCAACGTGAGCCGAAAAATAAGCAATATTATAAAGATATCCGAAAATTAAGGCGTGATGATTTAGAATTTAGGGACAAAGACGGAGTACTAGGATCGGGTATTTTGGTAATTAATAATACACTCTTGAAAATATAACGGCACTTACCTTGCTCTAACACATCCAACCGCCGAAGTAAGCCGACAGGAAGACGGATGCCAATACCGCTAGAAGGATGGATAGTAGACAGATGCACAAAGGCATGCACGTTATAAAACAACACATGAGATTCAATACAAATGATTTATTATTAAGTTCAAAATAATTACTTAAACACTTTAACAATAATAAATGATAAAACAATTAACATAAAGAATAAAAAGAATATAAACTCTTGAGGAGAGATAAATGATATTCTGACCCGTACCGACGAAAAACCTGACTTCCCGAACAAGGGAAGCCTCTTATATAACTTCGCATCCACCCATGGAAAGGGTGATTAAAATATGGTGAGATAGTGTGACACCGTTTCCAAGATATCAATTATGAAACATTTACAGCACAATGCCCCGGAAGATTCAATATCTATCAGGAAATTGTGGCTTACATACAGCAGATATGTATATGAAATAAATAGAAATAAACTAGAAAAATATTGATATAAAAATGCGTAACAAGGACTTTGGATAATACTTTCATCATCCTGGAAACAGCGTTCCACTTGTGACATACTGATAACAAATAAACAAAATAGCACGTCAATTATATAATGACTCATTTAAATTATAATGTGTAAATCCACAATGTAACAATATTTTTTTACTTTGATTAATTCCGGATTTTTTTTAATTGTTAAAGAAATTCTGTGCATGATGGACGCACAGCAACTAAACAAAAAAGTTAAATGCTATGGCTTTTTATTTATCATTATGTAATCCATAATCGTATCCATAATCGGAACGTTTTCGTAGTCGTAGTGTCGTTTTTTTTTTTTTTTTTTTTTTTTTTTTTAACATTTTGGCCTTGGAACAAAACTGTCTGTAATTAATTTGAGGCTTTGTATATCTAGAATTTGCCCACTAAAAATCGTCGTTGGTAATATTTTTCAAAAGTATTAACTATTATTTCAACCAAAGATATAAATACTTTACATCTTTGAAGAACAATGTCTTTAAATATTCGAATTGATGCTTCTGAGTAATTATTCGTGTTGTTGCCTCGGGTAATAATGTTTTGTCTATATGTTAGACACCATTTTTCAGTTTCACATCTCTCCCACAATGTTTGAATATATTCCAATAAACGCATATTTTGTTGCACTGTGTTGCTTTGGCAAAGAGTTTCATAGCATTCTTGTGCTTCTTCAGGCGTTGTAGCATATAATACGTTCCTGAACATATTCATTACACTTTGTCTCTCTTCCTTTTCAACTCCATGTTCTGCCTGTCACAACCACCTACACATAGCTTGACATATTGTATGGAAAATACAAAGCAATAATCTAATTCCGGAAACACCGTGTGAAGAGCATTTCGCTCTTCAGTACTATCATCGGTCATAATAATAGTCCGAGAGGTGAGCGACTCTAGCAACTACTTTCTAATGGTAGATTTTTCGATATTACGTCACATTTGTGGTTAGAGATACAGCCTGCCGTCAGTTAGCTAGTATCGTTAGCGTTTGGTGCGAGGGTGGCTTTATCTTTGTAAAAATCTATACACGTTGCAACTAGTTTCTAATATCTGAAAATTAAATTGTAAGCAGTATACTACGTATGAAACTTCTTTTATCATAGTCAGCCTTCAAAATCTTGGAAAGATTGGAAACCATCCCCACGCCAAACGCTAACGAAACTAGCTGACTGACGACAGGCTGTATATCTACACCACAAATGTGACGTAATATAGAAAAAATCAGCCTTTAGAATGTATTTGCAAAATTTGGCGCTCACCTCCCCGACTAGATACAACAAAATTTACGATGACAAACGAAAAAAAGAGCAGCAATTTCGAAAGAACAGCTACCTGGAAGTGCAAGTCGCTAGCATAATTATAAATATATTTACGATTTAAAACGAAAAATGTCTGGCTGGACCCATGTGTTGGGCGGAGGGTTAATGACTATTCATTGTTTTTAAATGATTATGTTTTCAATAAATACTACTGCAACTAAGTTATGAATTTTACTACACTTCAACCCTAAATAAATTTGAAAAAAAAACCTGCAGTTCATAGATTGATTTTATTTCAATGTTTGCAGTTATGTTTAAAAATTTTTTTTATATTAGGATATGAATTTAACATTTCTAAAGATGTATCTGTATTTTGTAAATATTGTAGTGTTTCCAAATCACTTGTTGAATGATTGCTGCTAGTGCTGTCACTGGCGAAGGAGGAAGCCGAATCTTCTAGGAACATACCTATAGTATGATTCGTCTTTTTTTTTTTTGTAATGTCGTCAATGTTATTATTTACCTCCGCGTTTTTCTTTTCTTGGCGTTTCATCTTTCGAATATCTTTCACTTTCTCTTTATTGTTTTGGCAACCATTTAATTTTTTAAAAAGGATGTGAAACTAAAGCTAATATCGCATCATTTGCTGAATGTTCAATTTGTAAAAACTTTTTAAAATGTCTATTGATACTTTTTTCAATACCATTTACCGAAGTGCTGCAATATTTAAAATTACCATTTTTTAAGCATCTTAGCATTTGTTGGATTCTCATAAGTTCTGGTAATAGACTACCATAGTATGTATCCTTATCCTCTTGTAGAATAGAATAGAATAGAATAGAAAATTATTTACTCATTAAATCCATGGTGTGGACCGCATGGTATTTCGTTGATAAGTATAGTCACAGTACCGAATAAAAAAATGGAACAAAAATTCAGATAGCAAATGGAGACATGATCTGTATGTAGAAAACGAGCAATTACCAAAATCAAAATAAGAGTTAATAAACGCATATTGGCTATGATATCAGAAATGAAGATGGATCTCCAAATGCTCGTAGATGCAGGCGTTAAGGGTTGGTTATTTTTATTATGTTATTAATAAATGTTTTATCAAAAATTTCATTAAGTGTACACCAAACTATGATAGGACAACATTTCGCTCTCTTGCCAAACACATTCACTTTTGGTCTTCGCATACGATAACCAGGCTTCTTTTAGATCTTCATTTTGTTGCTGTCCTTTTCTTATCAATGTAGGTGTTATTGTCGTTTTCATCATTTCTGGCGAATATGTTGACTAAATGACTTCATTTTCGCATAAGTTATTTGATTCGTCCACATCATCTGCATTGTTATCGAAAAGATTAACAAGCCCGGTCAAATGGCTTCCTAATATATTTTCTAATAATGTATCATTTTCATCTGTACAAGACTTTTGCTAGTACTACCTCCTGCAAATTTCACATATTATACAGTTTTATAATGAAGAGTTCAAACTGCCACAAACATACCTGTTTTATTTATATTCATTTTATCGTCAGCACATTTCTTTTTAGTAGTTTTTTCAAGTTTTCATATTTATTTCTCATAGTTTTTGCATCTCGACAAGTGTTAATATGAAGACTGTTAAAACGTACTTCAATATCTGCCCAAGATTTAGTTTTATTAGACCAGATATTGACGTCCGACTTCATACACTCTAAAACATTTCTGTGTTCATTAACTATCTCCAGCAGAGTCCTTTCTTCATCTTTACTAAAGATAACTATTTTTTTTTTAATAAAGTAAGTCTAGTTTTTACTTTAACAATAATCACGCCAAATAGAACTGACGTTCAGCTCTACTGCGCATGTCCGGGTTAAACCTAGGATGAAGATTATCTAATCTGAAGTTTAAGCTCATATTGAGAAACCGGGTCTAATTGTATTACATGTATTTTAGTAATTAATAATAAAAAACAATAAATTCAGACGTATTTTTCAGCACTGTGAATTTGTTTAAATAAATTATTATTATTTATAATTTCCTGATTAAACTTTTCAAAAAATTTGCTAAATTACACTTTACTTGAAATATGGATTTTATTGTTTCTATAGACAGCTGCTTCTTATCAGATGTTCACAACTTATTTACGATAGATAAAACCCTTTCCGTTACACTATTGGTACCGGACAAACATAATGTAAATCCAATTAATTTCTTCATTTGCTTGCATAGTATATTCTTTGTTTCAAAATCTTGAAATATTTTAACCCACCTGTTGGCATTCTTACGATATTCCATTTTTTTTGTTTTTAAATCATCAGCATATTTTTTAATATAATATCAAGTGCCAACTGCTTAATCAATTGATTGTCAAGAACAATAACTACCGTTTAAATACTGTTGAAGATGAAATTATTCCATCAATGAATGAATTCCAAACCAGATTCGAGTAATTATTTTTTTTAACTATCACTATGTAATTTTTTTACTTAAAAATTATGTATTTGTTTTAGTTCGTGTTTTGCAGAAATTAATAGGAAAATAAACGAATTTAAAAGCAATGCAGAGCATAGGGAAATTTTTAAATGTTTTTTTTTTTTTTTTGGTCGGTAGGTATTGAGATAAGGAATTCGATGGTGTACATAACTCAAAAATTGAGATTTTTGAGTTAGCTCCCTTTAGATCTAGGTGTGCGATATATATTATACGTTTTAACGAGGTTGACATCAATAAGACTATAGCATATTCAATTCATGAGTTTTGGAGATTTGTCGTATAACAGGTAAATTACAAAAATCTCTTTGTTGAAAAAAATTCTCAACAATTAATTTTATTTATTTATTATTGTTAGCGAACAAGTAAATACTTGCTTATAAAGCACTACTAATAACTTTGGCACAAAATGTCGCTGTTTTGTTATTATTAAATACAAAGAATTGTCGAAGATTGAAATCACGAGTCTTGGTGATTCATCGTAATGTATGAGTTAAAAATTTATAAAATATATTTAAAAAACCGTTGACAAAAATTTTCAACAGTTAAAATTATTGTTTGAATATTTATACTATTGCGTGATTTTTTCCGTATAGAAACATACATCTTTAAAAGAAGACAATAAATTCGTCATTGACTTATCACAATATATTCAATTCGTTAGTTTTGGAGATTTGTCGTGTAACAGTTAAATTTCAAAAATCTCTTTGTTGACAAAAATTGTCAACAATTAATCATTTATTTTATTTGTTGATGCTATTGTATTTCTTTTTAATTTTATTTATAAATTATGTAGGTACATATAAACAACATAAATTAATCCTCCGCTAGACGCGTGACATACATGCGTAGACCATTTTCAATTGGACCTATAATAGCTAAATTTGATTTTTATTTCAAATGAGTTGAACTATTATGTTTATTGATGTAAGTTATATATGTATAATGTACATCCAATGCAGTTACTGGAAATCACCATATCAGCAGCGAGCGTTGCACATATTAATGTCATGTAATCATTTTAGTTAATCGCAATATTTTCTCGCTATGTATTTTAGTCTGTAGTCAACACTGTTATTGTTAACATTAAAATAAATATAATCTTATAAACATTAAATAATTTTTCTTTTTAAAAACATATTCTCACGAACCTAAAATCTAAGTTATATACTCTTGTGTACAACATATAATTTTTATTGAATTTTTTTTATATTTGTGCAAAAACAAACAAAGTTAAATACCATTTTTAGACGTTTAATTGTCATAATGATTGTATTATGTACAACCATATTTTTTTGGGATTCGCCAGAAAATTTCCGTCTTGATTATTTGTATCCGTTATTTAATTTCTGGATTTGCAAGGTTTTGTAGTGATTTCTTGAGGCTTCAAATCGTGTTTATTTAAAAACTGTCAAACTTGTTTTGTAGTCACTGGTAAATCAGTTTTAACAAGAACACTTGTGTATGATATCTTGTTAATACTTGATTCTATTATTTTTACGTTATCTGTACGTTTAATACTTGTTTCTACCTGTGTAGTAGAACCAATTAAATCACTTTTTTTTAGGATCTGTCTATTTAATGTTACTATTTTCAGCATCCACTTTTATATCACTAAAATATTTTACAATTGCTTATTTGGTTAATTAATTTCTTATTAACATATTTCTTCTTTTAACTCGTTCAACATTTCACTGAGATGTAAAGATATAATATTTTTGTATTCATTAGTTGAAAAGAACTATTTTAGAGCAGCCAAGACACTTTCAGTAGCCCTGTTATTCGACATTTTAACAAAATTCACGCGCAAAAACAAAACACATAACATAATCTTCTGCATACGTACCCAACGTTAATATTTCTTTCGCTGTAAATATTGTGCCTAATTATTTATCTAAAAGTTGACAGTATTCTGGGTTTACTATAACATGAGCTGCAAGTATTGCACGGAGTGTTTTCAAGAGAGTTTCCTCTCCACAAATGTGTCTTGAAATTACATAATAAAAACAATTACCATCCCCTGTTATTTCTATAGCTTTATAATAATCATAATAAACTTTTTAATAAAATAATTTAATTAGATATTAACTTTTCAAATTATTGTCTTTGCAAAACGAAAAATAACAAAAAATGCAAAGCAGTAACTACCACCGGGTTAAGTGCCCCGGGCTTCCCCGAGCACAAGAAGCCTTCGAAGAAACGAAAGTGAAGAGATAAAGGGGCCGTCGATCACTTGCTGCCCTCGGACTCCAGAGCATCTAGTTACGGTCCTGTTCAAATGTCATATTCCGCATAAAAAAGTGATTAAATCACTGCTAATTTTTTAATTGCTCTCTGCGATCACTTGTCTCGCCAAACAGCAGTTAAGCCAATCACTAATAAACATTAATTTCCGTACAAAAATAAATACCTAATAAAATAATTGACAATCTTAAAAATGACATCAAATACAAGAATAAAACGTTAAATAATTTTTACTTTCCGGAAATCAATCTAAATAGTTATACCTAATTGTTTAGCCACTGGGATGTAAACTTGCACCGTGTTCCTTGAAAACTCAGATGCTATCACTCAAAAGTTGGACAATGAATAAATTAGCTGTGCAATATCTTCTTAATATACAGGGTGAGTCATATCAGGTGGAACAAACTTAAACCGTTGATTGAGAAAAATATTTCAAACAAAAAAGTTTATATAAACATGTGTCCGGAAACTCTTCGTGAGGGAGCTACAGACTCCCAAAGATTTTGACTAAAATTGGTTTTTATATAATATCTGGAGAACCCATTGTGATACAGCAATGAAAATTAATACCTGGATATTTAATAATACGTGTTATCGATTTCCAGTATCAAAGAATGGTTATTTAGACCAGGGATGTACATATGAGGTCTGTGGGCCCTCTGATTTTTATCTAGTATTTTTTTGTTCTTCACTTTTTTCCTATGTTTGGTATTTTTATAAGGTCATATGATACAAAATACATATAAATATACATTGTTAAGTTGTCATAAGATCAACCGTTTACGAGAAATACGATGTGAAAGATAGTTTTGCAGAATTTAACTTAATACGGATGCTAAAATTTACACACAATAAATTTATATTCTTGTTCTATAATTCATAATAAGAATAAATGTGTATGTAAATATACCTACAAAAATGCATCCTTAACAACAGATAACAATTTTTAGTTAATTAATAAAGCACGAATTAAAGTAATAAAACTGGCTATAATTCTATGAGGAGTCATATTAAGAGGAATATTTACACCAACTATTTTTCTTATTTTTAGTACTAGAACAAGAATATAAATTTATTTTGTGTAATTTTTAGCATCCGTATCAAGTTAAATTCTGCAAAAGTATCTTCCCCATCGTATTTCTCTTAAACAGTTGATCTTATGACAACTTAACAATGTATATTTATGTGTATTTTGTATCAGATGACCTTATAAAAATACCAAACATAAGAAAAAAGTGAAGAACAAAAAAATACTAGATAAAAATCAGAGGGCCCACAGACCTCATATGTACATCCCTGGTCTAAATAACCATTCTTTGATACTGGAAATCGATAACACGTATTATTAATAATCCAGGTATTCATTTTCATTGCTGTATCACAATGGGATCTCCAGATAATAAATAAAAACCAATTTTAGTCAAAATCTTTGGGAGTCTGTAGCTCCCTCACGAAGAGTTTCCGGACACATGTTTATATGAACTTTTTTGCTTGAAATATTTTTCTCAATCAACGGTTTAAGTTTGTTCCACCTGATATGACTCACCCTGTATATAAATTACGTGTCACATGTTCCTCCGCTATGGACTCCTAAACTACTTAACCGATTTTAATCAAATTTGTACACCGTGTGCAGTTTGATCCAACTTGAAATATAGGAAGCCTCCTATGGAAAATGGGGGGGGGCGAAGCCCCCCCCCTTTTTTTAAAGAGAGTTCCCACTTTTTTACGGTGGTGGTGGTGGGGGGCTGTAAAGCTTCCTATTGGAAAAGGGGTAGGGGGGGTTCACCCCCCCTTTTTTTAAAAATAGAGTTCCCACTTTTTTACGGTGACAGTGGTGGGGGACTGTAAAGCCTCCTTTGGGAAATGGGGGGGGGGGGGGCTTTGCAGTAGTAAACGAATTCAATATTCATAGTTAAGACAGGACAACGTCTGTCGGGTCAGCTAGTTATATATAAAAGTAGCCGTGCCCACGATTTTACTCGCATGAACTACGGAATTGATTGTTTAGGATTTTTGAAAAGTATAGTTGAATTATTTTAGATATTTTTATTCTAGGTACACAGTTCTTTCCTACAAGAATATTTAACGGTTTAGACAGCATATTGCAGAAAGCAAAAGCGTTGGAGCCAAAGAACATATCTATAAACTGTTTATGTAAACTGTTATATTTTCTTTTGAGGAGAAAAATGCATCATCACCTTCAGGGGGCCAACAAAGCCCACCTGGTGTGTCGGACTCTAACCGACTAAAAAACTTCCCACATTACCAGAAAGATATTATACAACATTTCTTGTGGCAATTTCGATCATCTTCTCCACAGAAGCATTCAGCTTTCTTATGGCCTCCATTTTTTCTTCGTGCCGTTTTTGTTTGTTTTCCTCCCGCAGTTTCCTGTCACGGAGCATTTCTTCATAATATGTATGAACGTTTTTTTTTTAGTAGGTTCTGTTGCCGCCGATGTTTCTAGTTCTGTAAGAATTTAGTTAACATCAGTTGAAAGTAATTAGTTCATTTTCAGTAAGATTATAAATTATAAGTTTTACCATTTTCACCAACTCCTGAACCAGCAACAATCAAAGGAGTCACACATGGCTGTTCCGAGAACAATTCATCGATTGCCTATAAATATATCATTTCAATTTACATGCACTGGACTTTGGTGTTCGTTCGTTCGAAAACAGCAATTGGTGCTTTCGGTATGTTTCTATGAGAAGCAATACCTCATTTTCGCACCAATTGTGTATTTATATAATAACATTTTTTTAAATACTTAACAAACGAATACAAAAGCAATAATATAATCATAATTATGTAAAGTGGGATTTGGGAGTCGGTGAGCTAAGGTGCAATTGAAGTTCAACAATTAAAATTGGTGGTTTTTTATTCATTCAAATATATACACACAGTACTTAGTCTAATAATGATAACAATGCTATATTGGATTAAGTACATTTGTCGGTTTCTTGAACTCAGTAAGCATGGATCTGCTTTTATCGCACTGATAACAGCTGGCTTAAGTGGGACAGCACGTCGCGGTCGTACTGGCGCAGTATTGTGAGCGTTTGGCCGTGGTAACGTGTTTAGTTAAAAAGAAAAAATAGTATAAATAAATAATATAATAATAATTCGTAAAGCTGTACAATAAGACCTATCAATGTTTCCCATTTTACAATTTTAATTAAAAAAAAAAAAAACTTTTTATACTTTAAATACCCTTACTCATGATAATTTATATGTTTGGCAAATCATTAGACGCCACAATGAATATTAAAATAATTACAAAATACCTTTTTCAGCTTTGTCGCAAGAGATTATACAAATTTTTTAATAAATCCTGGTCGAGAAAATAATCATTCAAGATTGTAACATAATTTAACAATAATATACATAAATATTTAAATTTATGTAACATATCTATTGTAAACTTTCAATCGCTTTAAAATTTAATTATTTTCAAATTAACAGATTTTTTTTATAAATCACCCCCAAATTCTGTTATTGTGTTTTTTTTTAATGAATTTTAAAATTTACTCCAATAAAATCTATCCAGTGAAAGTTGATAGGCCTTATAACGTAGTATTATATACAGTGGCGTAGCTAGAGGTCGCTGTACCAAATTTTAATGAACTAGTCCTCTTTTCACACCTTCACCTTTTGGGAACCCTATTTTAACGCCCTCTTTCAATTTGTATTGATCTTCTTTTTAGTCCTCATGTCATAGACCTTGCGCTCCCGATGGGAGGTAGGTTTTGCCAAACCCAAGCTACGCCACTGATTATATAATTATTTACTTATAATAAATATTATAATTATTACTTATAATAAATATAATTTACCTGGCGTTCGAACACTATCAAGGCTTGTACATGGAACGGCAACTTCCATCTCCCCTATTAATAATAATCAGAAATGGAAAATTATTTACTTATAATAAATATGAAGTTTTTTTTATCGAACTGTTCATAGTACAATAATAATTTACCTGGCGTTTGATCACTATCAAGGCTTGTAGATGGAATGGCAACTTCCATCTCTCCTATTAATAATAAACAGAAATGGAAAAACACAATAGTGTACATAGTGAAGTTTTAAAGTTTCTATATCGTCGCTTATCTAATAACATTACTCAGGTTGAAAATTAGCGGTTTTTACATTTTAATGTGATTGGATACAGCTACTCATTGCGCATCGATCTACCAATCACATTCTAGACGTTTCGGACAATAAGAGACCAGAATTCAAGAAAAATGACAGCGCACAAGCCGGTAGCCTATATAAAACATACACGGCTTTTTTGCTCTCCTGTAAAGTTGATCAAAATGACTTGAGCGGTGTTGTAAGATAAGCGACGATATTATTTTTAGATGTTCGGGCGAATTCAAATGATTCGAAATATTCAATTGTGAAAACTAATCATTCGATTAGTTCAAATAATTTTGAAAAATCACTAATGGTCAATGATATTTATATTATAGAGCACAATAAGTAAGTATTTAACAACTTATTATAATTTTATAAAACTTGGCGATATGAAATTTTTTCATTGTCATAAAATAATACAACAAATAATACATACAATTTTTAAGTCTAGACGAAACGACTAAGAGAATACCGAAAATTAATTAGAATTAATTCATTTTAATGATCATTTGAATGAATTAAATCGAAATGAAAGACAATTCCATTGTTGGATTTCAAATCATTCGAACATTTTGATTGTTCATTTTTTCAACAATTATAAAATAATAATAGTTTACATTAATTACTAATTTAAATCAATTATTAGCACTAATAAATTTAAAATATACCTTTGCTTATGGCCTCTCTCAATAATTCGGCAGCAAATAACATATCTGTAGCAAAAAAAAATACTCTGCCTTGTAAATGCACGGTGCTTCCTCGTGCTAAATTCATCAAAGGTAGTTAATTATTGAACAATTTAAATAAAAACCGATAATGTATTCAGATGAACTGCCTGTCATTGGTTAACCATTTAATTTTGATACTATTTTAATAAAAAAATTTAATTTTACATTTTTCTTAATACGCGCCTGGTTATTATGTCGTATATTTTGAATTTTTTGACAATTTCAATCAAAATCATTATTTTTCTGCTATACGAATGTCAAAATGACATTTAAAATATGTCAAAGTAAATAGCAATTTAAAAAAACAAATGACGATTTTTATAAAGCAAATTGAGATAAATCTTTGTAAGGGAATATTTTACAACAAACGTAGGTGACCTATATTATAGAAAATTGAATGCTCTACAAAAAAGGTTCTATACAATTTTCACGCAACATGTATCTTTCTTGAGATATCTTCAAAATATAAATCTTTTGGGATGTCACCCCTCCCCCTTACACACAAATTTAATTATTTTGAAATGGGACTGTCCTCAAGCCAGACTAAACCAACCAACCAAGTTTCATCAATATCGGTTCAGTGGTTCATGAGTTAAGCGTGTGACAAGGATTGGGACACACACACACACACACACACACACACACACACGGAACAAATTTTCTGCTAAACAAATGTCAAAATGACATTTAATATGTCAAAGTAAATAGCAGTTTTAAAAAACAAATGACGATTTTCTTAAATCAAATTCAGATAGATCTTTGTAAGGGAATATTTTACAACAAAAGTAGGTGACCTATATTATAGACATTATAGAGAATTGAATGCTCTACAAAAAAGGTTCTATAAAATTTTCACGTAACATGTGTCTTTCTTGAGATATCTTCAAAAAATAAATCTTTTTGGATGTCACCCCTCCCCCTTACACACAATTTTAATTATTTTGAAATGGGACCGTCCTCAAGCCAGACCAAACCAACCAACCAAGTTTCATCAATATCGGTTCAGTGGTTCATGAGTTAAGCGAGTGACAAGGATTGGGGGACAGACACACAGACACACACACACACACACACACACACACACACACACACACACACACACACACACACACACACACAGACAGACAGACACGGAACAAAAAGTGTTTGTCTTGACCTGAAACGGATAAATAAAGTAAAATTTTTGAAATCGGAGAACAAATTTTTTTTCTCGTTTAAAAACGATAACGAAGCTTCTCGTATCTTCGATATTGCGAGGAAGCAATAATATGGTTATCAATATTTTCTATGTTGGGTTAAAACTATATTTTTGTAATAAATTAAACAATTTAACTCTTTGGGCTCTATCAGCTACTTCTGCTGACACGTCCAAGTCGTAACTCATATTTTTGTAACCGTCGATTAGGGTAATTTGTACCATTTTCGCTTTCGTCAAAATTACAATACTATTGTTTGAATTTCAAAATGCAAACAATTGAAAATCAGCACTGTGAGCACAGTATGTATTTTTCTCCAGTGGTAGCGATCAATAACGTCATCAATATCGCTAGACTACTGTGACATTGCACTGGAAGCCATAACGGATCGAACGATCCAGTAACTGTGAGCACTGGCCTAGTGGTCGCAGTGCATATCGGAACGCTGCCTAGATATCGCTCGTTCACAAGTAAGTTTTCTGTTTTTATAACCTGTGTAAATTCCCGCTCATTTTGAAGTAAACGTGCGCGGGGCAAGTTCGGAGCATGTGGCGGGGTAAGACCGCATTGGCAGATCTCTGCATAAATTTAAAGGCTTTTTTACTTTTTCTGGTTTATTCGCCAATTTATTTAATTATAACTATTTTTAGATCCAAAATTGTTCGAAATTACGAAAATACTAATCGAAGAGCGTATTCGGCAGAGACATTTGACTTACCTAAGTACAAACAAACCATTCTTTATAAATCTATAACTTTGAAACTAAGCAACCGATTTTAATCTAGTAAAAAGCATTTTATAAATGGCAAATGAAGAATTCTGATTTGCCCTATAACGTATGAAAATTGATTTCAATGAGCTTTAAACGGCTACTTACGGACTTGCCCCGTACATGGGGCAAGTCCGTAATAGCTTCTACATTTTTTTGATTTTTTATAAAATTGTAATTTCCAGTACAAGTTTGTGTTTATATCAACGCAAATTAAAGAGTGTCTGTTGCACATTACGATGATACCATCATAATGTTGAATATTTGAAACATAATTTTAAAATTAAATGCTAAAGTCGAACTTATCAAAAACCGGCCCGAACTTACCCCACTTCACCTTAATTGTTTTTAATAATAATAGGCCGGTAACCTCCTGCATTTCCCCGGCCCCAGCCTTTTCCTCCGCCCCGGCCATTTCCTCGGCCTTGGTTCTTTCCTCGACTTCTTTCTTCACTTTTACCGGCTGCAGGTTGGGATAGTGCAGCTACAACTGCAGATTGCGGTAGTGCAGTTGCTACACTACCGGTACCCCCTTCAGCTTTGGCGAGGTGATAACCTCGCCAAAATTCTGAACAATTGTTGTACATTGTTCTTTTCACTATCATAGTAATAAGTCGAACTTATCAAAAACCGGCCCGAACTTACCCCACTTCACCTTAATTGTTTTTAATAATAATAGGCCGGTAACCTCCTGCATTTCCCCGGCCCCAGCCTTTTCCTCCGCCCCGGCCATTTCCTCGGCCTTGGTTCTTTCCTCGACTTCTTTCTTCACTTTTACCGGCTGCAGGTTGGGATAGTGCAGCTACAACTGCAGATTGCGGTAGTGCAGTTGCTACACTACCGGTACCCCCTTCAGCTTTGGCGAGGTGATAACCTCGCCAAAATTCTGAACAATTGTTGTACATTGTTCTTTTCACTATTCTGTAAAAATAATTAATTAAAAATGTGAATATGTATTTTTAATTATTGTAAATTATACAAAAATAATACAACAATTATTATCAATTATATCCATTGTTTAAAAAAGTGAATAGAGGTATTCATTATAGTAAAAATATTTGATTATATCAAGAAAATTATTTTTATGCAAATATTATGTACAAAACTAAAAAAAGTAGCATTCGAACAGAACTCCGTGTAAAATTTTATAGTTATTAAAAAAATTCTAAAACACAGTTTCTATGATTTTATAAATAATTATTTGAATCTACTTACTCGTCATTTAAGCTCGTATGCTGGCTCGCAGGAATTTCCTTGGTATTTTCCTTGGAAATTTCCATGGGAATTTCTATTGCATTATTATCATTAGGATTACTGAAAAATACAAATTCAATTAATAAATTAACTTAAAAATGTTTGTAATTTATAATACATACGTTTCAGACATCTTGATGCTCCTATTGCCGAAGATCGAATGCATAGTAAATAATATGTACAATGGCAATTGGCAATGTTGGCGTGATTTCGAGACGACAATCAAAATTACAAAATTTGTTAAAAACATTTCAACGTAATTGGTTCATTCAAATTCTATATTGTATACAATACTGCCAACCAGATTTATTTTTGTAATATGTTTACATTAACAGAATTGAAATCTATTTCATAATGACATACATATTATGTGTACATATACAAAATATACATATAAATATGTAGTTTATATTCAATAAATTAATAGAAAGAATTAACTTATGTATATCTTCTGTATCATGATTATTATTAAGTTTTATTCTAATAATTTTTCAAAAAAAATAAAATTGTGAAAGGAAATAATCATTTTTTTTAAATTATATTTCAAATGGTTCATATCAGAAAAAAATGTTACAAGAAAAGTTGTAGAGAACGTTATTTTCTTTAATTTATGTTCTATTCTTTTTTGTATCTTTTATGAATTAACCAAAAAAATAATAATTTTAGTTTTAATTTAAAAATAATTTTAATAATCCAGTTATCTAATACAATGGAGGAAATTATTATTATACAACTGTCAAAATTGAAGTCTATGAAAATAAGAACATAAGTATTCAATAATCAATAATCCTAATTTGTTTTCTTATTAAAATTATATTATTAAAATTATAATGTATCCATTGCATTCACTGAAAATCATTTTGTAAGTAAAATATTTAACCCTTTCGCTGCGTGAACCGTACGAAGCCGTAAAATATTTTTGTGGCTCATATGCTAGAACCGGTTTAATACGCACGCAAAATTTCGGTACTAACTGCGTAGAACGGACGCATACGCTGCATTATAATTATGTTATAGACAGATAAAAATGCTATAGGCATGTCAAAACTCGATTTCCATGCAGTCATTGTTTTTGTCTCAGACTGCGGGAAACGTATAAAACCGCTTACATGTTTCAACTTGTTTGTCGATGTTATCGCGATGTTATAACAGATTCGCGTGCGGGCTGTCAGTATAAATCTAACTGTTGAGCACTTATCATCGCATTTTAAAATAAAAGCCCTAAATATGAGTTATAAAAAATATTATATGGAGGAAGAGATGTTTGATATTCTAATGAATAGTGATGAAGACAATGATGGTGATTTTCTTGGCAATAGTGACGAAGAAAATATAAGTGAAGTAATGCGGATACCGTGTACATCATACATAGTGCGGCAAACGTACTAATCCGCGCGCCTGAAAAAACGCCGCACAGGAGGTCCAGAGCGCTTAAACACGCGCCGCAGCGAAATTATATTAATATTTAATCAAATATTAAAAAATAAAATTAACCATATTATCAATACTTCGGTATCATGATGTATAAAAAAGTCTCGTGCCTGCCAAGGCAGTTTATTTAAAACATTGTTATAAATTATAATATAATTACAATAAAAAATTGAGATGTGTAATTTAGATAAAATGAATATTCAATTTTGCAAAAAATACTAAATAGGTATGTTATTTTATTAGTATGTACTATTGCGTGAATTATTTTTCGTATAGATACATATTTAAAAGAAGACAATAAATTCGCCATTGACTCATCACAATATATTCAATTCATTAGTTTTGGAGATTTGTCGTATACCTAATAGTTAAATTTCAAAAATCTCTTTGTTGACAAAAATTGTCAACAATTAAACATTTATTTTATTTGTTGGTGCTATTGTATTTCTTTTTCATTTTATAAAAATCCTGTTTCATGAAATGCTAGCGTCGTATCAAGTTTCTTACAGAATCGCAAAATTGATATGGTTGAAACAATGTTCGGCAAATCATATGCAGAACAGTTGAGACAAATACCACTTGCAGATAATACAGTTGGAAGAAGAATCGATGATATATCTGAAGATCTTTGCGATCAGTTAGTTTCTCAATTGCGTACTTCGAAATTCGCTATACAAGTAGATGAGGCAACTGATGTAGCTAAAGATGCTCATTTAATTGCACATGTTCGATATGTTGCAGAATATAATATGTATAATAGTTAGAAGATATATTATTTTCTAACTCTACTCCTGAAAAGTTCACATACGTTGAAATTTTTAATATAATTCACAATGTTTTTGATGAGAACGACATAAAGAGGAATAATTGCATTATACTCTGTACTATTTCTCAGTTAACGTGCAGCCTGTGTGTGACAGTAATTTAAAATTTAGAGACGTTATAGCTCGTTGGCCTGGATCAGTGCATGATAGCACAATTTTCAACTCGTCACCATTGAAAACAAGACTAGAGAATTAGTCCAAGTAAATTAGATATTTTAGAAGAAAAAAATCATAGTGTTGATATTTTGTACACGTACTCTCAGAAGGGTTCGGAATAAGAGCCCGAAAAGTTCCCACCTAAATCGTGGATGGAACATCCCCTTTCACATGAAAAACTACCCCCGCAATGAATTTTATTCCAATTTTTCCCATTTTTCATCCGAACTACCGCTCGGAGAAAAAAATATTATATGAATTAAAGATTAAGCATGAAATTTTACGTAAAAATTGTCATATGCACTATTCGGCTAATCATCAGCCTACTCTCACATTCAATGCTCAAAGTGAAGGGTAGTTTTTGGAGCGTAAGGAAAAATCGGTATAACAAAATTTTTCACCGTTAATATTTCCATAATGGCTAATTTTACCAAAAAGTTGATAAAGATGAAAATTGTAGAACTGAATCTCCTCTATAAGATCTAAGTATCAGAATTTTGTTTCAAACGTTTTTTTATTGATTTTTTACCTTTTTACACAAACGTAAATTACTGATATATTTATTGATGTATTTTCCATAGAACCCATTGAGTAAAGCTTTTCGCGCATTTTTCAATTAGTGGCTTACCTTCGTAAGTCTATTCCACATAAGTATTGTACATTTCTATTGGTCAGTGGTGACTTCTTGAATTAATTCCTCTTCAGTTGGTGAATTAAGGCAACCTTCTCTATGGTATTTGAAACACATAGTTCAGCAGCGCAACCCAATTTTAACACAATTTGATAGTTTCCCGCAACCCATTTGGCAGTTGTGACGTAAAATTTTGAGGATGGAAGTTATAAATTGTGCCTCTGCGTTGAAAATAAATATTAAAATGTTCCACATTTTTTTCTAACCAAATTTTGTAGCACCTATGAGAACTGTCTGTCAAGATTTGCTTTAGTGTAATACTCAATAGTAAAGTTGTCGACAAGCTACATATATGTTTTGATAAAATGACGGCGTGTTTCTATTGGACAACCAACTTATGAAACGAACTAATTATTTATGGATTTAAAAATATTTCCTTTCGTAAAGTCTCTTATACAGTATTTTGTTTCCGAACCGTCGTTTTGAGAAAAAAATATAATAAGAATTAAATATACCTGATTAAATTCTACGTAAAAAATGTCATGTGCACTATTCGGCTAATCTCCAGCCTACTATCGCGGTAGATGCTCAAAGTGAAGGGTAGTTTTTGGAACGCAATGAAAAATCGGTATAACAAGATTTTACTCCGTAAATATTTTCATAATGGCTAATTTTACCAAAAAAATGATTATAATGAAAATTGTAGAACTAAATCTCCTCTATGAGATTCATGCAACACATTTTTTTTTCGAACGTTTTTTATTGATTTTTTCCCTTTTTCACAAATGTATATACCATAATTTTACACGAATATAATTTTATAATAAAAAAAGTGGGACAAATCCAATTTATATTAAAAAAAAAACTATGTTTCTAACATGTGTGTGTATGTGCTTGTCTCTTAAGTCCTTTTAACGGATATCCTGTATAAAATAATTAAATTCTGAACCAATAAACAGGTAGTTCATACTTAAAGCTACTTCTACACTAAAAACAAGAATAAATATGAAAAATTAAACAAGACTTTAGTAGAATAGACCTACGATTTTGAATCACTAAAAAAACGCGCAAAAATGTTTACTCAATGGGTTCTATAGAAAATATCTCAAAATAATGTAATTTACGTTTGTGTAAAAAGGTAAAAAATCAATAAAAAAAACGTTTGAAACAAAATTCTGATACTTAGATCTTATAGAGGAGATTCAGTTCTACAATTTTCATCTTTATCAACTTTTTGGTAAAATTAGCCATTATGGAAATATTAACGGTGAAAAATCTTGTTATACCGATTTTTCCTTACGCTCCAAAAACTACCCTTCACTTTGAGCATTGAATGTGAGAGTAGGCTGATGATTAGCCGAATAGTGCATATGACAATTTTTACGTAAAATTTCATGCTTAATCTTTAATTCATATAATATTTTTTTCTCCGAGCGGTAGTTCGGATGAAAAATGGGAAAAATTGGAATAAAATTCATTCCGGGGGTAGTTTTTCATGTGAAAGGGGATGTTCCATCCACGATTTAGGTGGGAACTTTTCGGGCTCTTATTCCGAACCCTTCTGAGAGTACGTGTACAAAATATCAACACTATGATTTTTTTCTTCTATTTGGCAAATTTTAATCTAAATACCGTGGACTAAATGAAGAATTCTCAAATAGCTATTTACTAGGCGACAGCGGATATGCTTGTAAAAAGTTACTCTTGACGCCACTTTTAAATCCCCGAACTGCATCAGAAGTACGATACAACTTAGCCTTTATAGCGACAAGAAACACAATAGAAAGAGCATTTGGTGTTGTAAAAAAAAGATTTGCGTGTCTATTTCAAGGAATGAGAATAAATATTGAAAAAGTCTATGTGACAGTTGCCACATTTGTCCTTCACAATATAGCAATAGATGTAATTGAAAATATCTAATTTGAAAATGAAGTAGTAATAGAAGCGGTGGAACCAACCCAACCTGCCGATAACATGAACGCTGACACAATTGTCCGAACAATGTTAATAAACACTACATTTTCTAGGTAAATTGAAACAGTTTCTATCTTAATATATAAAACTATTGGTGCATATGTACCACTGATCATCAGACCTAAACCACTGGACGCATCGAAGACAATGGAAAAATGAATTTATCGAAAATATTTTATTGCAAACAATGAACTTTTTTGAATAGACGAATCAGGCGCTTTCATAATATAACATTGATTGGTTCTGCGTAACTTTAATTGTCGACGAATATTTAGAATTTAAACTGACGAATCCCGATCTTCATTTATTATAACGACGCTAAAACTAAAATTACAGCCCATTTGTCTTCAAAATGTCGAACGAGTAAGTTTAATTTTTATTCGCTTTTACAATTAATATAAATTAATAATATTGTTAATTAAATAAATAATTGTTTTATTTCATAGAAATTCTGAATGCAATGCCGAATGCCATTATGAAATGGAAGAGGATAGAACATCGTAAGTACACGTAGTTTGTTTATTATTTATTTTATTTTTTTAAATGTGATAAATTTTTAACATGTTTAATTTTTGTTTCATTTCAAGTAGTTTTTATATTAGAATTAATATTACAATCAAGAAAAAAGGATTTGTAAAGTACAATTTGTCTAAGGTGACCAAACGTACTCTTCAAGGAGTTTTGAACTCTTTTTTGTGGACAGTACTCCTTTTTAAACTGTACTCTCAAATTACTCCTTTTCGAGATTTTATACTCCTTTCTACTTCCAAAAACATAAAAACTACAATGATTACTATTCATTTTCATATTATTTAAAAAATATATCTACAATTAAAGATTATTATTACTTTACAATTAAACGTCATAAAAAAAAACTCATTACAATTGGACAGCATTTTTTTTTAAATAGTCTTGAAACTACTTATTTTGTGCCAAAAATAATTGGTCACCTTAAAAGAATAATGTTAATCGCTATGATCAATTATCGTTAAAAAAAATTAGTATAATTGTAAAGGTATCATTCAAAAATATCATTTTTTACTGTTTCAGTACGAGTAGCCAAACAAATAACGAGTAAGTATCCTTTAATTTTTACTTTATTAATCACTTTGCTTACATTAAATCATTTTTTATAGAATGATCATACAAGGGCAAGAACAGGGTCAGGCGTTACACGAAACGCCTGACTTTTGGCGTGGCTACAGATACGCGATGGCGCGTATTGAAGCTTTGGGACGTGAGACTAGACAAACTCGGACGAGTCCAGATAGAGGTGAAGACGTACGTGTTCGTGGCGACGGACGTGGTCATGACGATGGACGGGGAGACATACACGTTGGTCGACGCGGTGGTGAATGCTGTCGCGGAAATGGCAATCGATCTCACCACCGCGGAGGCCACCGTTTTATAAATATTTTTTAAATTAAAAATAATATAATAATAAATAATTTTGTGTAATAATTAATATTTATATTAAACAGATTTATATTCACATATATTATATTCAATATTAATAAATATAACTCGTTACGATAATGTTGAAATTTGAATTGTTATTTCACCATTTATATTTGTCAATATAATATAGAATACTCAGAATTTAACAGAATATTTTTTTTTTTAAGTTTAACGAATTTATAGAATAATTCAGTAAATATGATAATTTAACTTATTGTATATTATATCAATTTCACCCTTATATTTAAAATAAATAAATAAATATATAAACTAATATTTTTATTACATATAAACTATATAACAAAATATCTTTGATTATTACAATTGTTTGAAGAAAAAAAAACGAATATGTTTATATTGCATATAAATTAACTTATTTTTTACAAAATATAATATAAATTGGTATACAGGATAACGAATTAAAAGTGACCCATTTTTTATTAATAATTGAAAAATCCTCTCGTACATCGAAAAATACGAATTCGTTTTACACGCCCATATAAAATGAAGTTTAAAAAACGCCGGTAAAGGCTGTGCCCCTGCGCCCCAACCCCCATTCACACTATATTTTATAAACAAAATTACTCGTGTCTGCGACCCTCGATGTGTATATATCATACACTTACCATTATTTGTTGATAGTTATTTTTTTAATTTGTCGATGATAATCATTAACTTAACAATTTTCAGCAATAGACTAATATATTTAGATATTTAGATCGGATAAATATTCGCCAGGATAATTTTAGTGCCGATAGATGTGTAATAATGTTCTTAATAAAATATTGAATTTGCAAGGTTGTGGGCCCCCGGGAAATACACAAAAAAAAATAAAAACAAAAAAACTTGACCTCCGCTTATGTTTAAATCATCGTCGAGTTCTGTTATATATATTTAGTGATTTATAGTGTTGATATTTCTGAAATTTTATTGAAATAAAAATGGAGAAATCGATAGAAAACATGATTAAAAAATGACAAGAGATTGCAAACACCAGAAAGGAGGAAATTGAACAAAAATAAACTGCCTTGACAGGCACGAGACTTTTTTATACATCATGATACAGAAGAAATACATAAGTTAACTCTTTCTATTAATAAATTGAATATAAACTACATATATATGTATATTTGGTATATGTACGTAAATACATACCTATATGTACCTGCACATAATATGTACATATGTCATTATGAAATAGACTTCAATTCTGTTAATGTCAACATGTTACAAAAAGAAATCTGGTTGGCAGTATTGTACGTATACAATATAGAATTTGAATGAACCAATTACGTTGAAATGTTTTCAACAAATTTTGTAATTCTGATTGTCGTCTCGAAATCACGCCAATATTAGGCCAATGATTTTTTTGTGGAATCTAAAAATAAAGATCTGCAGTGATGTATCAGTTTTCAAAGAATATAATTTTAAAAGATACTTTGATCAGATGTATTCCAAATATGACAAATTTACAGGTGCGTCTCGTAAACAAAAAGTGCTAGATTTAAAAATGAATCTCATGTTTCAACAATAATTTCGAAAATTAACTTCACAACCTGTTTCACTAGTCAAGGCAAGTTATATGGTGACAAACTTAATTGCAAACTAATTTAATTGCCTCGCGTGAACGATTTTTATTATTATTTATTTTATCAATGTACGTTTTAAATGTATTTTAATCAAAAAACAAAAATTGAAGATTTTCTGGTGCGGCAAAATATTGGGTTTTCGGCCCTCTAGAGGTTAACCATCGAACACATGTCAGGTATAGCGACTGATGGCGCATCTGCAATGGATGGAAATAACTAAAGATTAATGTAGCAATTAATGACTAATTGTTAGAGTAGAAAAGGATGGAAACACCAGTAGTTGTAAAACACTATCTGCATTTATTTACATATGTCTTGTTATTAGCAGTCTAGAATCGAACTTATTTAGTTTGGGTAATAATTTGAAAACTTGTAAGAATATGATAGCTATGTAGCTATAAAATTTTGGAATGTCAAAGATATATTAAATTAGTAAACATGGTGCCCGCGCCCATGCAAACACGTTTAAAGTGTTCTACGAAAAAAGACGAAAATGATATCAATAATAAATTCAAGTGGTATTAATGAAGAAATCGTGCGACTAATTCAAGAGAATCATAGAAAATTATAAGAAGAAATTCCAATTATTAGAACTCAAAGTTCAAACAAAGATGCAGTGTCTAGAATCCGAAATAAACAAAGAGCTGTTGCACAAAGTATGAGAAGAGAGAAAAGGTATCGAGCTTTTGAAGCGTTCAGAAATATTACGCGTTTGACTTGCCCACTCTTCCGGGTGACAAATCTTTAGTCGGTGATGAGTTGAAAATTTCAATTTCATCTATTTTTCAACAACTTGCAAACAAATTCCGAAAAATTATCTCCATGTGGATCGAGACAAATAAACGAAAATTGTAATATGGTGTAGCGACATTCGCGACATCTCACACGTTCAAATTTCTTAAATTTTATTTTTAATATTTCGTACTATTTTATTTAAGTTTACCGACAACTTATATACTTTTACAACGTGTCTAGACTTACATTTTTCAACAAATTCTTTAATCTTTCTTAATCCTCTGTAGTTTATTAGTAACACGTACGCTTGGGTATTTCCGGTCGGCTTATCGTCTAATTTACCTTAAGTGCAGTTTTACAGTAATCAAAGACAAGCCGCCCGACCCTTTCTTTGGGTTATTCCAATTTCAAGTTCACGCGGTATGTTCCCCTTCTCTAAATATCTATCGCTATCCTTGTCTACCGATCCTAAGACAGGATATTTCATTTTCTAAAACAGATACTTGGTCTTCGCTCTTAAGACAGTAAACATCTCGCTGCAGTACTCTCGCGCTCGCTACATTACCAAACATTACATCAACTTACAACAATCATCATTGTACTTTCAACAATAAATAAATATACATACAAAACTACAAGTGTTTTAACTTTATTAATATCGTTTGTCCCGTACACCAGTCACTAAAGTGGTGACCCCGACGTGATCTGTCCGCGCCCGACGTGATTTGTCCGCGCCCTATGTAATTTTTTTCGCGACCGAAGTGATACCTACATAGTGACAGTGACAATAAAAAAGTGATTTGTGTATTCAACAAACTCAAACTATAGCGCAACTGACAATTTTTTTTTAAACGGTGTTTCGTGCCATCGACCAAGTGACAAGCGAGATGAACAAAGATATGGCATCAGAAACAACAGTGAGTGCTCTCGTGGAAACTGCAACAAAGTGCTTAACAAGTTCGATACAACAATTTTACGGCCATGACTCATAAGTGGCACTACAACGGGCAGTCGATAATGGCGACAGACGACACCTGCCCTTCGACATCGCGCCACACCATCATCACGAACACGACTACCAAGACGCAATTCCAGTGAACACGCGAAAACAACGACTCACAGACTTACCTACCCATATCACCTCGCAAGGACAGGTGACTGAGTTTCAAGTCCCAAGAGTTCAAACACATCTCTGGTTATCACAATTGGACAAGCGGAATCACCGACTCCTGGACCTACTCACCCATATCACCACTCAATTGGATATGACTGAGTCTCAAGTCCTAACAGTCACGGTCGCCTCTGGTTCATCGCCACATATCGAGGTACTTCCCAAGTTTCCAAGCAACACGACCAGACGATACACCAAACGCAGTTCACTAAACCACCAGGTACACCATTCTCTGATTACACACGACTACGATGCATCCATCGCTGCACGCGCCGCCAAGGTTGTTGCAGTCACCCGATTCGTGACCCACGACTACGATGCATCCGTCGCCGCACACGCCGCCGAGGTTGTAGCAGTCACCCGATTCGTGACCCACGACTACGATGCATCCGTCGCCGCACACGCCGCCGAGGCTGTTGCAGTCACTCGAATCGTGACCCACGACGCAACCACCGTCGTACACGCAACCCAGGCTTTTGCGAACAAGCTCATCGTGACTCAATTCATAACGCATACGCCGTACTATCTCGCTATGGCTCCCTCAGTCATCATCACTACACCTGGACAATCGACCAACAAACAAACCAACAAGCACTCAAATTATCGAACGAACAAATACGCAAACAACGACGAAGAACGCAATAAAGAAACAGACGACGCATCAAGAGCTCCAGTCTTTCCCGCCCACCGGCCCGAAATTCAGCCAGACGGAGGACGACGAACACGGTCAAGTAGACGCGTCCGCTTCACGGACCGTCTACAGATAGGTTTTTCGTGATTTAAATCACTGGCAGGGGGGTACTGTAGCGACATTCGCGACATCTCACACGTTCAAATTTCTTAAATTTTATTTTTAATATTTCGTACTATTTTATTTAAGTTTACCGACAACTTATATACTTTTACAACGTGTCTAGACTTACATTTTTCAACAAATTCTTTAATCTTTCTTAATCCTCTGTAGTTTATTAGTAACACGTACGCTTGGGTATTTCCGGTCGGCTTATCGTCTAATTTACCTTAAGTGCAGTTTTACAGTAATCAAAGACAAGCCGCCCGACCCTTTCTTTGGGTTATTCCAATTTCAAGTTCACGCGGTATGTTCCCCTTCTCTAAATATCTATCGCTATCCTTGTCTACCGATCCTAAGACAGGATATTTCATTTTCTAAAACAGATACTTGGTCTTCGCTCTTAAGACAGTAAACATCTCGCTGCAGTACTCTCGCGCTCGCTACATTACCAAACATTACATCAACTTACAACAATCATCATTGTACTTTCAACAATAAATAAATATACATACAAAACTACAAGTGTTTTAACTTTATTAATATCGTTTGTCCCGTACACCAGTCACTAAAATGGTAACAACAAGTAAAGCACCAAAAGCAAGGCATTACAGTGGATCAATGCCCTTTATGAGTATGAAAATTATACGATGATTCTGATATACGACCTTTTTTTCAATACTGAATACATCTAAGTGAAGATTATAACCAATTTTTCTACATTGCACCTCATAAAAGATTATTTTCATAATTAAAAATATAATAGTTATTGTTATTATTGTTAATGGTAATAATTAACGATTAATTGAATAAAATAAGAGTTACATTTAACTTGTTTTATACTTTCGATTTTTTTCAGAATTAAAGGTTTTCCAAAAAGTATGCCGTCTCAAAGTACTTTCCCCTAGTGCTCTAGAAAAGACGAATTCTTGATGCAAAACACATTTGGAATTTTTTTTGCAGACATTGTTTACTCCAAAAAACACAAGATTATTCCTATAGCAGTTTAAATGCATGGTGTCAAAATCAATAGTGGAACTTTTGTGATAAATTCCCTGCAGCTCTTACATCGAATTATATGTGTTGTAAAAAATCCACATGAGCTTCAATCTTATTTTAAATTTGAATTTACTTCAATTCCGCGTTTTTGTTTATTATTTCTCTGCGTAAAGGGACGAAGTCCAGCATCAAAACAATATTTTAAGCTGCAGATATTACCAGAGTAAAATTTCCATCAAATTAGAAATATGTCTAAGATGGCGGTCATTTATTACACTCAGTTGTATGGCCAAAGCCAGCGGCATATGGCCAAATCCTGGAAATGTATGGAAAGTATGTTTTAAAACATTATGGTGGTAACTCAGTTGTAGTAATTGATGGTTATCCAGACTAAGCTACTACGAAAGGAGAAGAGCAGAAAAAGAGAGGATGTTCTTACAATAGTAACCATTTGCATTGTTTATAAAAACAATTAATTTTGTTTTAAGTTTGGTTGATCTGATCGAGCGTGCACAAATTTTACTTTTAAATCAGTTATTAAGAATACTTTACTACTTAAAAATATTATAAACCGCGTCAAAATACATATATTAGGTACCTAATACTTATGACTTTACAAGTCTATAAATTGATTAAAAATCTATATGTACACTCAGCACTCTGCTATACGACCATCCACTGCACAACCGCTCCATTCCACAACTGGCCGATAGTTGTAACCATCGACCTTCCCCCATCCCTACCATAATACCACCGTGATTGCAATATTTCTGCGTGTTTAAATTCACCAATTAACGTTAAACTGATACATTGTATTTAATATTGACATTAAATATTAAACGAAATCAATTAAGAATAGTGATTATTGTATTAACAAGTATTTATTTTGCTAGATTTCAATTTTGACACTTCTAATAATAATAAATGCCAAAATTTTCATAGATAACTAGATTTTTTGTATTATTCAAATCATTTTTACATTAAAACCAAAATTATTCTTTTTTTTGGTTAATTCATAAGATACAAAAAAAATAGAATATAAATTATAGAAAATAATATTCTCTACAACTTGTATCTCAAACATTTTTTTCTAATACCTATAACCGTTTAAAAAATAAATCAAAAAAATTATTTTTTTTAGAAAATTAATTATTTCCTAAAAACAAATCTTGGGGAGGGGGGGAATGATAGAACATAAATTATAGATAAATACTAGGGTGGTCCTTAAAATGGAAAAAATGGGGCACCATTTCATTTGATTCTTTACATTGAAAAAGTATTCTAGTATTTTTTTCATAATTTTGGAACAGTATTTGAGGGTCGCTACCACGGTTCGAAATTTAGTAAATAAATTTAAATTGTTATAATGAAGGATTCATTCGCATTTATTAATAAAAATCTTTACATGCATAATTAACAACAAAACAAATCATATTTCAAGTGTCTGCATATAACTTAATCAGTGGCGTAGTAAGAAAAAAATTCGGGGGGGGGGGGGGGGGTAGTACTTAATACATACAATGTGTTAAATTTTGGAAGGTATTTTGAACTGATGTTTTCTCAAAACATACGTCTTTTTTAGAACATTGCACATTTCGGGGAGGGGTGGGGGGTTGTTTTTTTAAACAGAAAAATCTTTAGGCAATACATAGCCTTTGCCATCCATCGAGCACGGTGAAGACCAGCAGGCCTTCTATATGAAATACCTTTATCGGGAATTCCTCCTAAGTAAATGATGGTGAGGTTTAGCAATTCTTTATTGTCAAATGTTTACAGCCAAATGTTTGTTTTATTTCTTTATTTTAACACTATTTGTAGATGCCATGGCGAGTTGATAAATTGCGGGAAAACAAAAACGCGTGCTCTTTCGCTAACAACTAGAAGTCAACGCGGGATGTGGGATTGATACCTAGGTAATGGGGTGTTTACATTTGCTGTTTCAACAATGACAGTTACTTAAACTAAAAATACACCTTAACCACAAAATTTATGTCACTCGACACGTGTTTCGACTTCACAAGAAGTCCTCATCAGGAGCCTAACGATTCCAGACTGGAATGTATTTTTAGTTTAAGTGACTAAGAAACCACAGTTTCTCCGTTTTACAAGTAATAATGACAGTTAGTTCAAATTTCGCAAGACTACAATGCTATCAGACACGCGGTAGCGTGTCAAGCCAAGTTCAAGACAACGCACCATGTGTATATTTACACGAACCATTTGGAGTCACTTTTGACCCCCTCATAAGTCAAAAACTATTTCACATAAACATGTCAAATTTGGCTGATATATTGAGACTTGCGAGATACATACAGGGTGTCCCAGGACTGTGTCAAAGCTCAATATTTCATTTAATATGAAATTGGAAGAGAACTTTAAATGCAAAAGTTATCAGGCTAGAGGAGCGGCATAGTTTAAAAATAGTTACATTTATACAGAGTGTCC
Source organism: Sialis lutaria (assembly GCA_949319165.1). Taxonomy (NCBI): domain Eukaryota; kingdom Metazoa; phylum Arthropoda; class Insecta; order Megaloptera; family Sialidae; genus Sialis; species Sialis lutaria. Next base: position 22,273,640 of record OX439242.1, read on the forward strand.
CATAACTGCGTTACAAACCAAAGTTATGTTTTTTTAAATACAAACTATATATTTTTATTTGATAATCTAAAAGCATTCAATTTTCTGAGTATTTTGATGTATCAAATATGGGATTATACAGAGGGGTTTAGAAATAATGACCAATTTTGTAAGAAAATAGGAACATTTTCTACACCTTGTAATTTTCTAACTACAACAAAATTAATTTGTTTTCTGTTTGAAGTAGTTTTAGCATATTCTCTATTATTGCGATATTATGTCAAACATTTACAAAATTGTATTATTTGTACAGGGTGTATCAAAACACTGAACTTAGTTTTTTTCAAAATTTTCAAATGGAACACCCTATATATTTTAACATTTTCGAATTGCCTGTTCAATTCTCAACACATTTTACAAACCATGTTCTATACCTAAATCCAGTCGTTAATAAGTTATTAATTTTATTTTAAAATCTTAAGATGTTTTATAAAAACAATACAACTTTATTATAATCAATAAAACAGTTCGCTTAAAAATAATTTAACAAACTAATAGAACGTATAAACTTTAACAACATAAAAATTTAATTATTTTATGGAATATAATAAAGTTGTATTGTTTTTAAAAAAATCTTAAGATTTTAATATAAAATTAATGACTTATTAACGGTTGGATTTAGGTATAGAACATGGTTTGTAAAATGTGTTGAGAATTGAACAGGCAATTCGAAAATGTTAAAATATATAGGGTGTTCCATTTGAAAATTTTGAAAAAAACTAAGTTCAGTGTTTTGATACACCCTGTACAAATAATACAATTTTGTAAATGTTTGACATAATATCGCAATAATAGAGAACATGCCAAAACTACTTCAAACAGAAAACAAATTTATTTTGTTGTAGTTAGAAAATTACAAGGTGTTGAATATGTTCCTATTTTCTTACAAAATTAGTCATTACTTCTAAACCCCTCTGTATAATTCCATACTTGATACATCAAAATACTCAGAAAAATGAATGCTTTTAGATTATCAAATAAAAATATATAGTTTGTATTTAAAAAAACATAACTTTGGTTTGTAACGCAGTTATGGGACACTCTGTATAAATGTAACTATTTTTAAATTATGCCGCTCCTCTAGCCTGATAACTTTTGCATTTAAAGTTCTCTTCCAATTCTTATATTAAATGAAATATTGAGCTTTGACACAGTCCTGGGACACCCTGTATGTGCTCCAAATTTCATAAACGTACCTCAAACGGTTATTTAGATATTAACGTCCAAAAATCATCATTTTTATCAACTAACTATAGATCAAAACTATTCACAATCGTAACTATGGCAGCACTGTCAAATGTCAAATTGAATATTTATTAGTGAAATAGAATAAAATGTTTATTTATTTATTTATTTATTTATTATGAATAAGTATTTACTAATAATTTCTGTACAAAAAGTAATGATATCCTATCAAAAACATAAATGTTAAAAGAGAGCCAAGTTCAATATTATGATATATGTCTTGATTGTTGACTTTAACGACAAAAGAATTGATATCTAAATGGGTGCCAAGTTCAATGGTCAGTTCTGAAATTTATTTATAACAACATAAAATATTTTATAACAACTTAAAATAACACTTCTTCTTATAACTTAGGATAATATATTGAAGCCTAAGGTCTGACTTGGCTAGTTCTTATATACGAATTATTATTAAGTACCTACTAAAACAGTCATGGAAGAGCCCTATGTTCGATGGCTAGTTTCTACCAGCAAGCCAAATTTTCGGAAGAATAAAATAAGAACTTAGAGCTTTAGAACTTGCGAAAGCTATAATATAATTCGTATATGAAAACTAGCCAAGTAAGACCTTAGGCTTCAATATATTATCCTAAGTTATAAGAAGAAATGTTATTTTAAGTTGTTATAAAATATTTTATGTTGTTATAAATAAATTTCAGAACTGACCATTGAACTTGGCACCCAATTAGATATCAATTCTTTTGTCGTTAAAGTCAACAATCAAGACATAAATCATAATATTGAACTTGGCTCTCTTTTAACATTTATGTTTTTGATAGGATTATATTTATTATAACAATTTAAAAAATGAGTAGGTGGAATTTCGAACTGAAGATAAAATCAACCGAGAACGTCAAACAAATCGTCGGGAGGGGTGGGGGTCATATTTTTTTTGTAACTATGTATATGTAATTTTTATTTTATATGTATCACAACTGTTAAATAAAACAATGTATATAGTCAAATTCGGGGGGTAACCCCTAACCCCCCCCCCCTTGGGTGCGCCACTGATCGTCCGTGTGTAACAGCAAATGTAATCTCGCTATAAATATGTGGTATACATAAAAATAAGCATAAGAAATACATACATAATCGTCTATGGACTTTTGGTTAATATGCTAAATGTAGTAAGTTTTTCAAAAAGTTTGACGGAGAGTAGCGACCTCTAAAACTTTACCAAAAATTAAATAAAAAATAACTAGTCCATATTTTAGGGTAAAGAACGATATGAGAGGGTGCCGCGATAGTTTTTCAAAAATCGCAAAATAAGGACCACCCTAATAAATACCCTCTACAACTTTTATCTAAAACATTTTTTCTAATGTGCACCGTTTATACATCATGACACCGAGAATTAATATGTGATTACTTTTATAATTTAATATTTTATTTTAAAATTTTTACTTACAAAATGATATTCAGTGAATGAAATTGATACATTGTATTTAATATTGACATTAAATATTAAACAAAATCAATTAAGATTAGTGATTATTGTATTAACAAGTATTTATTTTGCTAGATTTCTATTTTGACACTTCTAATCTAATAATAAATGCCAAAATTTTCATAGATAACTAGATTTTTTGTATTATTCAAATCATTTTTAAATTAAAGCCATTAAAACTAAAATTATTATTTTTTTTTGGTTAATTCATAAGATACAAAAAAAAGAATAGAACATAAATTATAGAAAATAATATTCTCTACAACTTGTATCTCAAACATTTTTTCTAATACCTACCGTTTAAAAAATAAATCGAAAAAATTAAATTTTTTAGAAAATCGATTATTTCCTAAAAACAAATTTTGGGGGGGAAAATGAATAGAACATAAATTATAGATAAAAGTCCCTTCTACAACTTTAATCTAAAATATTTTTTTCTACTGCGCACCGTTTCAAAAATAATTCGAAAAGTTAAAAAATTGACACCAGTAAACATCCGTTTCCGGTTTAGTGATGGTTTTCAAAAATAGGAGGTGCACATCTAGAGTATACAAGAACCTTAAGTTTAAAATTCCACGTTCGTAAGTATTACAGTTTTGGCTGTAGAGCGTTCACAGACACACAGACTGACAGACAGACAGACACACACACACACACACACACACACACACACACACACACACACACACAGACGTCATTGAGTTAATGGTTGTATATGATTCAGGGACCCTCAAAACGTGTAATTCCGTTAAAATCTCGAGTTATATAAAAAAGTAAAAAGAAGGTGTTCGAAAAAATGTTTTAACAATTTTTTAATAATTTTGTAAGTAACAATAACTAGTCGTTTATACATGCCATAATTTAGACGTAAAAGAAAAGTCGCATATTCCCTCTAAAATTTTCCACAAATTGTATTTTCTTTTTACAAGCTTTTATTCAACTTAACGTGTTAGTTAGTATGTTAAGATCAAATATTGCAATCAAAATTACGACTAGTTCTAATTAAGCTAGAGCTTTGAAATTTTGTATACGTGTATGAGTCCGGTGACAATGCAATATAGTATATCTAATATATTTCTAAATTCAATATTGCGGACACCCCAAGAAGGCGAATTACCTTTTTCGTCGTAATCATCTTGATATGGTTATCAAATGAAAGGGTTTGACGAGTAGAATACAATAAGCTATGGAACGTCATTCTAAATTCAATATGGCGGACGCCCCAAGATGGCGGATAATCTATTTTTTTATAACCATATAGTTTGTCGAGCTTTGCCTGTTATTATGTTAGTTAGTTAGTCAATCAGTAACTACAAATTTGAAAATACAATTATATAAAAATATACGTTTTAAAAACAAGCTTTTATTAAAAATGCATTAAAAAGTAAACAATCAGGTTTGTATGACTAAAACCAATAAAAGCGCGGGGCGCTATAAAAACAAATGTATGAATAAAAATTCTTATGCAAAATATGAACTGAAGTATAAATTGATATAAGATAACAGTAGATTTTCACATTAAATCAAATAAATATATATAAATTTTAATAAACTACATAACAATTTTATAAATTTAATAATGGAATAATTAAATAATTAATTGATTAAAAACTATACATTTGCCTTCGTAAGCACCCCGTGCTTTTATTGGTTTCAATCATAAAAACCTTAAATTTTTGTGATAGCTGATAATTTATTTTTTAGTGCATTTTTAATAAAAGCTTGTTTTTAAAAAGTATTTTTTAATATAATTTCATTTCTTTAATGGTCAATAATATCATTACGCATTGATAACAGATTCAAATTATGAAGAACAAATAAAAAAAAATAAAAAAGTTAATTTCGAAAACAAATTTGGATTAGAAGACATTCGTTTTGATAAAAAAAGTTACGGCAAGTATTGTTAAAATACCCTATTTTAACAATATCGTTTATATTGGATTTGACGAGTTATGTAACAAAGTAAGGTGGATGAGACAAGTTACGAAACGATCAACGTTGGACCAGGCTGAGTTTTGTTTTAACACACAATTCTGATAATTGATTTCATACGTGATAATACAAGATTTGTCAAGTTTAAAACTAGAACAGTGTGCCTGAATACACAAAGAACTGTATCTAAACATAACTAAATCAGTTTAGGTAAAAGACGACTTTTGATTTAACACAACTTATTTATGCTAATCTGCATTTCATTTAAATGCAAAGCCGATACCCAGAACTGAATATCAGTTTCAATTTACATACATTGATAAGATTGATTTTCGATATTTTCTGAGAAGTTTAATTACGTTTTAAAAAACAGTTTTTTTTTCAAAATGTCTTTCTTTTTGGTAAAAAAAAGATTTAATGAGAATTTTTTTTCAAAACTTCAATTACTTTTAAATTTTTTATCATGGTCAGGAGACATTTATCTGAACAGGAAGTTGCTCATTTAGTGACTCGCAATGTTGGTGATATGAATATGTAAAGAATTGTTTAATAATTATAAACAAAATTTAAAAATAATTAAAAAAGCTGGTGAAATAATAAGAGCCGAACATTGCATGTATGGTCCATGATAATACATAGTTCGTATCCACATTGTAATGGATTTTTATTTTTACTTCCATGTTCGAAGAAATGGAAGTATTGTAATACCATCAAAAAATCATGTCCGAAAAAAAAGCAGATTCTGATTGTACTAACTTCAAAACGTAAAGAAAAGTTAATTTCCGCATGGCGGCTGTGCGTGTGTCTGTGTGTGTGTCTGGATGTAGAATTTTCTTCCGTGTACGATAACTACTGTAGATATGCACCGATTTGAATTATTTTTGGGGAAAATGTTTGCCTCAATGAGTACTCCAGACCTATTGATTTTGGTGCTAATCGGATTAGGGGTTTCCGAAATATTCGAAATTTTGTACCTATTATCGTCTGAAAAGTGAGTATTATCTCACCAATTTTGATAAGACTTGGTACATTTGTAGTTCAATCCAATCTAAGGGGCACTTATTTCATAAACGTGCTTAGATAGCCACTGAAGGGGTGTAAACCACCCTCAAAATTTTAATTTTAAATACTAATAAATTCATGTTGCCATGGAAACAAGCGCAGTTAAATTCAAATGTCAGATAATTATTATTTTACAAAAATGTCTATTCTACAACTGACATTAGAATATTAGAAAACTAATATTTATAATACAAAGGTGAGTTTTATATTAACAATTATCTATTGTAAAAGATATTATAGAACATGGAAGTCATGTATGGTTCTCCATACCGATATTGATGTATCTAATATAATAAAATAACCTGCTTGCGCGATCAAGTATTATTTCATAATTCAAATTATTTCGTAACCATAGTTTTTCTTTGATAATTTTATTTATAATGTTATGTCAATAATAAGTTCGACTCATTCAAATTTGAAAGAAAATAATATTATTATAATATTTAACAGGTATGTCTAAATTAATTAGTTTAGTGTATAGTTTTTAGATATGATTTTTCTGAATTTTCAAATTAACCTCACATTTTTTTATACAACTGTTACATTGAAAAATGGTAATTCTTATTGGTTATGTTCATATCGACTTTTTCATCAATTTTCGAGAAGACTTGTTGGTTAAAGAAAAAACCCTGACTGACATCTAAATTAATAATGATCAAGAAGAAACTGAAATCTCAAAAGAAACAAAAACGATGCTGTTTTAAAATCAAACAATGTACCTTTCTACAAAAAATTCTAAACACGAAGCCGATTAAAGTATGACTAGCTTATCTAAAATATATTCTAATTGCTGCAATGTCAATATGATAAAGTCTAAATATAACCAGTGCATGTGTGCCTTTGAGGGGGTCAAACATTAATAATTATCATAGCAATCATAAATGAATATAACTTTAAATGCGACCACTGTCAACTGAAAAATACATTGAACGAATACAAATAAACCCATTTCTAAAAAATAGCCATTTAAATGTGACCTTTAGGAAAGAAGTTTTAAACAGACAGATACGTTAAAAGAACATAAATTCACCCATACCAATAAACGACCTTTCAAATGTGACCAGTGAGAAACTTGTTTTTAACTAAAATGTATATTTAAAAAACACAAATAAACGACCATTAAAATCAGACCTGTGAGAAACTTGTTTGAAGTAATGATCATAATGCGAAAATTTAAATGCGACCGGTAAGTAACTTTAAACAATTTGCACTAAACTATAAAAATTAACATATGTATGTACAGTGAAACTTGATTAAGTGGGACTTGAATAAGTTGGAAACTTCTACAACTAGAATTCATACATCCGTCACCTATTTACTCTTCTATAACGCGGTAAATGAAACACCTCTTTACGTGGAATAAAATTACTGGTCCCTTGAGATTCCAGTTAGCCAGGTTTTCACTGTATATCAATAAACGTCCATTTAAATATGTCAAGTATGAGTAGAACTTAAATTAAATGATACTATTTACATAGATGTATATCAGCAGCTATTAAGGCTTATTTACACGGAGACAGTAATTTAGTAGTTTAGTCAAGTGACAAGTAATTTTATACGTGTAAACAGCAAGGCAAGTACAAAATCAAGTTAAGTAGTAACTAAACGGTTTAGTGATTTAGTGGACAGTAGGATAGAATATGTTCTATTTTTCGGTTTAGTTGACAAGGTATCCAAGGTAACATATATTTTGCATCTGACAAATGACGTTATTATCAAGTCTAGTTATTTAAATATGAAATATTTAAATGAAATACACTAATATAGTTAAGTAAATTGATGCAACAATAACATTTATTTTTTTATTATATTATTTTATTATTTTGCTTTATATATTTATACTTTTATTATTTATACCTCACTAAATACTTGCCAACATGTAAACGCCCTATCTTTACTTAACGATTTAGTTGACTACTTGCCACTTTACTATAGACTAAATTACTGGCTCCGTGTAAACAAACCTTTAAAGCTAGGATAAAACATTTCGTTTATGTCTTCGACAAATCTTACAGATGAGATGTTTTATTCCGCTGAAAATGTCTAAAGCCATTTATAGACGTTGTGCACAATTGATTGTATTTTGCTGAAAATCAGTGGCCAATGTACCAACATGAGAAGTCATTTTTAACCAGTTATTAGTTTAATTTTTTCGAGAAAATTATTTCAGGGCTTCAGTTATGATAAAAAGGTTTTATAAAATATAAATGGACTCTTATGAGTGCAATCTACAGCGAAAACAAAATATAAGCATTTTATCATTTAAAATTGACCAATCAATGGAATTTAGTTCTCGACCAAATTTACTGAAACTGTAGTATGTTATTCATTATAACCTCCTGCTCAAAAGTTTCAATGGACACAATGTCCAAAAAGAAATTGTTTTCGAGATATTGAAAAAAGTTCAATTTTTAGTTATTTTATGATCTTAATTAATAATCCTGTAATGTAACCCTTTAAGGCTTGGACATAAGGGCGATAAGTATTGAATTGACAAGTATACTGATTTTCAAAGTCAGTATACTTGCCACATGTTTATAGTTACACGAATATTAAGAACGTAAACCCGATTTCGTCATTCACTTACATGTCAAAAGCTCAATATCTCGAAAACTATTACTTTTTTGAACTTTGTGTCCATTGAGACTTGATCAGGAGATTATGATAAATAAGATACTACAATTTAAGCAAATTTGGTCGGCAACTAAATTCCACTGATTTGGTGCGGAGTTCTTTCCATTGTATTTTACCAATATTCGTGCATAAAATAAATATTTTTCGAGAAACAAATTATTTCAGACTCTAAACCACTTTAACAAGATCAGAAAAATACTACAGTCACTTGAGTATTGACAGAAACAATACTATTTTGTCCTATAAAATTGACGAATATTTGTTTTTTTGACCATTATACGTGCATAAAAATAATATTTTTTGAGAAAAAACTGTTTCAAGCTTTCAGTTACTTAAATAAGATCAGAAAAACATAAATGCCCTGATTCGAGAACAGTTTACATAAGGAACCAAACTAAACGACCATTTTATCCTATTAAATTGATGATTTTTATTGTTTACATACCATCTTTTAGATAGTACTTTCATTCTGGTCGCATTTATATGGTCGTTTATTTGTTTGTGTTAATTCATGTATTTTTACTTTTTTATACATACATGAAATGTAATGTATAAATAAAGTAGAATTGATCACGAAAAAATTCGAACTCGAGATTTTAACGGAATTACACGTTTTGAGGGCCCCTGAATCATATACAACCATTAACTCAATGACGTCTGTGTGTCTGTCTGTATGTCTGTGAACGCTCTACAGCCAAAACTGTAATACTTACGAACGTGAAATTTTAAACTTAAGGTTCTTGTATACTCTAGATGTGCACCTCCTATTTTTAAAAATCATCACTAAACCGGAAACGGATGTTTACTGGTGTCAATTTTTGAACTTTTCGAATTATTTTTGAAACGGTGCACAGTAGAAAAAAATGTTTTAGATCAAAGTTGTAGAAGGTACTTTTATCTATAATTTATGTTCTATTCATTCCCCCCCCCCCCCCCAAAATTTGTTTTAGGAAATAATCGATTTTCTAAAAAAATTAAATTTTTCGATTTATTTTCTAAACGGTAGGTATTAGATAAAAATGTTTGAGATGAAAGTTGTAGAGAGTATTATTTTCTATAATTTATGTTCTATTCTTTTTTTTGTATCTTATGAATTAACCAAAAAAAATAATAATTTTAGTTTTAATGGGTTTAATTTAAAAATGATTTGAATAATACAAAAAATCTAGTTATCTATGAAAATTTTAGCATTTATTATTAGAAGTGTCAAAATTGAAATCTAGTAAAATAAATACTTGTTAATACAATAATCACTAATCTTAATTGATTTCGTTTAATATTTAATGTCAATATTAAATAGAATGTATCAATTTCATTCACTGAAAATCATTTTGTAAGTAAAAAAAATTAAAATCAAATATTAAATTATAAAAGTAATCACATATTAATACTTCGGTGTCATGATGTATAAAAAAGTCACGTGCCTGCCAAGGCAGTTTATTAATATACATTTCAGTTTAAAGCAAATTTCACACTGGTCGCATTTGAAAGGCCGTTTATTGATATGGGTAAATTTGTGTTCTTTTAACTCATCTGACTGTTTATAGACGTCTTTCGCAAAGGTCACAGTTAAATGGATGTTTTTAGAATGGATTTATTTATGTATGTTCAATGTATTTTTCAGATCACAGTGGCCGTATTTAAAATTATATTCATTGATGTTTGCTATGATTATTAATGTTTGACCTCCCTCAAAGGCTCACATGTACTGATGACATTTAAATTTCATCATATTGACACTACATCCATTAGAATATATTTTGGATAAGCTGGTCATACTTAAATCAGCTTCATGTTTAGAATTTGTTGTAGAAAGGTTCGTTATTTGATTTTAAAACAGCATCGCATTTTCTTTCAATTGGGATTTAAGTTTCTTCTTCGTTATTATTAATGACGATGTCCAGACAGGATTTTTTCTTTAACGAATAAATCTTCCAGAAAATTGACGAAGAGATCGACATAAACATTACCGATAAGAACTACCATATTTCAATAAAACAGATGAATAAAAAAATGTGACATTAATTTAAAAATTCAGAATATAATGTGGGTTTAATGATATTTAGATAATTCATTAATGTAACGCCGAACTACAATGGCAATTTTCGAGTCCTTAATCATTTTATTGAATTATTTAGATATCATTTTGTTCATAAACTTTTGGTTCTTTGGTTACTAATTATTTATGTTCTTTACATTTCTTAAATCTCCTTTGGAATGAAATAAACCTCACTGCTGTTACAAAATTCATATTATAACTTTATAAGTACTTCAGAAACCATTATAAATCACAAGGACAAAAACCATAATTACCAAATGAAACGAGGAATAAATTGCTGAAATACCTTCATTTTAAAATTATCATTTCTATAATAATATTAGATCACAGCACTATGCTGACTTAGTTTAAGAAACTTTAGCAACAACGAAAACTAAACCTTAAAGAGTGCACATTACTTAGCAAACTAATGTAACCACAATATTTGAGTAAATTATTAAGTAACGACGTAGAGCCCATTGCAGAAGACTGGTTGGCGAAAGCACATCCAAGTTTTTTGGTCTCAGTACCATGTTTTAAGGGGGGTAACCACATTAGAAGGTTTAAAAATCGTTTTTTTTATTGCATAAATCATTAACTTAACTATCCATGAATACGTTGTCAAAATTTCAAAGCGAAATTCGCATTTGTTTAGATTTTATGAGCATAGAACCGAGCGCTGTACTTTACATGGCGTTAGTTTTAATTTAACCTTCTACGAGTGCGTTTGTAATTAAGTAAGAGTGAGAAATGTCTTCGTATCCGAAAGGTGACCGTGCGACTAACAAACACCGCAGTAAGCCACGTACGGCAACCAGCACGACAATGAAAAGAGTGATAATAATGAAGATCGAAATGCTAGTGCGAAAAACTCGACAGTTCTACGAGTGAAGATGTGACTGTGAATCCATTGTTTTTCTCAAAATGACTTTTTTCATATTTTCAGGAAGTCTAACTCAAAAAGTAATCGATCGATCATTATGAAAATTGATAGTATGATTCTTTATGAAATTAAGAAATATATGAACCAATTTTTGAGATGATATCATGATTTTAAGGGTGCTGATTTTCATAATTAGTGGAAAAAATTTTTTCCAACGCCTGCAAAATTTTAATTTTCATTATTTTCAACTGCATTGAGGCTCATATTCTTAGAAAATAAGTTCATAATGTAAAATGAAAACCTTTTAGATTTCAGATGAAAATTACAATAGCTACACGTACCGCAATTGGGGAACTCCACTTACGACCTTCAGCAGACATCAGTGCGTAACTTCTTTATTCTTGACTGAAATTATTCAAAAAAATTCACAAAAGTTGTTTGAAATATTAATAAAATGATGTTAAAATTTGATTGAATTCTAATTAATTCTTTCCACAAAAAATCGTAAAAACTCAGTAAAAATGAACCTCCTAATGTGGTTGCCCCCTTAAATATTCAAGTCATTGAATACTTTTCCGAATCCATGTTCAATAGCGAAGTGGAAAATAATAGAATATTTTTGACATACGGCTTTATTTGGAATAAATTACAAACAGACTTGATTTTGTCATTTCTAGGCTTTCATGGCGTTTTAAACATTTCGCCGCTCTTGCAAAAACAATTTGGCTTTTGTAACATGGTGAAGCTATAGAAATAGAACAATATTCAGATATCTTCAATAGAGATGGTGGCTTTAAATTACGTGAAACGTGGAAGACGGCGTTAAATTATAAACAAATAAAATCACAATACGTAACTGAAAATAAACGAAGTTTCTATTTCAAATATACCATGTCTACAGTATATCTATTATAACAGAGATGGAGGAGAGAGTAGTTTAATTCGATTAAGAAAAGAGCAATATTTCTTTTTGTACCAAATGCTGCTACACATTTATACGAAAGACCAAAATTCACAAGAAGGTTTGTCGAGATATTCGCAGGACATGGTGAAATTAACTGCAGCAAATTGAAGAGACAGAGATTTATTTATCTAAACAATATGTGCAGATAGAATTATAATCTGATAATAAAACTAACGTGCCCTAATATGCAACATCATCTATGCCACGTGCTAATAAATACGTGATCTTCAAAAAGTATATTGAAATTAATCCGTTGACATCTCAATTGTATTATCGCATATAGTTTAGACAAGTTTCAGATTATATTGTATTTACATTATTCTACACAATAATGCAAATATTTGTGAAAAATAATCATGTTTGACTGTTTATTGAACATGTTTGCAAACGTGTCGTTACTGGTATATTGAAATTAATCCATTGTCATCTCAATTGTATAACCATGTAAAGTTTAGACAAGTTTCTGATTATATTGTAGTGACATCATTCTACATGGGTACACTAATATTTGTGAAAAAAATTCACCATTCAAACATACTCGCATGTATTTGTGGATCAAAGATTTATAGATTTTCATTATGGCCACCAGCCAGTATTTACTGTAATTACTGTATTTTGAATTTAGACGTATTTTTAATTGTTTGAATATTTTGTCAAACAATTAAAATTTGAATTATCTGTTTGTTGTAATTTATAACTCTGGTGACTCATACGTATTGTATGGTATGCGTCAGTATACGACATACGTGATTGACATGTGTAGTATTAGCTTGTTTCTGCAATTCTAACATGCAAATGTGCTTTTGTCGGCTCCGTTACATAACATTTATTAATTTGAATAGATTTTGTCAGAAAAATGTTAAACAATGAATATCATTAAATTATCAATCCATATCAATTTCTAACTTTTGTAACCCTTTTTATTCATATTTAAGATAATTATAAAAAGAAAAGAACATGCAAATATTTGTGAAAAATAATGATGTTTGACTGTTTATTGAACATTTTTGCAAAAGTGTCGATACTGGTATATTAAAATTAATCCGTTGACACCTTAATTGTATTATCATGTCAAGTTGAGACAAGTTTCTGATTATATTGCAGTGACATCATTTTACACGGGTACACTAATATTTATGAACAAAATTCATTATTTGCACATTTTTTCAACATTTTGTTTCACGTGGCCATCTAAATTTTGTAAGCGAACAAGTAAATACCCTTATCACTAATAATAAACCTTTTGTTTACATTAAGTAATTTCCTTTTATAATGTTTTGAATTTGTGTTTTACCACACTTGTATTATTCGTATTCAAATTCATACAATATAAAAACACAACTCAGTAACCTGCATAACAATAAAGAAACCTACAAAACATCCTATCTCTGAAAAAATTCGAAGAAATAAACCAACATTCCAAACTACATACAAAATACTTACAGCAAGTTATTTGCAAAATATATTATGAAAAATCCGAAAACAATTTCACTTACATAAATAAAAATATTACAAAATAATACTTCTCAAATATTTTATTTTAGTTATATCCATTGGTAATAGTACATAGTTTTTATTGCCTGTACATTCAAGGGATTTTTATAATAAGAATATTTAAATTTTGATTGTCATATTTTTGAGATATTTTTGTTACTTATTATAATTGTAGAATTATCACGTCCATTATTTTATCTATACATTTTTGGCATAAAAAAATAAAAATCATTGACGGTTAACAAAAATATACTAGAATCACTTTATTAAATATTCGCTATAAAATCAATCTCACACTCAAAAGAAATGAAACAAAAAATTTTAAAAACAGAAAATCCACAGTAATGAGAAAATATAAAAAAATATTATTTTTTATCCCTGCAATATGTGCAGATAGAATTATAATCTGACAAAATAAAACCAACGTGTCCTAACATCGTCTCCATAATATCAGACACGCTCACAAAAATGATACGTGCTATGCTAATACATAATCTATAAAATTTGTTTTATTGAAATTAATCCGTTGACATCTCAATTATATAACCATACTAGCTGACCCGGCCACGCGTTGCTGTGGTTAACTTTAAATTGTAGGTTATATGAAACGTTTGGAAGTTTGACATAGCGCCATCTATTGAATACTTACTCAATTCAGTCAACAGATGTCACCATCTGTTAGAATCGTTTGGAGCTAACAGATAATTGAGACCGTCAACTAATAGACAAATAATTAAAATAATATTGCGATCATAAATTGAGATGTAAGCTATCCTATCTTTCAAGTTGGATCAAACTGCACACGGTGTACAAATTTTATTAAAATCGGTTAAGTAGTTTAGGAGTCTATCGCGGAGGAACATGTGACACGTAATTTATATATATTAAGATAAAGTTTAGACAAGTTTCAGATTATATTGTATTTACATTATGCTACACCATAATGCAAATATTTGTGAAAAATAAAACACCTTTGACTGTGTATTGAACATTTTTAATGTTATTATGTATTATTAATATTATGTGCTATTCCCCGCAGATAATAACTTAAATTAATTATAAATTATAAATAATCTTGAAAACTGTCCTCATTATGCCTGTCCATAGCGGGAGGTAGTGAATTGCTTTTCCAATTGTTTGGTAAACTCCGGATTGAAGCAAGCATTGATCACACTACTCTGCTTCGATTTTTCGCCAATTTCTTTTGCAGTATTACAAATCGATTGGGACCACGTTGCCCAACTGGAGTTTACTGAATCTTGCACGTTAGAACTTTCTTCACTGCAAGTCTCATTCAACAATGTCGACTTCATTATCGGGATGATCGTCCTCCCCATGGATGACAACTCCCTCAATCACTTTATTAATGTATTGTAACCGAGACTCTGCTGGTACAGTGATCCCATTTGTTGTACAACCAATGAATTCACTCAGTGCTACTGCGAGAATCGACTCGAGAAGGTAAGCCAAATCAGTCAAATCGCACATTTGATATGCTTGACTTACACATCTCAAATAGAACCTACAAACAGCGCGTCCTTTACTCTTCCAAGGATTTCCAACGTGCCAACATAGCGATTAAGTGGGATACATCCAATCGTATATACGTTGACGGCAGCAAAGTTCCACCTCGAACTAAGACATCGTAGCACTTTTGTAGGTAGTCCTGCAGACCAGTGCATTTTTCAAACGTTTGCGATACAGCGATCAGTAAAGCCCATCCAAATTTACTCACAACTATAGGTGGGATAGGAGCTTGTTTGGACAAAATAAAGCGAAGGAAATTTCCGATCTGTAATGCCGATTGATCAGCTGAGACCATTTGAAATACTGGGATACTGCCTTCTGTGGTGACAAGCATGCACTGGTATAAAAATATATGCGGGTCTTCTTTGATGTCGCGCCTTGCTATACCACCCGTCGCATCGATCGTCAAAATCGCATTTTTATCTTTTTTGCAACGGGATGCATATATCTGCTGTTGTTCAGATGTCCAATATATACAATAGAATTTGAGTGCACTGACAGCGTGTATGGAACCAGCATACTTGCCATACTTAGCCTGATGCAACAAATTGGTTACAGGATTCATAAACGTTAATCCATATATTTTAAGTAACTGCTGTTCTTTTGATTTTCTTAGAACTGAACAATTCGGTAATGTCGGTGGTTCTTGTTCACCGAATTGTTTTATTAACTTCGCCTCTTCACGCCTGTATGTTACTGCATCTTTTTTCTGATCTATTAATTTCGAGGCAACTCGTTCCCTCTCTGCACCTCTCAACTGCCTTTTGTCCGCCAGAGTGGGCTTCGGGGATGACATTATTTATAAAACACATAACAGTTCCATCGACGTCTATCTTCGGCTCTCTTAGTATCTCGCCTTTGATTAATACTTTGCATTCAACGCAGGTACCCGTGAAGGTTGCATAACATCGTGCATTAGCGGTGGGGGTAACAATGTTATTTTTAAATGAAAAAATACATGATATCCCGCTATGTTGCTGAGTTATTCTGTGAGCATTTATATCTGCCCACCCCTCTTTGAGTTTCCAGTACAAACGCTCGCCAGAAATTAATTTCTTGGTTTCATTTGTAACCAATGTTTCGTAGATAAAACGAGTTTAATATTCTTCGAATAGCTAATTGTTTCTGATGTATTAAGAGTCGTGTCTGTAGTGGAGTTAAATCTACTGTCCTTCGTATCTGCGCAGGTATTCTTTTCGATGTCATATTTTTCAATGAGTAACGTTTTAAATTGGTTACGATCATTGTGAACAATAGTATGTACATGGCGGGGGATTATAATGGAACCACGTTTTTTCATTTCATTACTAATTAAAATATAAACATCATGCTTGGGTGCATAGGCTTTTCCCTTATCATCGATTGTACGGAAATCATCTCGTACCAATATTTCCCACAGAAGGAGTTTGTCGTAACATTTGTGACTGTCGGCCATCGTATATGTATATATATTAGGTTTAGTTATTGATATGTTTTGTATACTTACTAGTGCAGTTCCATCTTCACTATAGATGTTTATAGTAAAGAATAAAATAAATTCCGATAATAATTGAAAACTGCGTTTCATTATTTGATTAAATCCAAATCAAATACCTACCCGTTATGTTAAAACAGGGCTCTGGGCCCTCTTGCATTATAAACTATAATATAGTAAGAGGCTCGGTGAGCCAGCACGCTATAACACACCAGTGTTAAAATAATCCACAAGCATCGATTCACTCAATTTTGAAAATTATCATCAACCATATTGTATTTTTTTTATTATTCATATAATAATTTTTTTTCTGTGTGCGGCTTTCAAATCCCGCAAGGGAGTCGGGTATATTTTTGTTAACCGGCTATGATTTTTATTTTAAAAATGTATAGATAAAATAATGGACGTGATAATTCTACAATTATAATAAGTAACAAAAATATCTAAAAAATATGACAATCAAAATTTAAATATTCTTATTATTAAAATCCCTTGAATGTACAGGCAATAACAACTATAATTATCTACCAATGGGTATTTAGGATAAAACTAAAATAACAGACTTGAGAAGACTTATCATTTTGTAATATTTTGATTTATGTAAATGAAATTGTTTTCGTATTTTCCATAATAATGTATTTTGCAAATAAATTGCTGTATTCGTTTATGTTGTTTGGAATGTTGATTTATTTCTTCGAATTGTTTTAGAGATATAATGTTTTTGTAGGATTCTTTATTGTTATGCAGGTTACTGAGTTGTGTTTTTTATTGTCTGAATTTGAATATACGAATAATAAAAGTGTTGCTAAAACACAAATTCAAATCAATATTAAAAGGAAATTACTTAATGTAAACAAAAGGTTTATTATTAGTAATATTAATATTTACTTCTTCGCTTACAAAAATTCGATATCCACGTGAAACAAAATGTTCAAAAATTATTCAAGTGGTGAATTTTTTCCACAAATATTTGTGTATCCGTGTAGAATAATGTCACTGCAATATAATCTGAAACTTGTCTCAACTTTAAGGTAAAATACCCACTACTTGGACAAAAAAAAAATAGGGACCAGTACTTGAACAAATTCATAAAACATTAATTATTAAAAGATTATAGTTTTAAATAGAAGTAAAATTATATTTTAACATTTTTTAGTACATACCTAAGCAAAATATAACTTTTTCCTATAGTAAAACATCAAAATTAAAAAAATATCGTTCTTTTAAAACACTGTATTACATAGCCGCATAAATCATGTCATTTTTCATCAGTTTCATGTGAAACGAAGTGAACGTTAAATAACGTGTAAAACGTATGAAACGTATATTTCGCAAAAAAAATCATTGATCTTATAAGTAAACTATATTTTTAAGTGAATTCAATTATTAATAAGTTACAAAATATATTTTTAATACTGAAATTTAATCGTCTAAGTATACCTTTCAATTTCAAAAGTCGTACCCAATACTTAGCGTCACTTGTTCAAGAATACCAACCGCATTTTACATAGAGGAGTTATACTTGAACATGCGAATTAATGTTTGACGTTTGAGTTTGAGGTTAGAATTTTCTGGCAAAGTGCATTGTGAACATTTGTGATTGATTTGTGAAATAGGTGAAATAAGTAAGTAATTTGATTATGTAAGTTAAAAATAAGTATGTATATTTAACGTTCGATAATAGCATCTTAATCTTTTTTAGAACGAATTATTCTACTAAGTATTGTAAGTACATACATATATATGTACGTATATCAATTTCAATGCCTCTCAAAAAAAAAAGTATTTCTACATTAATTGCTCAAAAGGGAAAATCTAACATGAAGAAGAAAAATGAAAAACAGTATAGTACTGTTGACATGATGTTAGCTATGACAGCTGTTGATAATGGTATGTCTCTTACACAAGCTACAAGAAGATTTGAAGTACCCAAAAGTACACTGTCACATAAAGTCAGATATTTGACACCTATTGAGTGCAAGAAAGGTCCATCAACTGTGCTTAGTTATAATGAAGAAAAAGAAATAGTAAATTGGATATTATCCTGTGCTGAGAGAGGCTTTCCTGTCACCAAAAATCAGTTATTCGACTGTGTCGAAAAATATATAATTAGTGAAAAAAAATCTCTCCGTTCAAGAACAACAGACCAGGTAAACACTGGTATAATGCATTTATGCGAAGACATCCATGTTTGACTCTACGTATAGCTCAAAATCTCACAACTTCTCGAGCCTCAGTCAGTGAAAGTGCTCTACGCAGCTGGTTCTCTCAAGTCAAACTATATTTAGAAAAGAAAAATTTGTTATTAGATGATCCTAGTCGCATTTTCAATTAGACGAGAGCGCATTTATGATGGTACCAAAAGATAACACTGTTCTGACTGAAAAAGGAGCAAAAGCAGTGTATCAAATTGTAAGTGGCAACGAAAAAGCCTCTTTAACAGTGTTAGTTACTGTTGCTGCTTCAGGAAGAATGGCTCCACCAATGATCCTCTTCGATAGCAAAACTACACCAAGAAGAAATGTATTAGATAACATACCTAAAGGTTGGGGTATAGGGCATACAGACAGTGGTTGGATGACAGCCGAAAGTTTTTATAATTATATCAAAAATATCTTTTTCAAATGGTTAAGAAAGAAAATTATACGTTTCCTGTGATTTTATATGTAGATATGTAGATGGACATTCCTCGCACTGCACATTACCTCTCATGAAATTCTGCAAAAAAAATCAAATAGAGCTGATACTTTTATACCCTAATGCCACACACATCATCCAACCCTTGGATGTGGCACTTTTTCGTCCATTAAAAGATTCTTATAGAACAACACTTAGACAGTGGAGAATAGAAAATAACATTGTAGATATGAAAAAGTGGATGTTTGCTCCAGTGCTCAAATTAGCCATCGAAGCAGTTGATTTTTCAACAACAATACAAAACGGTTTCCGTACTTGTGGTTTATACCCTTACAATGCTGATGCCGTTGATTACAACATCTTAAACAAAACTAAAAAAAGAAAAAATACTCAACCATTGAGTACGATTGCACTTGATAAAAATAATGAAAATATTTATGGAGAGACCAATCCAGATGATAATGCTAAGATGTTGAAACTATTTCAAACAAAGTTGATTTCTCAAAGCACTTTTGAAAATTTTAAGAGGGATGAATCATCGCAGTCATGGAGTGGTGAGATTGAAAAGAAAGCGCTCTTTGAATCTTGGATAAAGTTAAAACAATTGTGTGGTACTTATTATTTTAATGATAATTATATATTGTATTTACCTGTTTATTCATTTTTCTAATTGTAAAATACTAATTGTAAATATTCATTTTAATTATGTTTAATATTTGTTTAAGTATAAGCTTTGTTATGTAAATATTATAGATAGTTCAAGTAGTCAAGAAAAATGTGCTCATCGTGATGAGATTGCTAATAGTAATATATTAAGTTGTGCAGATACTTCTATCGTAGAAAATGTTATATTAGAAATAATCGATGAAAGTTCCATTGATACATGTACAAACAATAGTTTTGAAAATAGTCGAGACAGATTAGAACAAAAGTTAGAACATAGCTCTTATGTTGTATATGAATCTGATGTATCAGTCGATTTAAGCTCAAATTTAGGTCAGAGATCAACCATCATAACATCAGAACCAATACATGACGTGATTGATAATTCTAGTCTATCACAAGATGATGCTACGTTTCCAATGGATTTGTCGTTGAGTTCAACCCGTTCAACCCATGAAAGTAAGTATTTTAAAATACTATGGCTAGGCCATAAAATGCACACCCCTTAAACATAAAAAAATGTATTAACTTATAATATCAAATAAATACGGTACAGGTACAATATAATTGGTGAAACTTGAAATGATGTTGGAAAAAAATATTGGAGGTAATAAATATTATATAAATATATAATATGAAGTTTATCACTCATTAAGATTTTTTAGAAAATCAACAATGAATCTTGA
Source organism: Sialis lutaria (assembly GCA_949319165.1). Taxonomy (NCBI): domain Eukaryota; kingdom Metazoa; phylum Arthropoda; class Insecta; order Megaloptera; family Sialidae; genus Sialis; species Sialis lutaria. Next base: position 22,294,365 of record OX439242.1, read on the forward strand.
TATCAATCGATTATTAGCTTTTTTTATTTAAATTTGGGATGTATTGTAATAAAACAACAATCATTTTAATTTACAATTTTTATAAAACATATTTTTTTTGTAAAATGTATAAAGTAAATAAATTAATTAATATCTAATAATAATTAAAAAGATAAATACATCCACATATTGCAGCGATAACAGCTGTGTTCACCTGATGTCTAGCATTTAAAATGAAACAACAATGTAACGTATATAGGTTATATGACGTATATAATATATTTGTTTTAAAAATGCAAACTTACCAGATTTTATCTTGATTAAAAAGATTGATTGGCTTTGAATAAAATAATTAAAATACAGCACGTATCGATGTACATTAATTGTACATGTATTTATATATTAATTAACACAATATAATAATTATGGAATTTGAAGTGACATATGAAGAAATAGCGCCTACTACTATTAATAAATTATAAATAGCAACTACTCTATTTGTAAAAAAAATTCTTGTCAAAATATGAATTTTTGTTTAAATAAACTGCAAATTTCGTTACTTCTAGTTATCCAATTTTGTTGAGTTTTAATAGGGTTCTATTCTGATAATAGATGAAGTGAATTCAAAAGGATTGGTGCAAATTTATTTCGAAATGTAGCTTGTAGTTCGGCGTTTTTATCAAAAAAGCGGGTTAAATCGACAAATTGAACTTTATTTATATTTTTATAACAGAAAATTAAAACCGATCGATATTAAACTAAGCAAAAATGGAGACTGTAATGTTTTCTATCAGAAAATGTAAAAATGTAAGTGATATACTGAAGAAATTTAAGATATAATACTCATTTTATCAATTTATATACGAAAAAAATTTTTAGGACGAGAGTAGAACACACTTCCAAGCAGAGCCTGCTTGGGGTGTGCAATAATTTCGTATCCATGGTGTTTTCATTCTAATACTTTTACAATATTATTATTATTATTATTATTTGCAGATTTCAGTAAAATATTCAGTTTACCTGATGAAACATCAAGTGATGTAGCCAATACTTTTTCATTGACTCTACAAACAGAAAACTCGAATCAATCATCGTATTCAGCAATTGACCAATCGATAACAACAGATGGTACATACTATAATCATTGTATTATATTTTAAGTCATATTTCCTATATAGTCATTTTCGTTACAGATCTACCTAAGATTAAATCAGAAATTTCGGGAAATTTTGAAAAAGTTTTTGAAAAACCAAACTTCAGTTTAAAAAAGAAGAATAACAAAAATATGTCAGGAAATGAAGTTACAAAATCATGCTATATAGTTGACGATCTAATTGATATTTTGGAGAAAAAAGAGGCTGATAAAAAATTGAAGGAGCAAGAGGTTCTCAAAAATAAGCAAGAGCGCGAAAAACAAAAAAATATTAAAGAAAAAGAACAGAATGTTCGAAAGGATTTTCAAGAAAAAAAAAGAACAATGCAACAAAGAAAGAAGAATTTAAAATTTGAAATCTCAAAGTTAAAAAAACTGATCAAATCTAAAAATGCAGAAGAAAATGAAATTCAGTTGAAAGAAAAACTGAATGAACTCACATCTGAAATTGAAGAACTGGATCGGTTGATTATTGTTAACGATATATCAGTTTTGCAAGAAACAATGAAAATAAAAGAAGAACATACTTAAGTTGCCTTATAATGTTTCTTATATTGTTTTCTAAATCATTATTAACTATGTACCTATTATGATTACAATCATTAAGTTTTGTCAAAGCGTGTAATTTTTGTTTAAAAAATTACATAAATGTATTTTTTTCAAATCTACTTAATTTTCAAAAGAATAAGTATTACTGTTTTTTAACTATTTTTTATCATTTTTTAATCAAAACATCTAAAATTTCAGTATTTCATTCATTTTGAGTGTTTTAACAATTGTAAGAAATTTCAACACTGGTTTAACGTATGTAAGTATTTAAGTATCCAACCTTCTTAATTTTTTATAAAAACTTTGTCAAAAATTAATAAAAATGTTATTTAGGCCCATCAGTTTATGTTAATATTTAAATTTTAAAGTAAATTATATTTAAAATAAAAAATATATATTAAGTTAAGTATTGAATAAAATTGATTCACTTAATTTGACATGAATTAAGAAGCCTTGGGTTCGTTTGTTTACTTACATTTTATATTCGTTCAAGTATTGGTCCTCAAACGTTCAATTACTAGTCCCGATCGGAATATAAAGTCCAACTACTACAGCATCCTATGGATTTAAAAAAATAACTTTTAAAATTACAAAAATCTTGATACGGTAGTTTTTTTTTTTTAGATCGACTTAAAATTGTACGTAGATTTCAGTGGTACCTTTGTTTTTGTCATAATCGAGATAATTATGTATGAAAATTAAGGTTAAATACTTATGTTTTCGAATGTGTTCAAGTACTGGGTACTTTACCTTATATGGTAATATAATTGAGATGTCAACGGATTTATTTTAATATATCAGTAACGACACGTTTTCATAAATGTTTAATAAATACTAGTCAAAGGTGATTATTTTCATAAATATTTGCATACTACATACAATAAGATTGGGAAGGAAAACCTACACTTTCAACGTGAGTAAATACAAAAAGTTAGGTTATAATCTGTTATATTATTAAATTGTGCATTTTATAGAACATGTCATCAGTGAGCATAGACATATTGAACGATTACTGTTTATTGAATATTTTGTGTAACAATTAAAATTTGATTTATCTTATTGTTACCATTTATCACTCATGTGACTCATATATGTATTGTACACGTGATTGACACGGACGTGTTTTAAATTTTGATATCACCATATATTAATACTGTTAATAACTGTTTAATACTCGTATATGATAATAAATTATAGCAGGGATTATTATTCTAAATATAAAATATTTAACATATCATGATAACTATATTTTGAATTTATAAATATTTTTAATTGTTTGAATATTTTGTGTAGCAATTAAATTCTGATTTATCTAATTGTTACCATTTATTAGTCATGTGACTCATATGTGTTGTACATGTGATTGACATAGTAACGAGAATCAACGACTTTTTATTGAAAACAAATCAGATCACAGCTGAGCAGTATGAAACAAGGATGCCAATGCAAAAATTATGATTCATGATAGGAGACATTTGATCATTAAATTTTTTTTCTTATTGCGTGAAAAATATTATTTTTAATTGAATTTTGGTAACAGGACGTTATAGAGAAAACATAGGGCGTTCAAAAAATGCATCAAAACTTTTCCTTTAATAACTTACTATTTTTTTAAAGAAAATAGGAAAAATTATGCAAAAAAGGTTCCAAATCCATAATATGGTACTCGAGCCTATACTGAAATATATAATTTCGTAAAATCATCTATTTACTTCCAGCAAAGCTAGATGATGAAACTTTACATTTAGTTACTGAATCTGTTTTAAGGAAGGCCGAACAAGAACAGCAAGATAATTTTTACTCGGTATCAAATCAGATATGTATTCGAGAATTTGCAATTAATCAGTTAATTGCAATGGCAAATTTTGTCCAATATCGATTATAAAATGGAGACTTGGCATATATTGCTTCATTTTTCTTTTTCTTCTCTTATTGTAATACCAGCAAACATATCTTTCACATCTTCTATTTTTCGATTTTGCTCACAAACAAAATATTCATAGCTTTCTTTCATCGATTTTTCATCTTTTGTTAACATTACTTCCAAAATATCATTTAACACTAAATCCATCTCATGTAAACTGCGGAATAGTATAAATAGACCCATACATTCCATAAAACTTCACTGAAATAATACCCCAAGCAATGTACACAAGGTAACATATTCTCTGAAATAGATTTTTTTACTGACTTCGTGCACTTTGCAGAATTTATTAAATAGTTGTCTTTTTTTCGAAGTGCACTAATTAAACTTTTTCTCGATTCAGAAACGTTCTACAAATAAAATTTTGTATTAAATCAAATATATTAAATATCAACATACATAAGATTTTTTGCCATATTGATTGCCAGTCGGCCGATAGTTGTTTGACTTTTTAATCGAATAAAAATCGCCCAGCTCTTCTGATTATTTACCTTACTGTTTTTTAATCGGGAATTAATTTTAATTTGGGAAAACATTAAAATAAAATAGGTATTTGACTGTTAAAATTGATCAATAATTTGCAATTATAATTAGCCAGAAAATCGTAATATATATTACCATTGTTGTCTGTAAATAATAACTCGGGGCCTTCATATTCGGTTAACGTACGGCGACAAATAAAATTTTGTTTTGTTAGGATCATAAATATCGAAAACAAAGTCATTTTTATTTTTCGGATCTTCTGTAAATAATAACTCAGGACCGTCAGATTCGATTAAGGTGTCCAGCTACAAATAAAATAGTTTGTATTTAATTACTTGTATTGAAAGAGTACCTTTTTTATTATTATTAGATTTTATTATTATTAATGTCAAGTAATAAAATTGTTTTGTAATATTTAAGGTACTTAATAAATTTAAAAAAGCGTTTTTTTTGCATTTTCTCAATCCTTGTACTTTTAAAAATCACCCAATTTTTTCTTAATTTGAATTCTAACATGTAAAAAATAGTGAAAGTGTTCGCGCGCTTCCATTACTCCATACTTGCTGACTCTGTTGCAGGCAGCTGCTTCTCGAAACTTAAAATGGTGGAACGATCTCCGAAACCACTCGGCCGATTTCAATGATTTTGGTCTTGTTTTGTTCGTTGATATGTTTCGTATGTCAATTTACCATATTTTGCCAAAAAATGTATTATAACATTTTATTTAGCAGATAATAGTGGAAAAAGGGGTATTTTTTTCAACTTTTTTTTTAAAAACCGCCATTTTATATTTTTGGAAAAATTGTGGTAAATTGTCACGTAAGTGACCCTTTTTTGAAGATGCCGTTTTATTTATTTTTTTCAAATTCACCAATCCTGAGATTAATTGTTCGCCGTGGGACACCATTTTTTGAGGCCTTGACTTTGGCGCCTCCTGGATAAAATTGAAATTAAAAAATCAAGTATTTTTGTATTCTATAAGCTTCTAATAAAAGTACATTAAAAAATCTTTGTAATATCTTATACAGGACCTGAAAAAAAATATTGAAAATGTATTTTTTAGCTTTCCAAGGTAGTCGAGTACCTTAAGGGCAGACTAACGTTAATTCGTACAAAAAAAAGGCACATTTTTATGAATTTTTTCCGACAACACAGTTAATATTTATTTATTTAAACTAATGGTACAACAAAGTTTAACATTCGAAGAATATTTTGTAAAATTTTCATAAATTTTTTTTTTAAATACAGCAATGTCGGCAATTATTTGGAGGCGTCTCGGAAAAAAGTTGAATTGCGGTGCCCCTCATAACTCGGTCCTGGATCATCTGAAATAAAAAATTGTTCGTTAGCTAATCGTTTTCCCCAGGTAACGCTGGGGAGGTTTTTCGAAATTTCAATTTTTCAATTTTTGGGAACACTTTGAAGTGAAAATCGCGATTTTTGCCCAACACTAAAAAATTTAGAATAAAACGTTCATAAGTTTTTTCGGCTTACCTCACACTGAATCATCGATGCCAGGTCCATAAAGGATGTTGCTATCGCTCATAATGTCTAATGCATCTTTTTGCTCCTGTCTCCGACGAATTCTGCCTTCTTTAGTTTTTTTCCGCTTTACTCATACGCATGGAGTCAGTTGATCGCGGCCTTTCATGAGCGCTCGATTCACTTTAAACTGCTGTAACTTCCGTGTAAAATTTTCACACAATATTCTTGAATAGTTTTTCATTCAGAAAATCGAATAAAAAAAAATTGGAAAAAAAAATAATTTAAATACGTTAGTCTGCCCTTAAGATGTTTGATAATATAAAATAACTACAGGATGAACTCTTCCTACCAAGATTTGCCACCTACAGTGCCAACTCTCTACCGCGTTCTGGGTCCAGTGGCGAGCAGTTCTTAAGCGACCGTTTTTCATACCATTTTATAATATCTGCTGCGTTGGCCGGTAGTATGTCCTTTACTTAATCGTAGAATCTCCAACACGATGTCCTCTGCTGAAAATTCATCGTAAATTTTTAACAGATTTGGAACCATTCCACGAAGATCTTTTTCTGGTGATGTTACCATCTTTTTAGGCCGAATAACACTCAATATAACCAGAATAAAATCCATTGCCCTGTAACAGGTTTTATCAAAAAAAGGTTGTATGTGTGTCTGCATGCAAGTATCTTTACTAAAATTACTGATACATCTGTTTCTTTGTGTAAGTTTCAGTTTCCTGACTCTGCGGAAAAAGGGAAGAATGTTCTAAATTGTTTATGAAGGTGGTTATGAAGGGAAACATATATACATAGTCCTTACATCAAATTCCATATCTTTTTATTACGATTACAAAGGCAGACATTACATGGTACTACCAACCTAGCGACAATGGATGTAAGGTATCGATTGCTGTTAGTAAATTTTGGAACATTTGTTCGAGTTTCGATGGAGTTGTTCTTCTAAATACAAAATTTTTTGCAAAACTACAGAGTGGTGAATTGAACATTCCAGAGCCCAGTGATGTTTCAGAAAATTAAATTAACTTTAAAAAAAAAAAACTGTAGAAATACGCAAAAACAATTGAAATAACCACTCACTATTAACTACAAATGTAAATAATATAAGCAACACCATAAATGTTTTAAACAAACAAAAATGTTTGAATTTAATTTGAACCAAACAAATTGAAATTTACATTAAATCAAAATTACTGAAATACGCAAAAACAATTGAATTATTCACCAACATAATGTGCGCACGCAGTAAGATACTCATCAGCAGGTTTTTCATTATATTGCCGAATAACAGCTAAAAGCTGCTCATTTGCGCGTTGGTATTCTATCCGTGAATATAACGGTATAATTTCTCCGGCATTGATACGCTGATAAATGGCATTTGATCTTACTTGTTCTGATCGTAATGCCTCAATTAGTGAAAATATGTTAGGACGATGGCAACTTAATGAAGCTTAAAATGCGTTATGCCATGATTCACCGCTGTTGTTTGTTCGGAAAGGATTGGCTAACGTAATGTTCTTACAATTCCGCATATTTATACTAAATCGAGGATTACGTCGAACACTACCAATCCAATTATTTTCAAAATATTGTAAACAATTTTGATGTTCTTCAGTGTTTCCATAATTACCCAACAACTGACTTGCTAAATTTTCATAACGACCCAAAACATCTGCTTCTTCGCAAAATGATAATGCCACGAATTTACGGATAAAAGAATTGAATGTAACGTCAGTTCCGAACCGAGTTTGCATACCGAGTTCTTGTATTTTACGCCGAATTGCCAGGGCGAAATGAAAATAGTAGCCATGTACATACATGAACATTTGGAAATAATTGTCTTATAACATTTTCTTCACTTTTTTAAAATCAATTATATGAGTATTTGGTTGAGTGTTAACTAAACCATCTGACTCAGTTATTAATTGTAGAGCTCGTTTGTAGGTTTCTTGAGTTTTATTTGGTAATAAACAATAAATTAAAGGTAAAACTTTATTACCAAATATACCATGTATAACCCATAGTTGATAAAACATTTCAGGGCAAACTTTAAAGGTTCCATCAGCTAACCATGTTTGACATTGTGACAGTAAAATCCGGTCTGAAAGCGAACCGAAAATAATAATTCGGTTAATATCTTCATTCCCCGTATCCACCAGTAAAAAATTTTCTGGTACAGTAAAAGTTCGGCCGGTTAAATTATTTCTGATCTAGAATGGGGAATGAGCATCGGATGTTGCCTTTTACGAGCTCGCAAAACAGTTTTTTCAATGGAATGAAGTTTAGGAGCTCTCACAATCGCTGCCTGTGATGCTCCTGCAAGAGCAGCAATTTACAATTGTTCGAACAGTTTCATGGTTAGTTGTTGCAGTTTCCCGTATATTTGCGAGCATTGCAGCAACTTCACAAACCTGAGAAGCTGGGTCATGGTTGTGTAGTTGTGTAACGATGACGGTGTTATCTTGAGAAATTGCTCGACCCGAACAATTTCTCGCAACGCCAAGAAGTTTTTACTTCGTTACATCGATGTTTTGAGTAAATATACCCCCGATAATGAAGTTTATGTTCACCCCGCTGAAACGGAACATAGTTATATGATAAAATTTGAAAAAAAACATAAATTTTAGTGCTTATTTACAAATGTCAGATTTAAAAAATGTTTCACATGAAAGAAATGGTGAAGTGAATTTAATTGTAAGGCCCGATTTCTTAATGAGTTAAAATATACAGTATTATAATGTACACATATTTTAAATTCACTCATTATAATTACAGATAATATCACGCAATAGCATCAAATATAATACGCATACGTTATTTATTTTTTATTGTTTACAATTTTCAACAAACAAATCTTTTAAATACATATTTATATTAACATAAATCAATTATACATAAGCAAATTGTTAAATTCCTTCTTGGTACTTACTGCCCTTTCATTCATTTTATTTATTTATATAATATTGTGATATAATCGTAAGTTTTAGTATAAACCGTTGGTTCATCTGTCAGTTAAACTTGAGATTATTTATTTTTTCATTATTAAACTGTACAGACCATCTTTTTATTCGATTACGCACGAGGAGAAAAATTTGCTCCTTCTCAAGGTTATATCATTTACTAATGATATAACCTTGTCAAAAAAATTTCATTTATTTAACGCGTTTTGTGATTTTAATCATGATTTTAATAAAAAAAATCACATGCACTATTACCAGCCTTTACGAATTGCTTCTAATTTCTAATACCTAATTTAATATGAAGTGGAGGTGGCAAAATTTTAGAGCTATCAACTAGCACCTATTTATAATAGTTTTTTATATTCACCACACAAAAATCACAAAAATATTTTAACACACGTATCTCATATACTCGTAATCAAGAGAAACAACGATTAGTGAGAGTAAAACAATACTTAAATAATAACAGTGCTGTGTTGTATAGTAAGAATGAAAAAAAATTATACTAGCTCTAGCAATATTGAAAGAATTGAAAAAAAAATTCTGCAATAATTGACGTGGTAGAATTTTTTAAATATTTTTTTATAGCTAAGTACTAAATACTTATCGAAATTACTACTTAATTTTTTTAGGGGAAACCATCGCAGGCCTGTGTTATCAGGTGATACTATACAGCTTTATTGTTTTTTACTAGATAAAATGTATATTTTTTATTATTCACTTAATTATCTATTTTCTAACACAAATAAAACATCCTTATTATAGAAAAAATATATGTATTTATTAACTCTTGAAAGAAATTGAAATTAATGTAATTAAATGTTAATATTTTGTTGAGCCACCTTTAGCCGCTATGAGAGCTTCAATTCTGCGCGACATGCTATCAATGCAAGACTTTACTGTCTCTTGCATTTGAGGATGATGATTCCACACATGAATGATCCTTTCTAAGAGTTACGTTTTGTTTGTGATTACATCTTTAGCCACTTCTCTTTTCATCAGCTCCCACACGTTTTCAATCGGATTCATACCGGTGCTATTACCTGGCCAATCCAACAGAGGGATATATTGCTCTACCAAAAAAGGTTTTAACAGACCGTGCTGTGTGGCAGGGAGCTCCATCTTGCATAAAAATTAATGATTCCCCATTTAGAAACCATTCTCTTAGCTGCGGAATCAACCGATTTTGTAAGACTTAAAAAAACTACAGTGCGTCTAATAATTTGACCAGGGACAGTATTATGTTTTGGAATGTCGACTTACGTAATTTAAAAAAAATGTTTCTGTTTTTCCTGTAATAAATTAGGAATACCATCGCTACCGGACACATGATAAGTATTTTTGAAAATGCCCATTGTTAGACCGACAATGGCTATTTTTTTAAATATTGTAGCTTCTACAGCAATTCGCTGATGATAAATTTTCATTTGCACGCCTGTCCGATTCCCAATAATTTAATTTTTCCAAAAAAGTCTTAGAGTTGTTTGATAAAATATCGTTTGTTATTTTTTATTTGCAAAGAATTTTTACATTTATTGCATACTACACTTATGGTACATGAACCTCTACCCTTCCTAACTGTAACTTTTCTTATTATTTCCAATGTATCGGCAAAGCCATACACTATATCGGAAAATCATTTGTTAAAGCGTACTGTGTGATAGCTGTACATAATCTAGGTCAATCAAAGTTAAATTATGTGTTGTGATGCAGCATTTTTTTTAGTGACTTCAGCCAAACATATAAATTTGCCAAGGCTATCCTCATAGTCACAGACTCTACCTTGATACATTAACTCATGGTACATTAACTCTTCGTAGCAGTTCATTAAGCCATTGACAGCGGTAGCATCTGTAGATATCTGTCTTGTGGGATTTGTATGTATAACGTAAAAAAAAATAAAATCCACATTCTGCTGCAATTTTTAAAATATCGCAGTTTCTTTCGAAACCAGAGGTATCCAAATCTAATAAAACTACAAGAATTTCAATTTCATTCTCTTCTAAATTCAATTCTTCGTAGTCAACTTAATTCAATGGTACTACTGCAGGTTCACCCAAAAGCGAGCAATTGCTTTTATAAGTAACACCCTCTAAATTTTCTTTTTGATGGCAGTTTTTTCAACTCCATCCGCATTTTCTTGAATTCTGTAGTATTCGTCAATATCCTTCTTTTAATTTTTTTGTTTTGAATTCTGGACACGTATTGTGTATGAATTTTTCCTGTGACAAGCTTATTTTTAATTAATTTTTTGAGTGTATCCCTCTCCAAAGTTTTTTTGTCCTACAGTACAAGCAAACCTATAATCGGTTGATGTTGACATACTGTAATACTATGACTTTGGAGCCCTACTGGCCATTGTAGTATTAAGGCTTTCATTTGCGTTACTGGAAACACCGCTTGAAAATTTTTCGGCATTTACTCCAAATTGATCAAAAAGACTTACAAGCTCATCAAAAAGCAATTTATCGTGAAATCCGCCAGGATTTATTTTATGGTCATAATTTTCTTTTTGTTGAATAGAGCCACACCAATTACCACATTTGCTATGGTCATAAAATATATTGATGAGGAATACAACGGATTGCATCTGCCATAGCTTTGCTATTACCTCGATTCTGAGCTACAGCATACATAAAGCATCGATGAAGATATGTTATTCAATCTTTAATCAATTCTGTTTAATTATAGGATGTGAACTTGTAGTCCAAGAGGTGAGCGCCAAAAACTACTTTCTAAAAGCTGATTTTTTTATATTACGTCACATCTGTGGTGTAGATATACAGCCTGCCGTCAGTCAGCTAGTTTCGTTAGCTTTTGACGCGGGGTGGCTTTAACTTTGTTAAAAAACTATACACGTTGCAACTACTTTCTAACATCTGAAAATTAATTTGTAAGCAGTATACTAAGTAAAAACCCCTTTTATCATAGTCAGTCATCAAAATCTTGCAGCCGGGCGCGTCAGCAGCGCGTTTAACTCGTAAAAAATCTATACATCGTGAAAGTACTTTCTAAAATATGAAATTCGGTACAAGAGTTGGGAATATTGTTATTGTTAAAAAAATAGTCAGTCCGAATTTTGCCTTAACAAATGCCGTCAGCAGCTGATTTACCACCCCCGCGCCAAACGCTAACGAAACTAGCTGACTGACGGCAAGCTGTATATCTACACCACAAATGTGACGTAATATAAAAAAATCAGCTTTTAGAAAGTAGTTGCAAATTTTGGCACTCACCTCCCCGACTATTGCAGATCGACATGCAGCTATTGTATTGTACTATCATCATCTGCAATCAATTCTCCAACTTTTATATTTCTAGCCTTTAAAATCGTACTGTCTACTGCAAATTTTTTAGCTACGTATGGCCCCATAGACTTTGCAGATCCCTTAAAAATTTTATGACATTCATGTTTGGAAGATTTTCCGTCTTGACATTTTCAGTTGCACGAAGAAAAAACTAACACCATTCCCAAATGTCTAATAATTATAATTGATCCGAAACCATTTAAGCTATCGTAATTCCGACCACTACCTCGAGTACTCCATCCTATATCATACGAAACCAAAATCATGATCACATCATTGAAAGACACAGAACTTTCTTTAATATGAGATTTTTCATCAAAAACGTTGAAATTGCTTGAATTCATTCAGAGATATGAGCTGACAAAGTATTGTGGGTTACACTAACCCACTGTGTAGTGATCGGGAGAAAAATTAGGTGTGTAGGCGAGGGTTAATATTCAGTTATATTAGCAAAACTTTCTGGAATAAGTAACTTGAAGAAAAAACTTTTTTATTAATATATTCTCGGCAACATATTATGTAAATAAATATAATTTTTTTTTATTATTATTTATTACTTGGTATAAAAACTAAATTTACAACAAATTACAAAAAATATAACTAAATAAATAAATAAAAATAAAATACACTTTAACATATTTGAACTTTTTAAATACCAAAACGATTGATTTTACTTAACCCTTATCGGACACTAGCTTTATAGACGTGATTCTCGCCTGGGCTCAAAATATTAAAAATTAAATACAAAAAAATCAGAAAGATATCCCTGGAGATGTTAAGTGATTCGTTGCTGATGCTGAATTAACAAGGCATCGAAGCCGCACTTCATATAGACAAAGTGCTATTGTCACGTGATAGGTGACTTACGACCGATAAGTGTTAATAAGCTTTATTATTAAACTGAACATTTTATAAATCTTGCAGAAATACTTATTAACTTTAAGGCTATTTTAATCATGATAGTCGTTTTGTTTACTAATACATTACAGATATTTAAAATTAATTACATTAACATAGCTTAACTCAAACTTTGGCATCATATTTTTTACTTAACTATTTATAATAAGTTACTAGCATCAGTCTTGAACGCGTTAAGCGCAAAACATGTTTTTTTTTATTGGTGGGCAATTTGAACTTATGTTACTAATAAAACAACTACCAATTTATTAAATCAGTTTAATAACCAAAATCCACAAATAAAGTTTATTTTTTAAATGATAGCATTTTACTTTGTAAATGTTTTTTTCTCCACTAATGGACAAAGTAAACGCAGTAATGAACACTTGCTAATGATTATAACATGATAAGTACTACTACATAAACGTTATAAAATAAAGTTATAAAATCTAAAACATGTAAAAAATATTTGTAAATGTTTTAGATTTTTAGAAAATACACTTTTTTTGATAGTGTATCGAACCGCGATAATTATTTGTTCACTGCTTTTAAACAAACTGATTAATTATTATCAAATCAAGCTGTAACACAGTTAAATGTATATAGATTCAGTATATAAATTCAGTAAAGGATCCCGCAACTCTCATTATGGAAAACCGGTCTCGGTCAAATGTTACGAAACTCTGCTGTATGATAGTCCTCAGTGTGTAGATCAAAAAAGTCAATAGGACTTTAGTTTGAAAAACTACTGTTCTGAAGCAACAGCCTTCTGAAGTTATCGAATTCACGTGCTTGATGAACAAAAAATCCACTGATTCACGGACATCGAAAAAAAAATTCGTTATAAAGTGATCAAGCCACGTTTTATGTATTTTCAGAAAATCGCTGAACCACCAAATCTGAAGAATGGCGATATCTGTACATAATGCTTGAGCGACATAAAACATCTCACGTTTTGACGCATGCCGAACATTTATTCGACGCCAGAATGGCTGCAGCATCCCTGTCTTCAGAAAATCGCTGAAGCACCTTCAGAAAACTGAAATGTCAGATGAAGGATGAAGCGCATGAAAATACATAAAATAGTGTCTTGGTCACTTTATAATGAATTTTTCATCCATGCCCGTGAACAGCAGTTTTTCAGACCTAAGTCCCATTTGATTTTTTTGATCTACACATTGAGAACTATTATTCAGCAGAGTTTCGTAACATTTAACCGGGACCGGTTTTCTATAAGGATAGTTGCAGGGTCCTTTAAGTTAAAAATGTTCAACACTGGGGCAGTGCCCAAGACTGGTGCCGTCAGTATCTTGTACAGGAACACAATTACCAATTTAAATTAAATACCTAACTCTCTCGACGATTGATCTACATATTTAATTTTCTTTGTTTCTCTATTTTTAGCTATACAATTCGTTATAATAACGAATAAAATACTTAAAATAAACAAAGATCCTCCCAATGAAGGCATAACACAATACCAAACCATGCCCAATATATCTATATCTACACTAAAGCACCAAATGATTGTAAATATAATATATTGAACAGCGTAGACTGAATAGTTAAATATATAATAACGTTCATTTATATAGTTGAGAGGGAAATCATATGTTTCAATAAATATATAATATATACTGAGTATAGAGAAATATATAATAGAAAATAAATGTAAAAATACAGAATTGGTGGTGTCTTTTATCTTGATACAATATAAACTTATTCCATAAATAATACAGTGTAGAATTAAACCAATTGTTGCAATTATTGGTGAACTGACAAATGCCATGGTTATTGTGACGATTCTCGAAACTGTAAAGTAAAATTGTTTAGTATTATTAACGGGATTTTTACGTTGAAATCAACTTTTTTTTTATTTACAAAATGTGTACATAAAATCTAATAATATCTCACGTGGCGTATCGGACTTAGTTGTTGGTCTATATATCGACCAGTCCCGTCCGTAACGGAAAGCCCACTGTAAAAATTCAGTTTGGACGATTTGAGGAGTTTTTCCTACGTAATTTGATGGGCTGAATACGAAAAAATTATGAAAAAAATCTTGTAGGCAAACTTGATTTTGAAAATCGCAAAGAAGTACTCCAGCTTTCGCTCTTAGCGTAACCCAGGATCAACAATGTAGATGTGGCGAAAATATGATCTCTTTAGAGTGCTTGATTTTCGATAATCCCCTTGCCTGTCACGTTGGGGTGTTGCATTTTCGTGAGTCCCCTTGTCACTCACGTCGAAATACTTGACATTATGGTAATAGTAAATCCTCTACAAGAAAGAAACAATCAAGTGCTAACCTGCTGGTAGGAACTAACGATAATTTCAATTGTCGGCCTTGCATTCACCTTGAAAATGGTTTTGCGAGATGTAATGCTGTTTTTTTTCGTATTCATTGCATCAAAAAAAATATGTATGCTAACTGTCGAGCCGAAATAGCAAAAAAATTGACATTGAAATACGATTTTTAAGGTAAAGGGTGCCTCCTCAATCCTTTTTACTATTTTTTCGTATTCAGCGCATCAAATTACGTAGGTAAAAATAAAATATTTTGTGTCCTATGGGTCATCGATATTTCCTTAAAAGGTTAAAAATTCCTTCTTGTTGTGCTTTGAGTTTAAACATACGTATCAGGTTGTTCGAAAAATTCGTATAGATTTCTTGTGCTTAATGTAAGGATTGTAAGCTTATCAAATTTACAGGATGAGTTATTCATCTTGGCAATAAATTGAAAAAATAATAATTTTTAAGAAAAAACGTTTCAAATAAATGTTCATCGTTTGAAAGCCCTAATCGAAAGGCTAGTTTTTGTTAGATTAAAAAAAATTATTTTAAAATTGTGACGAAATTTATGAATTTTTTTTTAATACTTTCTGGCATTAAAATACGCATTTTTTTAATGATATTTTTTTGTGAAATCAATATCTTAAGTGATTTTAAAAATAACCTTATAAAAAATATATCAACCTGTATCTGATCTGTTCTCTTTGCTACGTAAAAACAGTAATTTCCAGTGGGGCAATGCCCCGAGGGCCCCCGAGCATAGGGGGTTTCCGAACAAACGAAAGTTGGGAGATAAAAGGCCCCTCTTCGATCATTGGCTGTCCCGGAACCTCAGAGCTCTGGGCAAGTTTTACAATTTTTTTAGTATGTATATGGCTATGTGAATGTTACCTTAAATTTACCTTAATGATGGTAAATGGTTTTTGAATAAAGGTAGACATACAAAATATTGTAAATCTGTACAACTTGTCGAACGGCCAATACGTGTACAATATACTAATATTACTGTCATTACTATCATACAGTTGATATTTCGTAAAGAGAATAATGTGTATTTAACATTGAATAATTTAGTTAACAAGGTATTAATACACTACCGTGCAAAAGTCTTTGGACACTCATTTTTTTGCGTGTTGTAAATATAAAACTGTAAAAATGGTTGATAAAAAATCCTAAATGTTGATAAGAGTACTTAATTACAACTTTAGCATATCTAAAATACAGCATTTACAATTTTACATGTTAAAGAAAATTTTTGAATTATATGCCTGAATGGTCAGGTTTACTCAAGTTCAAAGTATTGACAGTCTCTTCCAAGCTAACGAGAAATTGTTTTTGTACTATTTTGACTGCGAGTAAACATATTCTTTTCGCTATTTTGAGGACATTTATTAACTGAAATCATTTACATTAAAAATCACAGCTGTCCAATGACTTTTGCACGGCAGTGTATGGTGCAAATTGTAACAAGTACTTACCAAATAATAGAAATATGTGAATAAAGTTTGTGAGTTTTTCCTTTTTGTCTATATTTGTTGGGTTGTCACTGTTGGCAACTTGATAAGAAAATGCAACTCTTGCAATTGTTAGAAAAGAAAACATAATAGATATCAAACGAAGAATGCCTACAAATATACAATAGTTTTATATTATTTATATCTTTATTTAACGAAATTTAACATTTTTTTCCAATTTGATGAAATCAAGCTGATAATGTTGATACTCAGGTCATTTTTTGATAAAAACTTAAGTTTTAATAAATAAGAATTCAAACTGTGTAAATTAATCAGGTTGCACGTTTTGAGTATGGCTAAAATGCCAGCTAGATTCAATAACATGTTCAGAATTTGGTACGTCTGGTACGTGGCAAATAAAGCCAAAACGCTTCACTTTTTGATTGGAGTATGCCACTTTCTGTGGTCATACATAAGGTCAAAAGAAATATTTTCAGATAGGGAGCCACTTTAAAATCTTTGTAGAACACAGTTATATGGGTTACCAAAGATGTGTTATAAAATTAGCTCCTAGTCTTCAGATTTCAATTTTCTTTTACTTATTTTAAAGTTCTTATTGAGAAGATCATTTTTTGTGATTACATTTTTATTTTTCTCTAAACCTTAAGGGCCCTCCACAATTTTTACAAATTTGAAAATTTTACAGGTACTTATCTTACGAACTTAATTTTATATTTTATATAACTTTTTATCGTGTCCAATATCATTGTTTTATCTCATTTAAAAAAGAAAGACAATTTTTTCAGCGTTCCATTGAGATAATACTATTTTAATGAACTTTAGAAATTGCGAGTTAAACTATGAAAAATATACTGATTTTGGATTATTCTATTAGTACAGCCAAAGCGTCGTAAAAAATAAAGCAGCCGTGCATTTTGGCCAGGCAGCAATATTTTTAGAGGGGGTTGGTAGAGGGGTCATCCGTGAATCATAAACTCATTTTCCGGGAAGAGTTAAGATCATTTGTATATTTCTATTGAGATTAGGTTAAATACATTTTCAAAAATGTTATAAAGTGAAAAAAAAAGATCCAATTGAAAAACTGATGTTTATCAACAAGTCGTTTTTTCCATTTTTTCCATTACATATAAGAAAGACCCATAGTGCTTACGGCAAACATATACACTGTTAAGTTTCTGCAGTATGTATAAGAAAGTCCCATGACACTCAAGGCAGATAATTCTTCTCTGGTTTTCGTTGCGACAATACGAGTTTTCCAATTTTCAGTCCAGTTCCAGTTTGAAACCCTGCTTTCAAGTTCCATTAAAAATATATTCATCTCATTTAAAAAAAAATTGACATTGACTCTTTAAGCGATCTTTTTAGGGTTCCGTAGAAAACTAGGAACCCTTATAGTTTCTCCATGTCCGTCCGTCCGTCCGTCCGTCTTCAAAAATTTTGAGATAATAAGATGAAATTTGGTATACGGTCGTAGATTGATGACCCAGAAACAGAAATAATATGATTTTTGAAAATAAAAATTTTTTAGACCCCCCTTTCATAAAATGAAGTGTTTTCAAAAAAAAATTTGCACCTACACCATTGAGTGAGGTATCGTTAGAAAGGTCTCCTAAAATGCAACAAAAAATGTATTAGAACTTTTTGATTTTAACCCTTTAATCACGATGTATTTGCTCTCCAAAGTCGTTAAAAAAGCGTCCCCCCCCCTCTATTTTCTAAACTATCAATTTAAAAAATCTGAAAAAATTCCAGAATGTAGCTTTTCATTAGTACTTTCACTGAAAATTATAACGAACATTGTCAAAAATATTTTGGACCCCCCTTCTATAGACTGAAAAGTGAACTCTCATTTTTTTCCCCACTTACCCCATTGAGTGGGGCGTCATTTAATAGGTCTCCTAAAATGCAATAAAAAATGTCAGGTAACTTTTTTATTTCAACCCTTCAGTCACGAAATATTTGCTTTTTAATGTCGCTGTCAGAGCGTCCCCCCCCCTCTATTTTCTAAACTATCGATTAAAAAAATCTGAAAAAAATTCAGAATGTAGCTCTTAATTAGTACTTTCACTGAAAATTATAACGAACATTGTCAAAAATATTTTGGGCCCCCCTATCATAGATTGAAAAGTGAAGTAACATTTTTTTCATTTACCCCATTGAGTGGGGTGTCATTTGATAGGTCTCGTAAAATGAAATAATAAAAGCCAAATGACTTTTTGATTTTAACCCTTCGGTCACGAAAATTTTGTAAAAAAACTATTTTTTTATAAATCGTAGTGAGAATGACTACGGAACCCTATCATGTGCGTGCCCAACAAGCACTTGCCTGTTTTATTTATTAATTCGTGTAACATGAAGTAGGTATTATAAATTTACAAATCAAAATACCAACCTACCAAATAAAACACTAGAATGTGGGATGACGAAATGATAAACTAGGTTTACATTTGCAAAATTTTTATTAAATATTTATCTAAGGTATATAATTCAGTAAACGCCAAAAAACTACAGTTAATAATCATTTTAATGTTCATAAGAAGTACAAATTCAATTTTTAATTTGTTATGACGCACCATTAGGATTATTATATTGAAGACTTACTTAATTCTTTTCGATATATTGACATGAAATGCCACTACAAGATCTCTTTACCCAGTTATAAGTACAAGCTGCACCACTTTTCACCATACTCCAATCTAAAAAAATGAACTATGAATAAAATTACTTAGATTTTCAAATCCTATTTTTTTAGTTAATATTTGATCGAAATTTATGTATTTTTTTATAAATTCAAATAGAGCTTTTTCTCTATACTCTATTTTATTTAAGTTTGCAGTGGTTGCTGGTGAGCACGACTCGTATGGTCAAATCACCCAGCAAGCACTGCAAACTTAAATGTAATAGAATATAGAAAATTTTATTTTTCAATAATATAAGTGAATCAAGGATTCGATAGAAATTATTTCATAAAATTATGCTTACATTATTTAATGTACATAACTGACATCAAACACGTGTTTTTACACCAGTATAACATCGAAATAAAAATAAAATTTTGATTTCAAATATAATATACAGGATGATTCAGCACTGTCGTGCCAAACTTGAACAGTAGATTAAGAAAAATATTTTAAGCAAAAAACTTCCAATAAACATGTGTCCGGAAATTTTTCCTTAGGGAACTACAGGACTCCAAAAAATTTACTAAAAATGAGTTTTAATTTAATATCTAGAGAACCCTTTGTGATAGAATTATGAAATTTAGTATTTGGTTTAGTAATAATATGTGTTATCGATATTTAATATTTACCAATTATATTTTAGACCAGGGCTGTATGGGGCCAGTGAGCCCATCGATTTTTATCTAGTATTTGTTTGTTCGTTAATTTTTTTCCTGAGTTGGTACATCAATAAGATTATATGACACAAAATACACAAAAACATACTTTGCTTGTTTATCATAGGATTAACCGATTTCGAGAAATATCGATGGAAAAGAAAGCTTGCAGAATTGAACATAATACGGATGCTTGAAATTACAAATAATAAATTTAAATTCTTGTTCCATGATAAACAATAAAACAAAAAGTTAATATAAATATACCTCCGAAAATGCATCCATATCAACAAATAACCATTTTTAGTTCGTTTTTTAGTCATGTTAATAAAGTACATGTAACAGTAATAGAACTGGCTATAGATCTTACAGGATTCATATTAGGAGGTTTATTTAAACGAACTTTATTCTTACCTTTAATCGTAGAAAACGAATATAAATTTATTTTTTGTAATTTCAAACATCCGTATTAAGTTAAATTCCGCATGTTTTCTTTCCCATCGATATTTCTCGAAAACGGTTTATCCTATGATAAACAAGCAAATTATGTTTTTGTGTATTTTGTGTCATATAATCTTATTGATGTACCAACTCAGGAAAAAAATTAACGAACAAATAAATACTAGATAAAAATCGATGGGCCCACTGGCCCCATACAGCCCTGGTCTAAAATATAATTGGTTAATATTAAAAATCGATAACACATATTATTAGTAAACCAAATACTAAATTTCATAATTCTATCACAAAGGGTTATCTAGATATTAAATTAAAACTCATTTTTAGTAAAATCTTTGGAGTCCTGTAGTTCCCTAAGGAAAAATTTCCGGACCAATTTTTATTGGAAGTTTTTTGCTTAAAATATTTTTCTCAATCTACTGTTCAAGTTTGGCACGACAGTGCTGAATCACCCTGTAGAGTACAATAGTCAAAATATGTTGTATTGATATTAATATGTAGATCTTGACCGGTCTCTGCCGAATGATAGTCCTCAATGTGTAGATCAAAAAAGTCAATGGGACCTAGGTCTGAAAAACTACTGTTCTTTAGTCTTCAGAAAATCGCCGAAACACCTTAAAAAATTTGAAGAATTGCGATATCGGTACGTACTACTTGAGCGACATAAGACATCTCATGTTTTGACGCATGCCGAACATTTATCCGACGCCAGAATGGCTGCAGCATCTCTCAGTCTTCAGAAAATCGCTGAAGCACCTTATGTCATGTGTTGCTCAAGCAGTACGTACCACTATCGCCATTTTTCAAATATCTGAAGGGGGTTCAGCAATTTTCTGATGATGCATCTATTTTGAACACGGATTCTCATTCAGCGCACGAAAATACATAAAAAAGTGGCTTGGTCACATTATAATGAAATCTTTTTTTCCGTGCCCGTGAATAAGTGGATTTTTTGTTCATCAAGCACGTGGATTCGATAACTTTAGAAGGCTGTCGTTTCAGAACAGTAGTTTTTCAGACCTAGGTCCCATTGACTTTTTTGATCTACACATTGAGGACTATCATTCAGCAGAGTTTCCATAAGGAGAGATGCGGGGTCCTTTCAGAACTGTATCACATGATGTACTCTCTATAATAAATAAATAAACTTTCTCTACCATTTTTGCCGCGTGTGATTCTTTCCAATTTTTTTATTCAAAAATCTTTCTCCGTCTCAATTTTCATCGTATCATAAAAATTCTGCACTCTTAATAATCTCTATTCATTAGGCAATAACTGTAGCCCGTGTAGGAAATTCCAACTTTGACGATGGTCCCAATAATAAGTTACCAAGTGTTGCTTTTTTTATATTGGTCCTAATCTAGGCCAACCGTCGGATACCGAGTTTTGGTCATGTATTCTTTACCCAAGATTGGGCCAATTTTCAAATACCGAGCTTCGGTTTAGCTATTCTCTACCTAAAATTGGGCCAGTCTTGGTACGACAAGCCTTGGTCGAGTTTATCGTTTGTATCTTAGCCCAGTGTTAGCTAACATTGGCGCAAGCTTGGGTCAACCGTGGCTCCTTTGCAATTTCCTACACGGGAGCGTTTTTTTTACCCTTTTTCATTGTAAAAATGTAGTTTTTCAGTAAAAAATGGGAAATTTTCTGTACGCTAATCATTCATACACTTACTTTGTAGTTTGTGTGAACACGCATGTTTTTCAAATGCACAGATATTAGTGAAATGCATCCTATCTCCAATTGCACTACTTGCACATACCGGTTCTGAATTTGTACACAGTTTATAGGTGCATGAAACCAATACTGTTGGTTCTGTTACGGGTGCTAAAGTGCTTAAAGTCTTTTCTTTTTGTAAAAAATGTCCTAATGACTGTGTTGCTGTGATTGCTACAGAAAGAAATTCAATATTTAGTTCATATTATAACAATTCTGTATCAATAAGTTATCTTACCAATGATAAAAAAGAAATAAACCAATTTCATTTTGATTTTCTGTAGATTTACTATGAAATAGAAAATGTAACTTATTATGCAAGAAATACCTTGATTTTATACTAGGTATTTAAAAACTAAAAATAAATTAACATTAAAATCCATTACAAAAAAAATACATAATATATCATTTATGGTAATGGTTTATTTGCATAATTTTTATCAAAAATAATAGCTAAAAATCAATTAATACTGCAATCTTTATTTAAATTTTTTTTAAAATAGTTATTTTTATCATTTATGTTAAAGTATTTAAAAAATATCTGCCATAGGTTACACGGGACTTTCTTATACGTAATACTGACAGTGAACAGTGTATGTGATTCTTATTTTATTGAAACATATTTCTGACAAACTAAATAAATGGGGCATAAACTATATAAATATTATTATATACTTTTTTGTATCGAATGAATTTTGTTTAACGTAATTACTACGACGGAAACGGATGTTTATACTCTTGTCATTTTTTTTTAATTTTCGATTTCAAAGACAAAAATGTTTGGATATAAATGTCGAGTATATTATAATCTATAATTCATTTCTCATACATTTTTCCCAACTCTTATGATTTAACCAGATTTTTAAAATAATTATTTCGAATAATCCACACTATTTATTCTCAGTATTACGTATAAGAAAGACCCATGGTATCTATGGCAAACACTGTCCAATCTCTAATACGTATAAGAAAGTCCCATGACACTCATGGCAGACATTTCATCTGTGTTATGAACCATTTGATACTTGTTAAAAAAAATTGTTTCTTCAAAAATTTGTTTTTTCGAAAAAATAAATAGAACATAAATTATAGACAATAATATTAGCTACAGTTATTAATTTGGCCATTTTTCTCTAATCCGCACTGTTTCAATGTAATTCGAAAAATTCAAAAATCGATCTAGGTAAACATCCGTTTCCGGTTGAAAGATCGTTTTCAAAAATAGATTTTCTTACCAGACAAAAATTAATTTTAAGTATAAAATTTCACCCATCTACGATTTGTCGTATTTGAGTTACAGCGTCTACAGATAAACAGACAGACAGACAGATAGCATGGTGAAAATAGAATGGATTCAGGGAAGGTTAAAATGGATAATTCCATCAAAATCCAGATTTCGAAAAAATCGGCTTTACAATACTTACACTGGTGGCCGGACAAAATGTCGACAGACAAAATGTCGCGGACAAAATGGTGCATACAAAATGTCGCCGGACAAAATGTCACGAAGACAAAATGTCGCGAGGACAAAATGTCGCCGGACAAAATGCCGCCGGACAAAATGGTGCGGACAAAATGTCGCCGGACTAAATGTCGCCGAACAAAGATTTGTGGAAAAAAAATTTGTAAATAGTAATTTTATCAAAGTACATATTATATGGTAACAATTTGAGTTTTTTATGCAACTTTGTCATTCAAACAAATACTTTAAACATAAATTAATTTTCTTTTATGAACAAAATTTTAATAAACCTCAAAATCAAACAACATTAATATTGAGAATGCGGGAAATGTCCCCTAGGTATGTGACAGGATCTCGGTTGTTGTAATCTGTTATTTCGAATAACTTTTTCTGTCCTTGGTTAGGGCAATCTCTGCGGGTCCAATCTCCTGCGGCGAAGCTGGGGGTTAATTTATAAAGAAATGGGGACTCAATCTCCGCCGCAACAAACTAGTGTTTATTTATTGATGGTGTTTATTCTTATATAATACACTGCAGATAGATGCATTCGGGCGATCACTAAGAAGAGACATGCAATCCTTCTGCACATGATTCACAGCCAACTATGTGTATTTTGACCGGCGACATTTTGTCCGGCGACATTTTGTCCTATCGACATTTTATCCTCGCAACATTTTGTCCGGCGACATTTTGACCGGCAACATTTTGTCCTAGAACCCTTACACTATATGTATATTTCATATACATAGATATAAGAATGTAAAAATTGCTGCCTACTCAAAATGCACGGGTAAATGACGCTTTGACTGTACTATATGTTAAGTTTATACTTTTTATTATATGAAAGTTTTTTTGGGGTAAAACTTTTCATATGGGGCAGTTAAAAAATTGAAAAATCTGTCATGGATGTCACTTAACTTTCTTATTCAAAATGTTCGTGTATCTGCTTATATGAAACAAATTATTCTGGCATACTGAAGACAAATATAAAAAAATAATAGAATGTAAACTATAGATAATAACGATATCTACAAATTTTATTATAAACATTTCATTCTATTATGAAAAATTTTATGTTTTAAACACCGTTGAAGGCCATCTTTGATAGCCGATATAACAGTGTTCTACACGGCTCTGAATATCTTTCTTTTGGGCATATATGACCACAGAAAGTAGCATACCCTAATCAAAAAGTGCAGCGTTTGTTATGTACCTACCAGACGTATTATTTAATTCTCAAGACCGACGTGGTGACGTTACAGCGCTGTATTATTTGCCAAGGCTTAATTTTATGTGTTTTTCGTTTGTTTTTTTTTATGATATCTGTATTCATTCAAGAAATACAAAATATTTTTTTAATTCTTATCCTGAAAAATCAACCTAAATCCATCGATATTCAATATGATTAATGCGTTTTTTAAAATATTTTCACTTACTTAAGTCACTAATGTTATGTAGAGTAATATATGATTGTAATATTAGCTGTGGAGCCGCCTCGAAAAAAGTATCCATAAACTGCATTAGTAATAAACTATCTCTTTTTATGATATAAATATTTGTATTTTTCTTCATCCTTTTCAATATAAACAATATGAACATATTTAAAGCAAATACGACTGATGATATTTGAAATAAAAATATAAAAATTAAAGGCCATTTCGGTTTGATTAGTTTTCTTTTAATCCAACTATCTTCGTAATTAAATCTGTAAAATAAAAATAATTTCATATTTAAATATGTAATGCTCGGTATTGTAAAGTTTGGTGTAGATCAAAATCAAAACGTTTTTTCTTGGGTGTTAAAATATGAGTATAACATCTAAAAGCAACACTGGTTGGTGTTCACCAAGGTATATAAGGTAGAGTGCCATATTATGGAACGATTTTCGGTCACTTTTTGTTTGCGCTCTTAAAAAACTTTAATAAGTTATTAAAATGGAATATTTTAATGCTTAATATGATCGGCCTATGTTTCCTCTATAACGTCCTGCTACCAAAATTCAATTAAATATAATATTTTTCACGCAATAACAAAAAAAGTGAAGGGTCTAATGTCTCCAATTATGAAACATGATTTTTGCACTGGCTCCCTTATTTCATAATTGATTCACCTGTTATGGAACATATCAGTTTACTAGGGGCTGTGCCCCTGGGCGCTTCGCGCCCCAACCCCCTTTCACGTCATATTTTTTACACAAATTTACTCGGGTCTGCGACCCTCGTATGTGTATATACCATACTCGTTCCACTATTTTTTTAATAGTTAATTTTTGAATTTAGCGGAGATAATCAATATTAAAATTTTCAGTAATCTTACATGTACAAATTACCTAATCAAAAATTTACTCAGGTCTGCGACCCTCGTATGTGTATATTATAATAATTTTCCATTCTTTCTGCTGATACTCATTTTTTCTTAAATTGGCGGGGATAATCACTTATCATTTTTACAATTTTCAGTAATATTACATGTATAAATTACCCAACCTAAAATGTAGTTATTTATTAAATGGTTAACTTTTTATTTTGACATATTCCTGATGTTTTTAATTTTTATTCAATTTTAATCAAAATTAATTAGTCTACGTCACTTTTAAAAAATAGCAATTTTAATTAGTTTCATGCGACGCCCCTGACTTAATTATAATTTAAAAATGTATGAATATATCAATCTCAAAACTTAAAAAAAAAATTCCATAAATAATTTTTTTTAGACGCTACTGATTTATATTATAATTTTCATATTTTTCTGAAATTTCTAAATTTTGAACAATAAATTTTTTTTTTAAGTTTTTACAAACATTACGAAAAAATTCACATATTTAAAACGATACCAGCCCCTGACTTTATTATTTTTAAATGTGAAATTTTGAATAAATTGCATCAACAAAACTCAACAACTTCATTAAAAAAACACAAATGAAAAAATATTTGAAACGCCGTCCCTGATTTAAATGAATAATTTCAACAATTAAAACCTAAAATGTACTGTTATTTTTTAAATTGTTAACTTTTAAATTTTTATATATTCCTGAAGTTTTTAATTTTTGTTCAATTTTAATCAAAATTATTTTGTCTATGTCACTTTTAAAAAATAGCAATTTATTTATTTTCATGCGACGCCCCTGACTTAATTATAATTTAAAAAAAATATATTAATATATCAATCTCAAATGTTTCAAAAAAATAATAATTCATAAATAATTTTTTTAAGGCGCTACTGATCTATATTATAATTTTCGTATTTTTTGAAATTTCTTATTTTTGAACAATTAAATTTTTTTTTCAAAGTTTTTACAAACGTTACGAAATGTGACATTTCCCACTTTCATATATTTAAAACGACACCAGCCCCTGACTTAATTATTATTTTTAAATGTGAAATTTTGTATATTGCATCAACAAAACTCTTAAAAATTATATTTTTATACAATTTCATTAAAAAAAAACACAAATTAAAAATATTTGAAACGCCGTCCCTGATTTAAATGAATAATTTCAATTAAAAAAATTCAACAATTTCACTCAAAATATTTTTTTTTGTAATATTATAAATAATTTTATTTATAATATTACATGTATAAATTACCCAACCTAAAATGTACTGTTATTTATTAAATGGTTAACTTTTTATTTTTATGTATTCCTGAAGTTTTTAATTTTTGTTCAATTTTAATCAAAATTATTTTGTCTATGTCACTTTTAAAAAATAGCAATTTATTTATTTTCATGCGACGCCCCTGACTTAATTATAATTTTAAAAAAATATATTAATATATCAATCTCAAATGTTTCAAAAAAATAATAATTCATAAATAATTTTTTTAAGGCGCTACTGATCTATATTATAATTTTCATATTTTTTGAAATTTCTTATTTTTGAACAATTAAATTTTTTTTTCAAAGTTTTTACAAACGTTACGAAATGTGACATTTCCCACTTTCATATATTTAAAACGACACCAGCCCCTGACTTAATTATTATTTTTAAATGTGAAATTTTGTATATTGCATCAACAAAACTCTTAAAAATTATATTTTTATACAATTTCATTAAAAAAAAACACAAATTAAAAATATTTGAAACGCCGTCCCTGATTTAAATGAATAATTTCAATTAAAAAAATTCAACAATTTCACTCAAAATATTTTTTTTTGTAATATTATAAATAATTTTATTTATAATATTACATGTATAAATTACCCAACCTAAAATGTACTGTTATTTATTAAATGGTTAACTTTTTATTTTTATGTATTCCTGAAGTTTTTAATTTTTGTTCAATTTTAATCAAAATTATTTTGTCTATGTCACTTTTAAAAAATAGCAATTTATTTATTTTCATGCGACGCCCCTGACTTAATTATAATTTAAAAAAAATATATTAATATATCAATCTCAAATGTTTCAAAAAAATAATAATTCATAAATAATTTTTTTAAGGCGCTACTGATCTATATTATAATTTTCATATTTTTTGAAATTTCTTATTTTTGAACAATTAAATTTTTTTTTCAAAGTTTTTACAAACGTTACGAAATGTGACATTTCCCACTTTCATATATTTAAAACGACACCAGCCCCTGACTTAATTATTATTTTTAAATGTGAAATTTTGTATATTGCATCAACAAAACTCTTAAAAATTATATTTTTATACAATTTCATTAAAAAAAAAACACAAATTAAAAATATTTGAAACGCCGTCCCTGATTTAAATGAATAATTTCAATTAAAAAAATTCAACAATTTCACTCAAAATATTTTTTTTTGTAATATTATAAATAATTTTATTTATAATATTACATGTATAAATTACCCAACCTAAAATGTACTGTTATTTATTAAATGGTTAACTTTTTATTTTTATGTATTCCTGAAGTTTTTAATTTTTGTTCAATTATAATCAAAATTAATTTGTCAACGTCACTTTTAAAAAATATCAATTTTAATTATTTTCATGCGACGCCCCTGACTTAATTATAATTTAAAAAAAATTATTAATATATCAATCTGAACTTTCAAAAAAATAATAATTCATAAATAATTTTTTTCGAGGCGCTACTGATCTATATTATAATTTTCATATTTTTCTGAAATTTCTAATTTTTGAACAATTAAAAAAATTTTTTGGGACGCTACTGACTTATTTATTTTTAAATGTGAACTTTAGGATAAATTGCATTAATCTCCTACAACAAAACTATTAAAAATTATATTTTTATACAATTTCATTAAAAAATGCAAATTTAAAAATATTTGAAACGCCGTCCCTGATTTAAATGAATATTTTCAGCAATTAAAAAAAAATTCAACAATTTCACTCAAAATAATTTTTTTACAAACGAAAAAAATATGTCACATGTAAAAAACCACGTAATTTCAATAACTATCAAATCTAACGTCATCAAAAATTTTCTCACTCCTAATAGAAAAGGTAGAAAACCTTCTAGAACATTCCCTGTCATCTGTCAGAATGCACGTAAATCAGACAGAAACATATGATTTCGTCCAATCAGAGCTACAGATTAAAAAAAAATGCCGACGGTATTTTATCATAAAATTTAATTTCATCAAAAATTTTCACGTACTTTTTCGGAAAAAAATCACAGCTCAGAGACCTTTCATAGCTAAGAAATGAAATTTAGCCTATTGACTGGAAAAAGAGTCAAGCTAAACGACGAAAAAAAAATTATCAAAATCGGCCGGGTAATTCCAGAGTCTATAAAGCTATAGTTTCGTGCGGACATATAAATATATATATACAGGGTGATCCAGACCACCCGTCCACTATGTTTTACGCCCAAACTATTGAAGATAGAGTTTTATAAAAAAAAATTTACTATGTATATCGACCCTAAAGAATTTCAAGAAAATATTTTCAACCACCTAAAACTGCGCCTTAGGGGGTAGTTTGGGGGGTACATGCCCGTTTCTCAGTAAAATCAAATGGAACGGTGTATTCAAAAGTACATAATTGTAAAGACCATAAAAAAGTAAGAAACTTTTGTAAAACAAAAATTTTCATACTTTCAATTGTTTAGAAAATATGGCGACTTGATCTCAAATTTTTGGGTTTTACTAAAAGTGCTCTAATTTCGTTAAATTATAATGAAATTTTATTCTTTTTTTAAATTTAGAAAGTAGAAATAATGACTTTCGTAATGATCTATGAATATTTAAGATTTTGATAGTTTAAAGTGACATACGCGACATATCAAAAATGCAAAAGTTCAATTAGCGATAATTCAAAAAATTTAAATACAATGGTACATCAATTAGTACTTCATCTGAAAAAAAACATGTAAATAAACAACTTTTGTTAAGAAAATTAAAAATTAAAAATCAAAATTTTAAAATGGAAAATTGAAAATTATAATTTTTAATTTAACATTTTATTATCAAAAGTTGTTTATTTACGTATCTTTTTTAAGATAAAGTATTAATTGATATACCATTGTATTTAAATTTTTTGAATTATCGCTAATTGAACTTTTGTATTTTTTATATGTCGCGTATGTCACTTTAAACTATCAAAATCTTAAATATTCATAGATCATTACGAAAGTCATTATTTCTACTTTCTAAATTTGAAAAAATAATAAAATTCCGTTAATATTTAACGAACTTAGAGCACTTTTAGTAAAACCCTAAAATTTGAGATCAAGTCGCCATATTTTCTAAACAATTGAAAGTATGAAAATTTTTGTTTTACAAAAGTTTCTTACTTTTTTATGGTCTTTACAATTATGTACTTTTGAATATACCGTTCCATTTGATTTTACTGAGAAACGGGCATGTACCCCCCAAACTACCCCCTAAGGCGCAGTTTTAGGGGGTTGAAAATATTTTCTTGAAATTCCTTAGGGTCGATATACATAGTAAATTTTTTTTTATAAAACTCTATCTTCAATAGTTTGGGCGTAAAACATAGTGGACGGGTGGTCTGGATCACTCTGTATATTCATACACGTTTATATTATAGTGTGATCTTTTTTAAGTTATTTTATTATCTATTTTATTGAATTTTATGATTTTATTGATTTAATTAATGCAATATTTATTAAGTTAACGTTAATATTAATTTTATTGTTATTTGTTTAAATCATTACAAGCAATTAAATAATTTACATTGATTTGATATTATTTAATTCAATAATAATAAATTAAATATATAATATTAGCAGTTACTCGCGGCTTCGCTTGCGTAGATTTCGAAACCCCCACCCTCGTGGTTTTTTCCAACCGGGTGGGGGGTTGACAGGGGTGAAATATAAAAAAATGCTTTGCTTTTTATTCATTATATAAAATTGTGAATATCTCAGCTCCTGTGCGAGATACGGGGTTGATTTTCC
Organism: Sialis lutaria; assembly: GCA_949319165.1. Taxonomy (NCBI): domain Eukaryota; kingdom Metazoa; phylum Arthropoda; class Insecta; order Megaloptera; family Sialidae; genus Sialis; species Sialis lutaria. The sequence continues at coordinate 22,325,213 of OX439242.1, forward strand.
CCCTAAATTCCCCACACCCAGTGGTATTTTTTTCGCCGGATCGAGTGAAACTAATTACAACCCTTCATGATTGACAAGGGATGAAATATTATTTTCTTTATTCATTATACAAAATCGTGAATATCACGGATTGTTGTTAAAAATTGCAAAAATCCACCCTTTATCTACCCCCGCTATTAAGGGTTGAATTTTATTTGTATGAGTATTAATTTAGTTTTCAAGTAAATCCGACGAAAAATTATTTTTCCCTTACAGAATTTTACACTACAATTTAACCCTCGTAAGGGTTAAATTTCGAAATATCGTTTCTTAGTGGGTGCTCACGTCATAAAAGGAAGAATCCACTGAAATTTCACGTTTCTAGGTCCAGGGGTTTCGGCTCGGCGATGATGAATCAGTCATTAATATTATTGGTATACAGGGTGGCCCAAGTAAAACGAAACGGGCGCGCTTTTGGTCATTTAAAATAAGATTTTGAAAAAAAACTCGAACACGTCGGTTTTGTTTTCAAGGGGGACATCTTTTGCTATAAAATTTTTGCAAGAATCTTTTCAACCCTCAGCGCTATGAGCACAATCCTTAAAATTTTAAATAGCATGATAGGGCAAGTGATACCTCATTTGAAAGGGTTTTTCATTCTGAATACGGTGCTTTTTGATTTTTTCAAATCTGTTTAGTTTTAGTCAAGTTATTTACATTTTGAATTCCATAAATGCAATGATTTTCTGATCAAAAAACAAATATTTACAGCTAAAATTCAAAACAAAGTAGGCTTATTTTCTTATAAAATAATTCAAAAACATCCAATTTGGACATTTATTGAATTAATTAAAAAAATTAAAAAAAAATAATTAAAAAAAAATTTACCAACATCCAAAACTTTAATTAATTCAATAAATGGCCAAATTGGGTGTTTTTGAATTATTTGATAAGAAAATAAGCCAACTTTGTTTTGAATTTTAGCTGTAAATATTTGTTTTTTGATCAGAAAATCATTGCATTTATGGAATTTAAAATGTAAATAACTTGACTAAAACTAAACAGATTTGAAAAATTCAAAAAACATCGTATTTAGAATGAAAAAACCTTTCATATGAAATATCACTTACCCTATCATGCTATTTAAAATTATTTTAAGGGTTGTGCTCATAGCGCTGAGGGTTGAAAAGATTCTTGCAAAAATTTTATAGCAAAAGATGTCCCCCTTGAAAGCAAAATCGATGTGTTCGAGCTTTTTTTCAAAATCTTATTTTTACTTATCGTTTTACTTGGGCCACAATAAATAAATAGTACAATATTTTGAGGTTATGTTTATAATTTCAAATAATTTGTATAAAAAAACTTTCGCTTATCTGTTATATTCTTAAATAAAATACATATTTAAACATGTACTTATGTTGATTGCATCACTTTTATGATAAAACAATAATTTAAATAAAAAAACAATACCATTAAGACACTTAGTTGCAAACAATACTTGTTTCGTGATAGGAAAAAGTAAGGTTATGTCGAGTACCTATTTTGGTACACGTTTTTCGAGTGTTTCATAAATAGGAGACTAATGATAATTAACGTTCCTAAAATAAAACATGTATTTATCAATAATTAATTTACTCTAATCTATAAAATAATTATATCATTTTATTCCTTAATGTCCCATCTATAATTTGAAGTATCATTTATACATTCGTAAAGTACTTAAAATACTAACAATAAGAAACACATGACAATAGTAAACTATAAATCAGTACATTTTTACCACTTTGATGTCAGCAAATACCAACTTTTAGGTAGGTTAAGATAAAATATTTTTTTTCGATTACTTGTATTTAAATCATGTTTCGGGTTTTGTACTATAATTAAACTAAAAGGTTCAATGATGCTATATTAATTTTTTTTTAGTACAGAAAACGAAGTATGAATATTAATAAAATTGATCAATATACGAGTGTTTCATAAGAGGTGCTGTTTTCCAAGTTGTTCCATAATGCGGCACACTACCTTAAATATAAGGTAGTGCCACTTGGTCGTTGACCAATCAGCACGGGAATTAACGTTACTAGGCAGATATATTCAAAGAAGTACAAATTTATCATTGAAAAATCATAAAAGGCTATCACAGATAATTTGGTGTGTTCGATAAGCGTTACTTTTACTGTTCATAAGGGGGCAGACCCAATTAGAATTTAGAAATAATCATTTTTTTGCATTTTCTCAAAGTAGAATATTTCAAAAGTATTCTCTAAAAATTTTAGACAAATCGGACCATTATTTATGGAGATATATGTCGGAGCACGCAGGGTCAAAACGGCAATCAGCTAGTTAGTTCGTCAGCCGATGCCACCGCGTCTTTAAATGTGCAAGTTACACATGTCCATCAACTTAGCGAAACAACTTCGGAAAATAGAACTTCCATTATACCAAGAATTTGCCGCTAATTAGTTGTGAAATTAAAAATTTTGCCGCTTTTCTATTTTTTTTAATTACGTGTTTCGCTAACTTGACGTCTAGTTAGCGGGACAACTTTACTAAAAATGACGGTAGCAAAAAATTGAATGAGTCAGAATTTGCAGTTTTTTTGCCGCTAATTAGTTGTGGAAGAAAATAACTTGTTGGCATTGAACATGTGTCTGCTAAGTCACTCGAAAAATCGTTTTCATCAGTTGAAAGAAGCCCTTTTAAAGATTGTGATTCGCAAACGAATTTGGGACAGCCCATAACCTGTTTGGCATGCCTCAATAGCGATTTCGGTAGTGGAGCTCATAAATGCATTATATGCAATGCAGCAGTTCACTTGCTTCCCGGTTGTTCCGTTGCTATTGACGAAGAAGAAGAAGGTTTTGGTGAACGATGCATATGTAGGAATTGCCACGAAAGCCATACGAGAAACGAAGGCATAGCTATGAATAAAATATAAAACTGGCGAAACATGGATCATACTAAAAAGAAGAAGGAGCATTGTTATACGGATAAAACCAATCAAGATTTGTTTGACATTGTCACATCAGAAAAATGTCGCATCATTAAGAACGGGAACGACTCGTCTTTAGGTTTGGTTACATTAAAAAATGCAAAGTTTTCGCTCTAAAACACGTGTGTATTGGACAGCCTCTTCCAAATTATTTTGGCTGGTTTCACAGACAAAAAAATTGTGGAAGCATATGACAATAAACACAAAAAACAGAATATTTTATTTCAAATGATTGCAGAAGTTTCAACAAATCGTATCCATACAAACATATACAAAAAAGAGCCGAAATTTATATCAAACACCATAAAGTTATAATAGAAGCAGACACAATAAAAAATATCGAAAGTGCCAGCAACATCATTTCTCTGGCAAATACCATTTTCGATAACTTTCAAGTTTCAAATAAATCGCTCGCTGTTCAGGTGGATGCGAACCGAGAGCCTAGTTAAAAACCTGCCGACCGTAACAATTGTTGATAGAGATATGAAACCTCTTGGAGTGGTAATTAAAGAACACGTTGTCCTTCCTGATGTTCCATGTCAACAAGAAAATTGTAAAGGAATGGAAACAAATGCATTTCATAAGATAGGTAATAACTTTTATACAAAATTTAATTCTTAGCTATTGAAAAAACAACAATACGCGTTTCTTTCAGTTTTCTCTAATTTCTGAGTGGAAACCAAATATTGTTTCCCATAATTTATATAACATATGTACATGTCCATAATTTTTTTAGGAGATCTCGTCACAGAAGGAGTTGACACGGAACAGAGGGGTGACATCGAATTCATTCCGCAACAGTTTGTTTGTCCAAAAACAGGGAACGAATATGAGATTTTAGGAGTCGTGGATTATAAGGGACCAACTGCAATGACCAGACGATTAACTTCAATTGGTCATTATTCAGCTATTGTTAGAAGAAACAAAAACTGGATTGTTTACGATGACCAAAAACTTAAAGCAAAAAATATGAAAAAAGGTCAAACATTGCATCCAGAATTACTAGTTTATTTAAGGAAAACTTAAATAAAACCATTATGAAGTTAACTCCCCAATTTTGACTGAATGCCATTGATTGATAAGCTCGTAATTGCAATTTAAAAATATTTCATTTGCCCCTATTATGTTTAGAATAGGGTTTGTAAACCGGTTTAACCCTGGAGCCTCTTGTGGGTCAATTTGACCCATTCACAGACTTTGATTGAGAATAGCGCTCAGGTATTTTACATGTTTCGCAATTTTTTTAAAGTATGTTGAATACTTCAAAGGTATTTGTAACACTTATAAATTCATTTACCATGAGTCAAAGTATACCTTTGAATTTTGGTAAGTAAAAAGGTTTCGTAGTTGCGGAATTATAGGCGATCAAAAAGTAAGCAGGGTCAAATTGACCCAGAGTGCACTAGTAGGTTGAAAAAATAGGTGTGTACCCCGAGGGTTAAACTGAAATCGGTTAACCGGTTTTTTGTTAAAATTTACCAAAACCGTAAAACCGGTTTTTTTTGAAAACCCGAATGTGAAATATATACATATTGTTTTTTTCTTGAAATGATAGATAATTTTATTGCTTCCTCGCAATATCGAAGATACGAGAAGCTTAATGATCGTTTTAAAATGAGAAAAAAAATTGTTTTCCGATTTTTTAAATTTTACCGGATCTGTCCGTTTCATGTCAAGACAAACACTTTTTGTACCATTTCTGTATGTTTGTATGAATAAAACCTACGTTTGTTGTAAAATATTCCCTTACAAAGATTTATCTCAATTTGCTTTAAAAAATCGTCATTTGTTTTCTAAAATTGTTATTTACTTTGACATATTAAATGTAATTTTGATGTTTCAAATCGTCCCTTAGCTTACAACACTGCTCAAGTCGTTTTGACCAACTTTACATGAGAACGAAAAACCGTGTATGCTTTATATAGGCTACCGGCTTGCGCGCTGTCATTATTTTTTGAATTCTGGTCTCTTATTGTCCGAAACGTCTAGAATGTGATTGGTAGATCGACGCGCAATGAGTAGCTATATCCAATGGCATTAAAATGTAAAAACTGCTAATTTTTTACTTATGCGGTGTTGTTAGCTAAGGGATGAAATGTCATTTTGACATTTGTATAACAAAAAAATAATGGTTTTGATTGAAACTGTCAAAAAATTCAAAATTGACGACATAATAACGACATTTATTTGCTGTATCCCACTTATTTTTTAATATTTTGCCATACAAAATATAATATTTTCTGTAAATACATATCTTTCATGTAGAAAAATATTTGTTATTAATTATTTTAATGCGTGGCACAAAAGTCCCAACTGATTGTGAGTCTACCCCCTTAAACAAAATTATTTATATAATCTTTACTTACGCAGAAGAAAAGGACATTGTGTTGATAGACGAAGGTAACCACACAAAAATAGACGTTAAACATCCATATAGAATTTGTTTACTTGAGAAATATTCATAAATTAATAATGTATCAGTAAGAACATCTGCAAATCCAAATATCACTGCTACAAATAATGTAATGACTTTAAGTAAATAACTTTTCTTAGAGAATCCACCATAAGGAGTAATCATATCACCATCATTTTCCCAATTAAAAATCAGAGATGTATTTTCAATAATATTATCATTTATAATTGCTCCATTGTCATTATTTCCCAATTCATCAAAATATTGTTCCATTTTTTGATTATTCTCTAATAGTTTTTTGTGTTGATTACGAATCGATTTTAAATATGACATAACATTTTCAGAATAGTTTATATTTGCTCCATTATTCCGACAAAATGAATCGGTAGCGTCTTCTAGAATTTTATATGAATCTAATAATTCATTGTATTTATTTTGAATTGATTTTAAAAACGATTCAATATTATTCACAGTTTCTGGTTTTTTACATAACGCATCAAACAATTCTTTTACTAATGGATTTTGAAACATTTCTTTATAAATATCAATCAATTCATTATTTTTTTGATTTCTATCATCTCCACCATTACTGATTTGTATTTTATGTCCAGCATAACTTGAATTTGTATTCTTTGTTTTGTTTGCTACATCTGCAATTTGTTTTTCGTCCACGTCGGTATTGTTTTCTATATTTTCTGTTAATTTTTGTGTGTAGCTATTTATATTGTTTGTTTTTTCTTCATTTAGAAGATTTGGAATGTTATTTTCAATGCTTACTAAAACTTGTATTAAATTAGAACTTATGTTTTGTTCGTCGTTTTCTATGTCTTCATCAATATATTGAATATTATTAACTATATCATTAAATGATTGAGTTTGTTCACCATTGTCCGATCCATCTGTCACTTGTTCCATTATTTTTTATTATATTGTATATACAATTTAAATAATTATTAAACACGTGTTATTTAATATCACTGACCACAGAACACGCTATATGTGCAATAGGAAGTAATGTGTAAAATTTGACTGACACTGTATGCAAAAATGTTGGCGCGGTTTGTATTTGGTAGGGTTGTCAAATAACCAAAATAAATAAATTATGTATATTTTTTATTACTGGTTAGGTGCGAAAAGATTCAATATCTATCAACCCTTAAAAATAAATAAATCATTTTTATTTCATTAAATAATAGTCTTACATTATATAATTGGGGGTTTATAAGTAAATATTTTTAAATTTACTTTGCTTATAATGTATAAGACTATGATTTTTATTTTGAATGAGGAATCAGGATCAATATGGCTTATACCCTTTCGGGGCCACAGGGGCATATATGTACCACTCAATGTTTAAGGTCATTAATTTTTTTTATTATTATAATTTTACAATAATATATTCATTTCAACCGTGTTGTTTTTCATTATAATATACCACTGGAACAAAAATAACCGTAAATATCAATACAGTGTCCTCAAAATACATGAAATTTTATAGATCAGAAATATATGTATCTACATGCCCCTTATTAAAAAAATAAAACAATAAAAAAAACTATTTTTGTTTACTCAAAAGTGATCCCGAACGTGTTAACTGAGAGCAAAACAAAATTGCTTTTGATATAAAATAATAAATTAACAATTCTGCATGTATAAATATGCATGTAAAAGAAAAAGATCTAAAAAAGTATTTTACTCCTGTAAAAAACATTTTTAACAACTTTGGACACTCATAAATCTGATTAATTCTTAGAAAAACATATTTTTATTAATACATACATACAAATGTGACATCAAGGACACTATTACTATAACACCATAGATAAGAACCATTTATTAAGAGTTGTCAGTGATCGATCGGTAGATGGAGCTACTATACTCATAGCAGGATTTACGTAAAAATAAAAACAGCATTATAATTATTATTGTTATGGAATGCCTTTCGAATCAATCAAAAATATCTGCCATGGAAGCCACGGGACTTTCTTATGCGCAATCCTGGCATTGAACAGTGTACGTCTTATATAGGATTTTTGGAAACAAACGTTGAAAATTCCGTAGTAAATAAATTAATGTGAAATACATTTAAAATTTTAACAATAAAAAATAAGTAAACCTATAACTAATTTTTTTAGTCGAAACCACACCATTTATGTGTAATAGTACCTATAATATGAAATTAGATAAATATAAAACTAAACAGTTTTCACCTTATGCACTAAAAATAAGAATCGTATCTGGAAAGTTGTTCGAATATAATTTGTTCGAAGGTAATTTGTTCCAAGGAAATTTGTTCGAAGGTAATTTGTTCGAAGGAATTTTGTTCGAATTTTTAAAATTATTTAATAAATAAATAATTTGACAAAATGTATATAGGAAAATCTTATATATTTGTCACGTGTAAATTAAAAAATTTGCGTGTAATTGATTTGTTATTAATTACAAATAATTAGCTGAGGGCCGTATTATTTTTTTTACAAATTTTATTATAAAATATAAAAAAAAAACTTTAATGCCCGGTATTATCAACCAATTTAAAGCTCCTTTAGCACCAAATGCTCCTTTAAAGTAAATTTGGTGTATTACAAACGTAATTTAAATCAATATTTAAGCTTTCAATGAAAAATGAACATAATATACGTTGTAAAGAAATACTGCAGATAATTTAAAATCTATTTAATTAAATGTATTATGCTTGGATCTGTTGATCAGATGACAGTTAGTTAAAGGAGCATTTAGTTAAAGTTGATAATACCGTGCGTAAGTGTTATGAAAGTATAATAGTAGTTAAATAAATAAATTACATTAAACAATTAGGCCGTATTAGGGAGTATAAGGGAGATTATAGGAAATACATAATTTTTAAATTTAAATATAAACAAATAAAAAATTTATGTGGACACGTTAACTATCCTTGGTTAGGGCAATCTATTGGGTTGAAATAAATTTGTTAAATCTTGGTAAGGTTAATGTTAACATGGATTCAATCTCCACCACAACGAACTGTAGGATTTTTTACGTATGTTTTATTTGACAGAATTATTTAAAAACAGTTAAATTATACTTATTATTTATAAAAATATACTAAATTATATAAGAGATATTTACGATTTTGTATAAGGAATAAAAAGCAAAACAATAGACAATTTTAATATTTCACCCCCTATCACGTATGGAGGGTTGTAATTATTTTCGAAATCCACGTAAGCGAAGCCGCGGGAGTCAGCTAGTCTCATTGCTGATGATTCTCGGAAGTTTTTTGGAGGAAAAATCAGTATTTTCGAGAATATAATATGGTGTATTTGAAAAAAATTGGGATTGAGGGGGTGGCAAAATATCTTAATGGTTTCCGGGGTATTTTGGGCCAGAAAATCGAAATCTGTTATAAAATTATTATTTTAATAATTGTAATAATTTAAAATTTAAAAAGCCCACAATTCAATATTAATGATAAATATCACAACAATGTTAATTCAAAAATATTATGATACATTTATGATTGTATGTTTAATGCGACAATAACCTAAAAATTAAATATATTGTAATGCCGTTATGGAGCGTTTACACCGAGAAAACAGTTTGCAAAAAACAAAACAGAAACACATTTGCATAAAAATAAAAACTTGTTTTTTCTGGACACAATTTGTGTTTTATTTTTAAAAAACATGTTTTTCGACTAATGTTTTTGGAGCGTTTACACCAGAAAAAACATGTTTCTATGGACAAAAATTGAATACTGATACAGGGTTGTACAACATAATATTTAGAATGTTTTTTTTAATGTTATATGAAGCATAATAAAAATTAAAAACAAAACATAAATCGAACCAACCTTCACAAAATTAGAAACATCACAATTTTTTGTAAAAAAAGGAAAAAGAATTTTATTAAAAGTATACTATGCAATAAAAATGTATTATTATTATTGGGTTGCCAACGATGGAATAGTAATTACGAAATCTATGCCAAAGAAACACATAAATAATTTTTTAAACATTTTTTTTATTCAACAAGAAGTCCTAAGAAATAATAAAATATATTATTGTATAAAATTATTATTTTACAATTAACATTGTATACTAAAATTAGATCTTTAATTTCTATTTAAATCTTACATCATATTAAAACAAAATAAAAAAATCTATTTATCTATTAATAGTACTTATTGTACACTGTACACCCCCTGTATTTACCAGTTGTATATATCATAATACTTATACAAATGCTGTATGTATGTAAGTTGAAAAAGGTTGATTTTATGGCGGTATTGTAAACTAAATATTTTTTCTTTGGGGACTTATATATTATTTACGTATTATAGAAAGTATTTTGTTAATCAGTTTGTATTTACCAGATGTATAAATCAATGAATGATGCTGTATGTTGAAAAAGGTTGATTTTATTACCTCATGTAAATAATTTTAACAAAATATTATTTCTATAATTAAGTATTATTAAAAATATTTTGTTAATTAGTTTAGAGTTTTCAATGTTTAAAATTTGAGGTTAAACTATTGTAAAATAAAAAATTAGAAAAAAAAACTTTTTTAAAAAACAAGCTTTTATATACATATAATATACATGTGCACTAAAAAGTAAAAAATAAATTTTCAAACTATCGCTTTATTTTTCAGCTCACAAAGTCTTCCAGAATTATTATGACTAAAAAAGCTTGTGGCGTTCATTTAATATTTAATGTCATATTTAGAAATAGAAAAAGTTATTAAAAGATCAACAAAGGAAAACTTGCATTTTCTACTGTAAATTAATAATATATTAAATTGTACTTATTTATATTATGTCAAATTGTACATTATATTAATATTTGGAATTCTTAATTCAAATTATAAATTTTAGAAAGAAAAAATACCTTTAGCTACATTAAATTACTGTTTCAAATATTACATTAAATTCCAGGTGTCACTAACAATCAGTAAAGAAATATTTAAAATTCGCTTGATTCAACATAGGAAAAAGTGTAGGAGTTAAAAAAGTATCATATATTATCTACCTTCAATTAATATTTCAAAATATTACATTAAATCATCAAATGTTAAATTGGTGCATTACATTAATATTTGGAATTCTAGATTCAAAATAAAATTAAGTTCTAAAAGTTTCTTAAAGGAAAACTACATTTAGCTACTTTAAACGAATATTTCAAAATATTACATAAAATTCCAGGTTAATTTCTTCTAGATTCTACATGAATAGTTACCGAAAACAAACTTCCTTTTATATTTTCAATTAATTTGTCAAAATATTACATTAAGTTACATTTTGATTTGCTACATTACATACTTGGTATACTAGATATTTCTAAATATTAAATGAACGCCACAAGCTTTTTTAGTCATAATAATTCTGGAAGACTTTGTGAGCTGAAAAATAAAGCGATAGTTTGAAAATTTATTTTTTACTTTTTAGTGCACATGTATATTATATGTATATAAAAGCTTGTTTTTTAAAAAAGTTTTTTTTTCTAATTTTTTATTTTGGGTATTCATTTTTAGCCATAGGTCATTTAATTCTTTTAATTATACTTATTACATATTCATTACATCAGAAGACTAAAAACCATATTTTGTTTTGAAAACCTCATCGGAATATATTCATTGAAATATAATAAAAATTACATTTTGATGAAAATTAAAATATCAAAGTGTATAATGATTACTATTTACTTATTAATTTTTCTTATTTTAAGAATCTTTTTAATTTCAAACAAATAAATATTTTTAACGTCACTAACAATAAATCATTATTTATATATTTGCATAAGCATCAGGATTTAAATACATGAACATCGTTTACGTAAATTAAAATATAATTTGTGAGTTTTAAATCAATTTTCATTGAAAATAAAGTTTACAACATTATAGAAAATAGTTATGAATATTAAAATTTTAATAAAATTATTAATATCTAACAAAAATACTTTCTGCGAAAAACAAAGTGGTTTAATTGAAGAGAAAATTATTATAAAAAACAATATTTTATATAGAACTATCTAATTAACCAACCAAACGACTAAAAAAATAAGAATTACTTATTTAAAAAAAAAAAAATCAAAATTACAAATAAAGAATGAATTAGAACTATAGTTAAAGAAGTTCTTAACAGTGGATTGAGGATGTTATTTTAAGCAAAAAACTTCATATGAATATGTTTCCGAAAATTCTTCGTGAAAGAGCTACAGCCTTCCAAAAATTGTACCAAAAATTTATGTTTAATATCTAGAGAACCCATTGTCATATAGTTATGAAATTTAAATTTTTTTGCTTAAAATAACATTCTCAATCTACTGTTGAATTTTTTTACGTTAGTTATTAATCCCGTACATTTTTCTTTGCGAACATTAAAAACGTTGATATCGAAATCAGCTATAACTATAAAAGTGTCTATGAATACATAAAAATCTTACCTTACAATAATTTTCCAATGTTTCATTCCCTCGTATGTGGATTTCTTTTAATACAAGTGTTATTTTGTCAAATTTTTATTTTAACTACACTAAAAATTGACATTATGGAACTCAGTCGTAAATTGAGTATTTATATTTTTTAGCACTTCATAAAGTAACTTTTAAATTTAAATTTTAGAACTACACAAACAACTTAGGGCTACAAACTAAAATAACCGCTACTTTTAAATTCTATTTGACATTCGACATAATTATTTTTATTATAAAAAGTAACCATGGCTACGAAAAATTATAAACGCAAGCATATTATTGGATGTATTAGATACATCAAAAAAGACCTTATAATAAAATAACATAGCTATAAAAATGATAAAAAAGTGCATTGTCACGGAGAATACACCATATTTCAAAATTTGACGAAAATCGTACGACGGGAAGTTGGTTAAAAAACGGTCGCAAGATTTGTACCACGGGACATACATGTGAAGTTAAGTAAAAGCTTGTAAAAATGATAAGTTTGTGAAAAATATATCTATCCAAAGGCGCTTACCCGCATCGTTCCCCGCACCCTATAGTATCAACATGTATTGTATTTAAACAGTATTTAGAATACTTACTCTTTTTATCAGTTGGTAGTTGACATATGTATGTATATTGTATATAAACCTCCACAATCTATATCATTGAGGAGAGTTCTAATATTCATAATTCAACCACATTTGTCTCCTTTGAAAGTTGAATCTGGTTGTCCTATATCCCAGTTTTTCAATACTAACTCCTTTCCTGAAATTAATAAGAAAACACAGGTCATTGAAAATTAACCGGACTGTTTTTCATACGTATTTTAATCAGACACTGAATATGATTTTGCTAATAAAAAATTTCCTAAAAAATTGAATATTTTTATAAACTTTAAGAGCCCCTACAGTTACAGGGTGTGATAAATTTATGTGACCAAGTTTAATTAATGACTTATTTAAATAACACTCTTCTCTTCAATTTGCTTTTTTCTATTGCCGTACGACCATTTTTGATTGAGTTAGCAACCAAAGCAAAAATATTTTTAGTAGGTATCAAACGTAAAAAAAATCTGTTAGAAAATTAAAAGTATTTTTTTATAACTCCATCCAAATTGAAATTCAAGAGAAAAGTCTGATCTACACGTGTTATATATTAGATTTGGTCAAAAAATTTATCACAGCTCATGTAGGCTTTCAAATTTGCTAAAAAAATTGTAATCAGCAATTTTTTTATTGTCAAATTTATTTTATTATTTCCAAAAATACGTAAGTAAAACTTATATCCTGGTAAGTATAAGATGTTTATGTATTTTTATGGGACTGTGTCATAAATAAATAAAACACCTTCTACAGGGTGTTAAATATGTATCAGTTTGCTCAGGATTTTAGAGCAGTGTTAAAAAATTATAATAGTTTAGTTCTATAATTATTTTTATAGTGTACACCAGTGTTAACCAAAGTTAAAATCACCATGTTCCCCTTGCCCCTTTTAAGAGTTAAGTGTTACCGGCGTACCCTTAAGAAAGCGTCCGGAGAGGGACGGGTATAAAATTAGGAAAAATACATTTCATATTGCAATTTTAATACAATTAACAAAAAAAAAGTCTCATTTATGCTGAATTTGTCATTCAAAATACAAAATTATTAATTTTTAAAAAATATTGAGAAGTACGTCACGTACCCGTTGAAACCTTTTTCACACTTTAGTAAACATTGGTGTACACCAGCGATTCTCAACCTGTGGGGCGCGCCCCCCTAGGGAGGCGTGATAAAACTGAATGGGGGGGGGGAGCATATCGCGAAAAAAATGAGAAAACATATTATTAAAAAATGTATTTAATTTACTGAAAGAATAGCAATAAAATACATTCTGCCATAATAAAAAATAAAATAAACGGTTACATTTACACTGATATAATACACTTATAAATTGGAATGTATCAGTACGGCACAGTGTATTTAATAATTAACTTGTCAATATTAAATTTAACACAAGATTATTATTAGTGACTCCCTTGGGCCTGTCTTGCAGAGCAAAGTTTTTCGAAAGAAGGTTCAATATTAGAAATTGACATTCTAAGCATCACACTATAATATAAACGTGTATGAATATATATATATATATATTAGGGTGGGCCAATTTTTTAACCTACCTCGGCTACCCCCCTATGTGAAAGTACTATCAATTCTAAGAAAAAACGCCAATGGAACTATACCTCTACATTCAACTTTAGTTCGGCGCATTTTTGATTGAAAATTTTAAATTTGAGTACCTTGAATTCAAATAGGTTAAACTAAGAAAACATTCCCACCAAGCTGAATTTTGGTGGAGACTCTTATTTTGATTTTCTAAGCATACCCTAAAAAGTACCCTTAGTTTGGGCCATCGGTTTGTGTTTTTTAGGGGGTTAAGAAGGGAAAATTCTATTTTTTTGCAATTATCTCAAAAAGTATCAATTTTTCGAGAACAATGGTTATGAAGAAAATTGTAGCTTATAAAATTCTACACAAAAAAGATAAGTATACTTTTTTCGTATAATCAATACTTTTCGAGTAAAAAGTTTGGAAACGAGGTTTTCAACCTTCAACCCCTTTTTTAAGGGTGTTGCACCACTTTTCGCCAGTCTGGGTTATTTTTTTCGAATTCTACGCCTAAAAATCTATAATAATCAACCATAAAATTGATTGCCCTTAAAAGTTCGGATTTTGGCACTTTTCACGGCACTGGACACTTAAAAAGTTTGTTTACTTAAAAAGTATTGATTATACGAAAAAAGTATAGTTATCTTTTTTATGTAGAATTTTATAAGCTACAATTTTCTTAAAAAATATTGCCCTCGAAAAGTTGATATTTTTTGAGATATTTGCAAAAAAATAAAATTTTCCCCCTTTACCCCCTAAAAAAACCCTTGGCCCAAACTAAGGGTACTTTTTAAGGTATGCTTAGAAAATCTAAATAAAAGTCTCCACCAAAATTCAGCTTGATGGGAATTTTTTCCTAGTTCGACTTTTTTGAATTCAAGGGACTCAAATTAAAAATTTTCAATCAAAAATGCGCCGAACTAAAGTTGAATGTAGAGGTATAGTTCTATGGGATTTTTTTCATAGAATTGAGAGTACTTTCACATAGGGGGGTAGCCGAGGTCGGTTAAATTTTGTCAATACAATTCGGCCCACCCTAATATATATATATATATATATATATATATATATATATATGTCCGCACGAAACTATAGCTTTATAGACTCTGGAATTACCCGGCCGATTTTAATAATTTTTTTTTCGTCGTTTAGCTTGACTCTTTTTCCAGTCAATAGGCTAAATTTCATTTCTTAGCTATGAAAGGTCTCTGAGCTGTGATTTTTTTCCGAAAAAGTACATCGAAATTTTACTGAAAATTAAATTTTAAGGTAAAAAACCATCGGCATTTATTTCTAATTCGAGTTTCTGATTGGTCGAAAATGACGTATGTTCTGTCAGATTCGACATACACGTGCTTCTTGACAGATGACAGCTGACAGGGAATGTTCTAGAAGGTTTTGTATCCTTTTCTATTAGGAGTGAGAAATTTTTTGATGACGTTAGATTTGATAGTTATTGAAATTACGTGGTTTTTTACATGTGACATATTTTTTATGTTTGTAAAAAAATTATTTTGAGTGAAATTGTTGAATTTTTTTTAATTGTTGAAATTATTCATTTAAATCAGGGACGGCGTTTCAAATATTTTTAAATTTGTGTTTTTTTATTGTAATTTTATTAAAATATAATTTTTAATAGTTTTGTTGATGCAATTTTAGTCAAAATTTCACATTTAAAAATAATAATTAGGTCAGGGGCTGGTGTCTTTTTAAATATATGAAATTTTTGTTACATTTCGTAACGTTTGTAAAAACTTAAAAAACATTTTAATTGTTCGAAAATTAGAAATTTCAGAAAAATATGAAAATTATAATATAGATCAGTAGCGCCTCGAAAAAAATTATTTATGAATTTTTATTTTTTTTAAAGTTCAGATTGATATATCAATATTTTTTTTTTTTATAATTAAGTCAGGGGCGTCGCATGAAAATAATTAAAATTGATATTTTTTAAAAGTGACGTAGACAAATTAATTTTGATTAAAATTGAACAAAAGGTAAAAACTTCAGGAATATATAAAAATTAAAAAGTTAACCATTTAATAAATAACAGTAGGTACATTTTAGGTTGGGTAATTTATACATGTAATATTATAAATAAAATTATTTATTATATTACAAAAAAAAAATTATTTTGAGTGAAATTGTTGAATTTTTTTTAATTGTTGAAATTATCCATTTAAATCAGGGACGGCGTTTCAAATATTTTTTAATTTGTGTTTTTTTTAATGAAATTGTATAAAAATGTAATTTTTCAGAGTTTTGTTGATGCAGTTTACAAAATTTCACATTTAAAAATAATAATTAAGTCAGGGGCTGGTGTCGTTTTAAATATATGAAAGTGGGAAATGTCACATTTCGTAACGTTTGTAAAAACTTTGAAAAAAAATTTTAATTGTTCAATAATTAGAAATTTCAAAAAAATATGAAATTTTTAATATAGATCAGTAGCGCCTTAAAAAAAAATATTTATGAATTATTATTTTTTTGAAAGTTTTGAGATTGATATATTAATAAAAAAATTTTAAATAATAATTAAGTCAGGGGTGTCGCATAAAAATAATTAAATTTTTTTTTTTAAAAGTGACGTAGACAAATTCATTTTGATTAAAAATTAAATATTAATAATAATAAATGTTTTCAATGATCATTTTTAGGGTTATAATATAATATACTAATGCATACGAGGGTCACAGCCGAAGGCTGAGACCCGGGTACATTTGAGGTTGGGTAATTTGTACATGTAATATTACTGAAAATTGTAATAATGTGATTATCACCGCCAATTTAAGAAAAAAATGAGTATCAGCAAAAAGAATGGAAAATTATTACAATATACACATGCGAGGGTCGCAGACCCGAGTAAATTTGTAATTAGGTAATTTATTCATATAAGATTACTGAAAATTTTAATATTGATTATCTCCGCCAAATTCAAAAATTAACTATCAAAAAATAGTGGTAGGAGGATGATATATGCACATACGAGGGTCGCAGACCCGAGTAAATTTGTGTAAAAAATATGGTGTGAAAGGGGGTTGGGGCGCGAAGCGCCCAGGGGCACAGCCCCTAGTCACACTATAATATAAACGTGTATGTTTATATATATATATATACTAGGGGCTGTGCCCCTGGGCGCTTCGCGCCCCAACCCCCTTTCACGTCATATTTTTTACACAAATTTACTCGGGTCTGCGACCCTCGTATGTGTATATACCATACTCGTTCCACTATTTTTTTAATAGTTAATTTTTGAATTTAGCGGAGATAATCAATATTAAAATTTTCAGTAATCTTACATGTACAAATTACCTAATCAAAAATTTACTCAGGTCTGCGACCCTCGTATGTGTATATTATAATAATTTTCCATTCTTTCTGCTGATACTCATTTTTTCTTAAATTGGCGGGGATAATCACTTATCATTTTTACAATTTTCAGTAATATTACATGTATAAATTACCCAACCTAAAATGTAGTTATTTATTAAATGGTTAACTTTTTATTTTGACATATTCCTGATGTTTTTAATTTTTATTCAATATTAATCAAAATTAATTAGTCTACGTCACTTTTAAAAAATAGCAATTTTAATTAGTTTCATGCGACGCCCCTGACTAAATTATAATTTTTAAAAATATATGAATATATCAATCTCAAAACTTAAAAAAAAAATCCATAAATAATTTTTTTTAGACGCTACTGATTTATATTATAATTTTCATATTTTTCTGAAATTTCTAAATTTTGAACAATAAAATTTTTTTTTTAAGTTTTTACAAACGTTACGAAAAAATTCACATATTTAAAACGATACCAGCCCCTGACTTTATTATTTTTAAATGTGAAATTTTGAATAAATTGCATCAACAAAACTCAACAACTTCATTAAAAAAACACAAATGAAAAAATATTTGAAACGCCGTCCCTGATTTAAATGAATAATTTCAAGAATTAAAACCTAAAATGTACTGTTATTTTTTAAATTGTTAACTTTTAAATTTTTATCTATTCCTGAAGTTTTTAATTTTTGTTGAATTTTAATCAAAATTATTTTGTCTATGTCACTTTTAAAAAATAGCAATTTTAATTATTTTCATGCGACGCCCCTGACTTAATTATAATTTAAAAAAAATATATTAATATATCAATCTCAAATGTTTCAAAAAAATAATAATTCATAAATAATTTTTTTAAGGCGCTACTGATCTATATTATAATTTTCATATTTTTTGAAATTTCTTATTTTTGAACAATTAAATTTTTTTTTCAAAGTTTTTACAAACGTTAAGAAATGTGACATTTCCCACTTTCATATACTTAAAACGACACCAGCCCCTGACTTAATTATTATTTTTAAATGTGAAATTTTGTATATTGCATCAACAAAACTCTTAAAAATTATATTTTTATACAATTTCATTAAAAAAAAACACAAATTAAAAATATTTGAAACGCCGTCCCTGATTTAAATGAATAATTTCAATTAAAAAAAATTCAACAATTTCACTCAAAATATTTTTTTTTTGTAATATTATAAATAATTTTATTTATAATATTACATGTATAAATTACCCAACCATTTTAGGTTATTTATTAAATGGTTAACTTTTTATTTTTATGTATTCCTGAAGTTTTTAATTTTAGTTCAATTTTAATCAAAATTAATTTGTCTGTCACTTTTAAAAAATATCAATTTTAATTATTTTCATGCGACGCCCCTGACTTAATTATAATTAAAAAAAATATATTAATATATCAATCTGAACTTTCAAAAAAATAATAATTCATAAATAATTTTTTTCGAGGCGCTACTGATCTATATTATAATTTTCATATTTTTCTGAAATTTCTAATTTTTGAACAATTAAAAAAAAATTTTGGGACGCTACTGACTTATTTATTTTTAAATGTGAACTTTTGGATAAATTGCATTAATCTCCTACAACAAAACTATTAAAAATTATATTTTTATACAATTTCATTAAAAAATGCAAATTTAAAAATATTTGAAACGCCGTCCCTGATTTAAATGAATATTTTCAGCAATTAAAAAAAAATTCAACAATTTCACTCAAAATAATTTTTTTACTAACGTAAAAAATATGTCACATGTAAAAAACCACGTAATTTCAATAACTATCAAATCTAACGTCATCAAAAATTTTCCCACTCCTAATAGAAAAGGTAGAAAACCTTCTAGAACATTCCCTGTCATCTGTCACCTGTCTTCTGTCAGAATGCACGTAAATCAGACAGAAACATATGATTTCGTCCAATTAGAGCTACAGATTAAAAAAAAATGCCGACGGTATTTTATCATAAAATTTAATTTCATCAAAAATTTTCACGTACTTTTTCGGAAAAAAATCACAGCTCAGAGACCTTTCATAGCTAAGAAATGAAATTTAGCCTATTGACTGGAAAAAGAGTCAAGCTAAACGACGAAAAAAAAATTATCAAAATCGGCCGGGTAATTCCAGAGTCTATAAAGCTATAGTTTCGTGCGGACATATAAATATATATATACTAGGGGCTGTGCCCCTGGGCGCTTCGCGCCCCAACCCCCTTTGACGCCATATTTTTTACACAAATTTACTCGGGTCTGCGACCCTCGTATGTGTATATATCATACTCGTTCCACAATTTTTTGATAGTTAATTTTTTCATTTGGCGGAGATAATCAATATTACAATTTTCAGTAATTTTACATGTACAAATTACCTAATCACAAATTTACTCGGGTCTGCGACCCTCGTATGTGTATAATATAATAATTTTCCAATCTTTTTGCTGATACTCATTTTATTTCTTAAATTGGCGGTGATAATCACATATCAATATTACAATTTTCAATAATATTACATGTATAAATTACCCAACCTAAAATGTACTGTTATTTATTAAATGGTTAACTTTTTATTTTTATATATTCCTGAAGTTTTTAATTTTTGTTCAATTTTAATCAAAATTAATTTGTCTACATCACTTTAAAAAAATAGCAATTTTAATTATTTTCATGCGCGCCCCTGACTTAATTATAATTAAAAAAAAAAGATTAATATGTCAATCTCAACTTTAAAAAAAATAATAATTCATAAATAATTTTTTTGGGGCGCTACTGATCTATATTATAATTTTCATATTTTTTTGAAATTTCTAATTTTTGAACAATTAAAAAAAAATTTTGAGACGCTACTGACTTATTTATTTTTAAATGTGAACTTTTGGATAAATTGCATCAATCACCTACAACAAAACTATTTAAAATTATATTTATATACAATTTCATTAAAAAAACACATTTAAAATTATTTGAAACGCCGTCCCTGATTTAAATGAAACATGTATAAATTACACAACCTAAAATGTACTGTTATTTATTAAATAATTTTAAAAACATTGCACTTTTAAAAAATAACAAATTGAACTATTTTCATGCAACGCCCCTGACTAAATTATAATTAAAAAAAAAATTAATATATCAATCTCAAAACTTTCAAAAAAATAATAATTCATAAACAATTTTTTGTAGGCGCTACTGATCTATATTATAATTTTCATATTTTGATTAAGTTTATATTTTTGAACTATAAAAAATGTTTTTTTAAGTTTTTACAAACGTTACGAAATGTGACAGTTCCCAAAAATTTCATATATTTAAAACGACACCAGCCCCTGACTTAATTGTTATTTTTAAATGTGAAATTTTGAATAAATTACATCAACAAAACTATTAAAAATTATATTTTTATACAATTTCATTAAAAAAACACAAATTTAAAAATATTTGAAACACCGTCCCTGATTTAAATGAATAATTTCAACAATTTCACTCAAAATAATTTTTTTACAAACATAAAAAATATGTCACATGTAAAAAACCACGTAATTTTGGAACTATCAAATTTAACGTCATCAAAAATTTTCTCACTCCTAATAGAAAAGGATAGAAAACCTTCTAGAACATTCCCTGTCATCTGTCATGTGTCAAATTTAAACTAATTAGAAAAAAAGATTTTAAATATTTTTTAATTCGCCGCTCCTGACATTATACTTTTTAATATTATCTATAGATAATTATACTAATTACATCAAATTACCAATCAATTTTGGTTAAAATTTAATTTAAAAGCAATTTAATCAAAATGTACAAAATAACATTTCTTTACACGCTCCTGACGTTAATAAGATAAAAAACAGCTGTTTATAATTTCATTGTTTAACAATTTTAATCAAAATCTATTTTATGTAGAAATTATAATTTATTCACAAATCCAACATTTTAAAATTAATCAAGTAATTTATCAGTGTGTTTTTTATGAAAATGTCAATAAAAATCCATGTGTTTTCTTCTTTATAAATGTCATTTTTTGACAGATATAAACAAAATACAACAGTGATATCTTGTAATTTAGTAAATTATCGTAAAAATAGCATTTTTCAAACGACCATCACACTGTCTGAAAAACAAAAGCCGATGCTCGAACCAGCTAATTCATCGTTTTTTCAGTAAAATTTCGATGTACTTTTTCGGAAAAAAATCACAACTCAGAGACCTTTCATAGCTAAGAAATGAAATCTAGCCTATTGACTGGAAAAAGAGTCAAGCTACATGACGAAAAAAAAATTATCAAAATCGGCCCGGTGGATCCAGAGTCTATAAAGCTATAGTTTCATCCGGACATATATACATACATACACTCGACAAATTAATTAAGGGGACACCTAAAAAATAGCATGTTTTCAAATGCTTGTAACTTGGTCAAAAATTAACTTTTTTCAAAACTTTTTTATTATTAAATGGAGCAAATTTACTCTACTTTATGATGGTCTAATTCGTTCCTCAACATCTTTTAATTTTTTAACTTTTTTATGTAATTATATAAATTAAAAAAAAAACTGCATATTTTGACACTTGATGTAGAGTGCATTTATGTAGAAAATGAAATTTTGAAATAACCTTTTTGTAGAGAATTTTAATTCCTTCAAATTTATTATGGTGCGAAAAAAATGTGACAAAAATTCGCAAAAGTATTACAGTTTTAGTGAAAATCAGGAAAAAATAATTCAAATGAATATAGCCGGAGTAATTTTGGTGGTACAGAAAATAAATAAAAATAAAAATGAAGCTCAAAGTATCACCTTTCAGATTATGCAATGTAATGCAAGATTTTTTTTATGAATTACAAAAAATATTCAAACTTTAAACATAATAGAAAATATGAGTAATTAGACAGTAAAATTAAAACAAAGAATACATACCCTAAACATTACATTTTAGGTGGCCCGAGCTAGAGGTCTCATTAACAAAACATGTTCTTTATAATTCATTTTTATTTTTTTAAATAGGACCATATTACGCGAAGATATTCAACTTTGATGTCTCAACATCAGAAAACCCAAAAAAATTACAAATTGGAATTTATTGAAATTTTTCTCGAAATAAAGCAGCTTATGAAAAATTTTAAGAAGTCAAAAAATGCATTATTTTACTGAAATAATAACCCAAAATGATCCATATGGTTTTAAAATTGTACCTAAAGATGTGTGCTTACTGTATACATGCATTTGTGCATGTAAAAATAAATATTTAGTAAAAATAAGTATTTTTTTACTTCGTAAACATTCCATGACCTGCTTTATTTTACAAAAAAAATTTAAAAATTTTGCAATTTGTAATTTTTTTGGGTTTTCTGATGTTGAGACATCAAAGTTGAATATCTTCGCGTAATATGGTCCTATTTAAAAAAATAAAAATGAATTATAAAGAACATGTATTGTTAATGAGACCTCTAGCTCGGGCCACCTAAAATGTAATGTTTAGGGTATGTATTCTTTGTTTTAATTTTACTGTCTAATTACTCATATTTTCTATTATGTTTAAAGTTTGAATATTTTTTGTAATTCATAAAAAAATCTTGCATTACATTGCATAATCTGAAAGGTGATACTTTGAGCTTCATTTTTATTTTTATTTATTTTCTGTACCACCAAAATTACTCCGGCTATATTCATTTGAATTATTTTTTCCTGATTTTCACTAAAACTGTAATACTTTTGCGAATTTTTGTCACATTTTTTTCGCACCATAATAAATTTGAAGGTATTAAAATTCTCTACAAAAAGGTTATTTCAAAATTTCATTTTCTACATAAATGCACTCTACACCAAGTGTCAAAATATGCAGTTTTTTTTTTAATTTATATAATTACATAAAAAAGTTAAAAAATGAAAAGATGTTGAGGAACGAATTAGACCATCATAAAGTAGAGTAAATTTGCTCAATTTAATAATAAAAAAATTTTGAAAAAAGTTAATTTTTGACCAAGTTACAAGCATTTGAAAACATGCTATTTTTTAGGTGTCCCCTTAATTAATTTGTCGAGTGTATATATATATTGCACGTTTATATTATAGTGTGATTCATACACGTTT
This sequence comes from Sialis lutaria, assembly GCA_949319165.1. NCBI lineage: Eukaryota > Metazoa > Arthropoda > Insecta > Megaloptera > Sialidae > Sialis > Sialis lutaria. The sequence continues at coordinate 22,348,622 of OX439242.1, forward strand.
ATATATAAGTGCGGATATTTGTATGTCGCCTCGAAACTATAGCTTTATAGACTCTGGATCCACCAGGCCGATTTTGATAATTTTTGTTTTGTCATGTAGCTGCACTCTTTTTCCAGTCAATAGGCTAGATTTCATTTCTTAGTTATGAAAGGTCTCTGAGCTGTGATTTTTTTCCGAAAAAGTACATCGAAATTTTACTGAAAAAACGATGAATTAGCTGGTTCGAGCATCGGCTTTTGTTTTTCAGAGAGTGTGATTGTCGTTTGAAAAATACTATTTTTACGATAATTTGCTAAATTACAAGATATCACTGTTGTATTTTGTTTATATCTGTCAAAAATGACATTTATAAAGAAGAAAACACATGGATTTTTATTGACATTTTCATAAAAAACACACTGATAAATTACTTGATTAATTTTAAAATGTTAGATTTGTGAATCAATTATAATTTCTACGTAAAATAGATTTTGATTGAAATTGTTAAACGAAGAAATTATAAACAGCTGTTTTTTATCTTATATACGTCAGGAGCGTGGAAAGAAATGTTATTTTGTACATTTTGATTAAATTGCTTATAAATTAAATTTTAACCAAAATTGATTGGTAATTTGATGTAATTAGTATAATTATCTATAGATAATATTAAAAAGTTTTTGTTAACTATAATGTCAGGAGCGGCGAATTAAAAAATATTTAAAATCTTTTTTTCTAATTAGTTTAAATTTGACAGATGACAGATGACAGGGAATGTTCTAGAAGGTTTTCTATCCTTTTCTATTAGGAGTGAGAAAATTTTTGATGATCGAAATTTCTGCGTCGATAGATTAATTTAGAGTCCTTATGTGTTAAACCTAAAAAATTACCTATGAGCCCGGCCATCATGTTCGTCACCACCTAAATGCTTTGATAGGCCCAAAGCTAATCCAAATCCGTCTTTGTATTCATGTCTGTTGTTAGATAGGGTAGAGAACAAAGTAAATAAAATCCAACAAGAACAAAATTACAATAAAACAAAAAAATAAATTAAATTAAAAAAAAGAATTTAAAAAAAAAAAAAAAAAAACAATCAATAAAAAAAGAAATAAAAGAATAAAAATAAAAATAAACAACTAAACCAAATAACATAACCACCAACAAATTAAATCAGAAGCTAAAACCAAATAAAAATAACTTGCGCAATCATATTAAGGCTGTCTGGATGAGTCTTGACTCAAGGGACACACCAACTAACATAAAAAAACCTGTAGATATTACTGTTATTGTTTTTAAATATTAATAAAATCTAATGAAAATTTAATAAAGTAAATTAAAACTACTAACATAACTATCTAGTTAGTAAACATTAGACACTATTTGTGTTTATAGTGTCTAATGTTTACTCTCCGTCTCTGTCACAATTGTTATTAACACCAGTGTTGTTTCTGACAAGTAACACTTGCGCTACTTGTAAAATAATATAATTTTAAATAATATAAAAAATACTGCATTATATAGTTTTTTTCTAATCTTAATTCTATTAAAACAATAAGAATTGAATAACTTAATATACATCAGTATTTTTTGTAAAATCTTACGGCCATTGTAATAATAAATAATAATTTAATATTTCTTAATTTTAATTTTTTATATGAACAAATATAATAAAAAAGTTTCTGTTCTTATAAAATTAAACTAACAATATCAAATATTTACAAATAAATATATTTCACGTGTCAACCACAATGTTCTAGCTAAATAACAGATAGCACGCGTGCCAATGTTAGCTAACACCTGTACTTGTTATTAAACTACAATCCTTATTTCCCTTATTTATAAAATTAAAAATTATTTAAAAATATTTGCAATACATTTTTGATAATATTCTTAACCTTATTGTTATGAAATGTTTATAAATTTTTGAGGGACGGAATAATAGTTATTCGTCTTTTGTTCTGTATTGGGATCCGTCAGATGGGAGGAGCTTAAAAAACATGGCGCAGTTAAGGGTTTGTTATTTATAATAATTGAAATTGTTTGATTTTAAAAGTCACTTTAAATGATTAGTATTGCCACAATATGTGACTGAGCCAACACAGACCCTCGAAAAAGGAATTCTGTGGAAGGTGAGCGCGTGTTTAATGCCGGCCATATAATAAAATTTGAAAAAAAACATAAATTTTAGTGCTTATTTACAAATGTCAGATTTAAATAAAATTAAAAAAAAAATTTTTTTAAAAACAAGCTTTTACATATGCACTAAAAAGTAAAAAATAAGTTTTTTTCACAAAGTCTTCCAGAATTCGTATGACTAAAAAAGCTTGTGGCGTTCATTTAATATTTAATGTAATATTTAGAAATATAAAAAATGTCGAAAATATCAATATAGGAAAAACTACATTTTCTACTATAAATTAATATTTTCAAATCTTCCATTAAATTGCATTAATATTATGTTAAAATGCATATATGTATAATATTGTATAATGTATATACATTATACATATATGTATACATTAATATTTAGAAATCTAGATTCAAATAGGACAAAGAACCTTTTGCTAGTTTAATTTAGTATTTTAAATTCCTGGTTAATTTATCGCACATGAAAGAAATATTTAGGTAATCTAGATTCAACATAGGAAAAAAGTCTTAACAGTATTTTATCTACCTTAAATTATTATTTCAAAATATTACATGAAATATTTGGAATTCTAGATTCAAAATAGAATTAAGGGCTAAGAGTTTCTCAATGGAAAAACTACATTAGCTACTTTCAATGAATATTTCGAAATATTCCATAAAATTCCATATATGTACATAATTTATATCAAATATAATATAAAATATTATATCCTGTGAATATTTTGAAATTATATTCAACCTAAATGAATATTTTCAATTAATATTATTTAATTGTACATTAAATTCCTGGATAATTTGATATAAACTACAGGAATATTTTGGCTTCAAGATTTATCATATGAAAAAGGGCTAAGAAATACCGAAAAGAAATACTACCTTATCTATTTTATAAATTCATATTTCAAAACATTAACATACATTGAGTTTCAGGTTTATTTAGTATCAACATTACATTAATATTTGATCTACTATAGATTTTGCCAATATTGATATTTTCGACATTTTTTATATTTCTAAATATTACATTAAATATTAAATGAACGCCACAAGCTTTTTTAGTCATACGAATTCTGGAAGACTTTGTGAAAAAAACTTATTTTTTACTTTTTAGTGCATATGTAAAAGCTTGTTTTTAAATTTTTTTTTTTTTTAATATTATTTTATCCATTTTTAGTCTAAAGTTATTTATTTTTTTACTATATTATATTATATTCATTGCATCATAAGACCAGGCCCAGATAGGGGGGGGGGGCTAGGAGGGCCATATGGCCCGGGTCCTGGTATCAGGGGCCTCGGCGTCCCGAAAATTATTTATACTTTACATTTTTACATTTTTTGATACTAATACTATTTTTAATAGAGATTATTTAAAAAACATAAATATACTACAAAAAAACACACCTTTTAGAAAAAGTACTTAAAAAAACCTCACGGTTTTTAATACTAAATAATATCAGGAAGAAACAAGAATTTTACTAGTACGAAAGTTGTTTGGAATGTCCTTACGTTGAAGCTCTCTCAGGGTCTGCATAAGACTAAAAACCCTTTTTACTTCCATGTTCGAAGAAATGGAAGTATTGTTATTACAATACGTCAAAAAATCGTTAGTTTTTATTTTAAAATGAACACTAAAAATTTGATTGTATATTCGCTTCTTTAGAAATGAAGCGCAGATCCAGGGGAGGGGGCATGGTGAAATGACACCCCACACAAACCTAAAAAGTAAAGCAAATTAAATAGAAAAATGCTTATTAAATATACTAAAGTAATTTTTTTTGTCTATTTCACAGACCATGACCCCCTCCTCCATTGTAAAGTTAGACTCGCGTCTCTTAGAAAAACAATACCTACCTATTTAGATCTACAAAATTACACTAACATAAATTAATTTATATTTAATATTTTTCAATAATGCCATAACAATATAATACATATACATTACATGTATGCATATAGGATGATATAATAACAATAAAATGAGATACTATAATACATATTTATGTATACATACATTTAAATGAAGAAATAAAGCTAAAACGGCTAAATCTTTTCTATATGTCAATATAATCACTACAAATAAAATTTATAATACATACCTGATATTTATATAAAATTCGATAATTTTTCAATAATTTTCTTCAATTTATAATTTATAATCTTCAATAATAATTATCATTTCTATTATTATGAATTATTTGTATTATGAGTATTATATTGCAAAATATTTTGACAAAACATAATTTAATGTTATTGTCGAAGCAAACCATGGTTACGAAATAATTTGAATTATGAAATAATACTTGATCGCGCAGGCAGGATATTTTATTATATTAGATACATCAAAAAAGACCTTATAATGAAATAACATAGCTATAAAAATGATAAAAAAGTGCATTGTCACGGAGAATACACCATATTTGAAAATTTGACGAAAATCGTACGACGGGAAGTTAGTTAAAAAACGGTCGTAAGATTTGTGTTCCGTCTCATACATAGCATTTGAGTTAAGTAAAAGCTTGTAAAAATGATTCACATGAAAGAAATGGTGAAGTGAATTTAATTGTAAGGCCCGATTTCTTAATGAGTTAAAATATACAGTATTATAATGTACACATACTTTAAATTCACTCATTATAATTACAGATAATATCACGCAATAACATCAAATACAAACAACAAACAAATCTTTTAAATACATATCTACTATATAAAAGGAAGTGCCCTAACTGACTGACTCACTCACCTATCAAGATTTAGAGCATTTCCACTCATCGCAGAAAGTTGAAATTTGGCATACAGACTCCAAGTGTGATTATTAGGACAACTAGTGGGCCTTTTTTGGATAGGTTAAAAAATGGGGTAGATAGGGCCTTCCAATTTTTCAAATAAAACGTCAGATTTTTTAAATTATTTTTTTTGTATTCTTTGGGTGATACAATGTACAAATCAAATGTTTGCCTTTTTTTAAAAGGGCCTTTAAGGGGGGCCCCAACTTTTGAGATGAATTACTATTAGAAAGAAAATCGATATTAGATTTATTTATTTTTTATCAAATGCTTCGGTTAATTGACAACCATAAACCAGTGTTTGATTTTTGAAAAAGATCCATTAACGGGGGCATAATAAATAAATAAACGCCCCATGTTTACATAAAATCCGTTTAATTCGTCTATTAAATTAATTTCATATTTTGTTACCATGGAAACATATATTTTTATTGATTCGTGTTTGAAAATTTTTTGGCAGGTCGCCATTTTTAATTTTAAGTTTTAAATCATAGAATAAAGAAATAGAAGATAAAATAACTACTAAAAAAATATTATAAATCATTTTAAACTGTTATAATCGAGATAAAGTTAATTGTTAATATAATATATACATCAATACAGTTCAAATTTAAAAATATATACATAATTGTTGCATTTAAGAGACAGCTGTCAATTGTAAGTTGAAGAAACATGTTTAAATTATTATACAGTACCTTTGTTTAAAATCTTTAGAATAACTATACGAATATAAGGTATTTAATTAAATAAAGAAGACAAATAACTAGTATGGAAATAATATTAACACTTATACATATATGTATATCGCAGGTTTGTAATATGTAGTATATAATTTGTAATATTTAAACGATGAACAGTTTCTGATAAAAGTCAATTCAATTTCAGAATTATTAATGCGAAGTACCTATTTAAAGTTACGATAAATGTTAATTGAAAATATCAATATATTTACATATATAGAGGTATTGATGGAGATGTGTTTTGGAAATACACGAGCAGAAAAACCAAAGAACTGGTGTCTACGTTAAAGTTTTGTGGCCGTTGTTCATATGATCATACGTATGTCTTGCCTTTTTGAATACCAAAAATGGAATATTGGCTGACTGATTAATCGATGAATTGTTTACGTAAAGATTTTATTTATAACCAATAATTCAATTATTCAAACATAAAGGTTTGTAACAAGACGCTTAATATTACGAATTACGAACCAAATATTACAAAGTTATGTAGCTCTTTTTCGAATATAACTTGAAGGTTTTCGGCAAACCAGTAAATCAAATTCTGTTTATTTCTTTAGCCTTGCGTTTCTTACAATTGTATTGTGATTTGGAGCCACGGGAACATTTAATTGTTGTCGGAACAACATATAAGGTTCCGACAACGTTGGAATAAATTCTTAGATTAAAATTAACGTTACGTGAACTTTGGTATAAATAATTTGTGCAATGTGTCCATTTTCCGTTAAACGAAATCATACCTTAGTTAAAAATGTATAGGTAGGTATATGTATTAGATTTTAGATAATGGATTAAATTTTGCCTTTGGTCTGCGCTATCTCTAGGTTCATAATACTTATTTGGAATATTTTGATGAACTGACAGAAACATTTCTATAATTTTGATATATTATAATTTGTTAAGATACGTACTTCAATATCTCTTAAGTTAATAAATATCGCAGTATCACTATCGCTACCTGTAACGCTCAGGGTTGAGAGGACCTTAACCCTTTCGCTGCTCAAACCGTATATATTCGTAAAATTTAAATGCATCCCATACGTTTAATACAACTATTTGCTCTGTCTTTACGTACTTTTGAGTCACGTTGTGCACATGTTATACACATTTTTATTATAAAAATAAACTGAATATACACGGGACCGAAAATTGTTAACTACTTTTCACGAATAAACTTGCAATCATCGAAATACGTGCACACAGCGATCACGAAATCTCAGTGTATTGCGCTGTGAAAGGGTTAACGCTGACAATGCATACTTATATTTTTTTAACAAAAGTGGCTATTTGCACTTACAGTATGTAATTTGTATATGCATACACTGAATATGCACCAAATTAAGTTAGGTTGTTAAGATAGGTTAGTTTACGTTAGGTTAGTGATATGTCCAAATAGCCAATATCATACATATACTGTATGTACAAATAGTCAATTGCATGCACATACTGTATGTGCAATTAGCCTCATCCTTTTTTTACATATTGTAACATATGCACATATACAGGGTTACACATTAGGAGTGGATATCGACTTTATTTTCGAAACTATAAAAGTTAGAACAATATTTCAAATCGTAACTACCCTTCAATTAGCATTTGGAAGAATAATAAAAAATCATGCCACCCCCATCCACACTCGCATCGCCCACAGGCCTCCCAACTTTGAAATTTCAAATGGAACCCCCCATATTTTATTTCAGAATTTGAAAGATCAATTTTATTAATGAACATTTTACATCAAACAATTTTTTCTATGATGGACCATTTCGGAAATATTGGGTAATATTTCTATTTTTTTATTGTATAGTATTTTGGTCACATTAGGAGTGGATATCGACTTTATTTTCGAAACTATAAAAGTTAGAACAATATTTCAAATCGTAACTACCCTTCAATTAGCATTTGGAAGAATAATAAAAAATCATACAACCCCCATCCATACTCGTATCGCCCACACGCCCCTCAACTTTGTAATTTCAAATGGAACCCCCCATATTTTATTTTATAATTTGAAAGATCGATTTTATTAATGAACATTTTACTCCAAGCAATTTTTTCTATGATGGACCATTTAAGAAATATTGGGCAATATTTCTATTTTTTTAGGGTATAGTATTTTTGTCACATTAGGAGTGGATATCGACTTTATTTTCGAAACTATAAGAGTTAGAACAATATTTCAAATCGTAACTACCCTTGAATTAGCAATTGGAAGAATAATAAAAAAACATACAACTCCCATCCATACTCACATCACCCATACGCCCCTCAACTTTGTAATTTCAAATAGAACACCCCATATTTTATTTCAGAATTTGAAAGATCGATTTAATTAATGAACATTTTTACTCCAAGCAATTTTTTCTATGATGGACCGTTTAAGAAATATTGGGCAATATGTGTATTTTTTTAGGGTATAGTATTTTTGTCACATTAGGGTGGATATCGACATTATTTTCGAAACTATAAGAGTTTATATTTCAAATCGTACCTACCCTTCAATTAGCATAAAGAAGAATAATAAAAAATCATGCAACCCCCATCCATACTCGATCCGCCCACACGCCTCTCAACTTTGAAATTTCAAATTGAACCTCCCATATTTTATTTCAAATTTTGAAAGACTAATTTTATTAATGAACATTTTACTAAAAGCAATTTTTTATATCAAGGACCATTTAAGAAATATTGGGCAATATTTCTATTTTTTAGGGTATAGTATTTTTGTCACATTAGGGTGGACATCGACATTATAACAGTATTTTTATTTGTGTGGACGATGCGAATATGGGTGGGGGTAGTAATAATTCGAAATATTACTGTTGAGGCCACTGTCTAATTGACTTGTTTTGACCGTCTGCGCAACGCAAAATGAACGCGCGCAGCGAGTTCACGTGCAAGTTTGAATAAGTAGTTGTTGAACCGCATAGTAAAAATATAGTAGAAAAAACGTGCAATACGTTAACCGCAAAATTATAGTTAATCCCGCATTTGTTGTAGAAATTGTTTATTTGTGTTTAGTTAAAACCGCTGTGTAGTTCTTTGTGTATAGTTATTTGTTTTGTGTAATAATTTATAATTGACCAGAAGTGTCACGCAAAAGTTTTGGAAAGAATCTAGCCGAGTAGCGGTGGAGCCGATCCGACGGTATTAAATCCTTTTTCCATGTTATATCCATTCCTACATTTAATATCTTAGGTAATTTGGATCTATCGAACGAGGTAAGTGCCTTTACAAAGCTATGATATATTTTCGAGTGATTTGATTTTGAACCAGCGTTGGTAGATTTTAGCGTTGAGCCGAATGCTACAATTTCTGCGACAGGGATTGTCTCGGCGTACTCATATGGTCCTTCGGGAGTCGAATTATTCGGGAATTTGTCATAAACTTAAATTTTTTGTACATTCGCGGACATTTTGTGTGACGGACGGTCAAAAAATTATAATCATTTGTATTAAACCTGCTACATATTGAAGTTTGTCAATCTAGTATTAGACAAGAGATAGTAGAAGTTAGTGGTAGAGTGAATTGTATGTGTTAGAGAGAGATAGCGTATCGCATATGTTCAGAGCAATCCGTTTGTTACTTCAGAGGCGTTTCTTTGAACCAATGACAAGTAGTGCATTCTTCTCTTTTCTATTACAATATTGTTGAATAGTCGCACTCACTTTTTCCACTGATATGGTATTCTGACATTTCATTTAAGAAAGCTTACATTTACATCGTTCTTAGAATACTTAGCAAGCATTTTGAAGTGTTTTTGTGTGATATTTAGATTCACTTTTAGTTTTTGCGTTTGTAGTTATAGAATATATAGTCAAGATGTCTTCAGCTAAATTAGAGTCGCAGCTCAAAGTTGTGGAAGCTAAAAAAGAAACATTATTTCAACGTATTCAACGCCTGTATGATCTCAGCAAGAAACTGGATAATGATGCAAATGTAAAAAACTTTAAGATCTTGTATAACTCATTGGACGACACACGTGAGAGATTTGTAGACACTGTGGATACTATTAACGCTCTTAACATGGAAATTAATCCAGAAAAATATGTTCCAAACTTTCAGGTTATAGATTCTGTGGATAAGATGTATTGTGTGATAAAATCAGCTGCTACAACCCTGTTTTCTGAGAAAAAGGATAGTACAACAGTACCTACAACAATGAAAGCTACCCTAAAGCTTCCAAAAATCGATATAATAGAGTTCTCTGGAGATCCACTCATATGGCCGGTATTTTATGAAACCTTTAAATCTCTTATACATGAAAACAAGGATTTAGACAATACATGTAAAGTACATTATTTGTTAGGTAAGTTGAAAGGTACTGCATTAACTCTTTGTACAGGAATTAGTCCAATAGGGGCTAATTATTCTGTTTTGTGGAAAATGTTAGTTGATAAATACCAAGACAAACGTAGTCTAGCATCTAATTATTTAAAGCAAATTTTTGATTTTAAAACTGCTCAACAAGAGTCAGTTTCGCATTTAAATTCGTTTCTTGAGCGATTCAATACAGCAGTCAGTGCTTTGAAACAACTCGATATACCAAATTTAGTAGATTTTGTTTTGTTGTCAATTGCTTTGTCAAAATTAGATCCTCAGACTCAACGTCACTTTGAAATGTCTGTTAAGAAATCTGAGATTCCGTCCTACAAGGATTTGATAGCCTTTGTAGAACAACAAGCGAAAATAGTAGCTCGTACAACTAGTAGTAGCTCAAAGCCTTATGCTTCAAATAAGCAAAAGGTCACGCATTCGTTTTTAAACACGAATGTGAATACGGGAAATGACAATTGTCCCATTTGTAGCAAGGAACCGCATTTAGTGTATCGCTGCTCTAAGTTTTTGAAGCTTTCCCCCAGGGAAAGATACTCTCTCGCTAAAGAAAAATACTTGTGTTTAGGCTGCCTTAGTAATAAACACAGGTTAAATAACTGTAAATCGGTGAATGTTTGCACAATTTGTAGTAGTAAATTTCATCACAGTTTAATTCATTTTCCGAAAGAGGCTTCAGGGGCAGTCACCCGCGAAGATAGTGATTCGAATAAAAATTCGGATAAAGGGTTATCTCAACCGCAAGTACCGCAAACAAGCTCCGCAACATTTAGTTTATGTTCTACTTCGGATAAATTAGTCTCAAATCAAAATTATACTACACTGCTTTCAACAGCAGTAGCCAACATAAAACTTTCGTCTGGTAAAGATGTACCGATACGCGTACTATTAGATTCTGGGAGCCAGGGAAATTTTATTACTTTGAAATGCTGTAGGAAATTACAGTTACCAATTGGGAAAATATATTCTTCTGTCGTAGGTATCGGTTTACAGTCGACAGCAGTTAGAGGTCAGGTAAATAATTTGACTCTTTCTTCGCGATTTGATTCAAACTGTCAGTTTAAACTAGACGCATTAGTGATAGATAGAATTACTAACAATTTACCGACTACCGACATTGATATTCAAACTATCAATTATTTGTTAGATTTACCGCTAGCTGATAGTGAATTTTATAAACCCGCTGAAATAGACGCAATCATCGGGGCTGAAATATTTCCTCAATTAATAGGTATTGGTAGAATGACTGGAACATCGCACACGCCTATTGCTATACAGACCCGCTTGGGGTATGTAGTTATGGGAAAAGCGCCTACACTTTCAAAAGTAAATGAGACATATTCATTTTGCTCAGTTTTAGAACCGCCTTTAGAAAAGCTTGTGCAACACTTTTTTGAATTAGAGGACGTGTCGACCGCGCACATAGACAGTCCGGAAGATATTACATGTGAAAATCACTTTGTATCTTCATATTCGCGAGATAGTAGTGGGAAGTACACAGTAGAACTTCCTTTTAAAGATAATCCATCGAAACTAGGTGAGTCTCACTCAATAGCTTTACGTAGATTTATTTCTTTAGAACGCAAATTTGATACTTCGACGCCGATGAGAAACCAGTATAATGAAGTGATTAAAGATTATTTACTGCAGGGTCACATGCGTAAAATAGTTACCAAAAGTGAACCCGATGTGCCCGCATATTATATACCGCACCACGCAGTATATAAACCAGACAGCACAACTACCCCACTTAGAGTGGTGTTTGACGCTAGCGCAAGAACCAGTTCTTCTTTATCGTTAAATTCAATACTTTATACTGGCCCGAAATTACAGTCGGATGTCACCGCGATGTTTTTGAATTTTAGGTTATCGTCGGTAGCTTTTATGGCCGACATATCTCAAATGTATCGACGAATAAAGATCGCTGAAAAACATAGACGCTTTCAACGTATCCTTTATAGATTTGATGCGAGTGAACCTATTGAGGTTTACGAGATAACGACTTTAGCATTTGGAATTAAAACATCACCGTTTCTAGCTTTACGAGTAATTAAACAACTTGCGTTAGACGAAGCAAAAACGTACCCAGAAGCTTCACAGATAGTTTTACGGGATATGTATGTAGACGATTTAGTGTCAAGCGTAAGTACGGTTTCTCAAGCTAAGATTTTATATAATCAATTGTTAGAATTATTTAACGCCGGTGGGTTTCCGCTTGTTAAATGGTGCACTAACTCACAAGAGTTATTTGAATACATCCCGCGCACAAAACGTTTAACACAAATAGTAGAATTTGAAACCGATTGTTTTAAGGTTCTAGGGATGCAATGGAACCCGAAGTTAGATATTTTGTTATTTAAAGTAAATGTACAAAAACGCGAGTGTTCTAAAAGAACAATTTTGTCGACGATTGCTCGTATTTTTGACCCGCTTGGACTTGTCGCGCCTTTAACATTACACGCTAAATTGTTCATAAGAAAATTATGGTCATTGCGTTTAAATTGGGACGAACGTCCACCCGAGCATTTAGTTAGACAGTGGTCTGATTTTCAATCAGAATTACCGCTTTTAGAGAGTTTTTCGGTACCGCGCCACAGTGGATTATTGGAAAATTCTTCCGCCACGATAGTAGGATTTGGAGATGCTTGCGAATCGGCATACGGTGCCGTCGTATATCTTCGAATAGCCGCCCCCCACGGGGAAATTAGTTGTAGTTTACTCTGTGCTAAGAGTAAAGTTTCGCCTTTGAAAACGCATATTTCTATCGCTAGATTAGAATTATGTGCCGCAGTCTTGTTAGCAAAACTAATAAGATTTATAGTAGACACATATCGCACCCGCTTTGAAATAACTAAGATTTTTGCTTTCTCTGATTCGTCGGTCGTGTTACATTGGATAAATTCGCCGCCGCACCGATGGACTACTTTTGTTGCAAACCGCGTAAGCAAAATTCAAAGTTTTATTTCGCCCACTGTATGGTATCATGTTGAAGGGAAAGAAAATTCCGCTGATTGTCTTTCTCGAGGTATGACTCCATCATGTTTTGTTGAAAATAGTAGTAGCTGGCTGTCAGGCCCGCCATGGTTAATGTCGAAAATCGAGCACTGGCCGATCAAAAGCTTTCAAAACATCAAATCTGATAATAATGTTCCTGAAGAAAAAGTAGTTTCGTTGCATGTTGTTTCGCCAGAAACCAACAATGTATACACATTAATATCGAAACTATCGTCTTGGATAAACTTACTTCATGTTACCGTTTATGTACTCAGATTTGGTCGAATATTGCCGTTGCGCCAGGAATTTAGTTGCACTGATTTAGACACCGCAGAACATACCTTGATAAAAATTGTACAGAATATTCATTTTGCTGAGGATATTCACAATTTACGACAGGGTAAAGACGCCTCACCACAACTTAGAAAATTAAGACCGTTTTTGGAAAACGATTTAATACGCGTAGGAGGACGTCTCACAAATTCGCAAGAAAATTTTGATTTTCAGCATCCATTCCTTTTACCAAAAAAGGATCCATTGGTCAATAGCTTGATTGATCATTTCCATCGATTACATCTGCATACTGGACCGCACTTGTTACTTTCCATATTAAGACAGAAATTTTGGATTCTGTCCGCACGCGGAATAGTACGACAGCGAATTCAGGCATGTAATTTTTGTTTTAGGTTCAAACCTCGCCCCACATTTCCTCTTATGGCTGACTTGCCCGCGGCAAGAGTAGTAGCGCAAATTAAACCTTTTATGGCAACCGGTATGGATTATTGTGGTCCATATTATATAACCTTAACAAGAAATAGAGGGGTCAAAAGCCAAAAGGCGTATATTTGTATTTTTGTTTGTCTTGCCACTAAGGCTCTACATTTAGAGTTAGCGTCAGATTTGTCTACGCCTACGTTTCTTGCAGCCTTTAAACGGTTCTTGAGTCGTAGAGGTCCAATTAAAGAGTTATATTCCGACTGCGGAACTAACTTTATTGGAGCAAAGGCCCGTCTGGACGAAATTTATAATTTTATAAAATCTTCTAACTATACAGATGCCTTAAAAGAAGAATTACTCAGTCATAGAATAGAATGGCGTTTCAACGCGCCCGCCATGCCGCATAGTGGTGGCATATGGGAAGCTGGTGTTCGCTGCGTGAAGACTCATTTAGTTAAGATACTTGGGGAACAAATTTTATCGTATGAAGAGTTCACAACCATCTTAACACAAATTGAAGCTCTTTTAAATTCACGCCCTCTTTGCTGGCTCAGCAGCGATCCCGCAGATCCGACAGTTTTAACGCCTGCGCACTTCTTAACCATAACACCACTTAAAACGTTACCCGCAATTGATGTGCTTTCCGAACCGATCAACCGGCTAAGAAGACATCAATTATTAGACAACATAGTCCAAAGTTATTGGGCTCGCTGGAGAAATGAGTACCTTAGTTCGCTACAACTACGCCAAAAATGGAACAAACCTTCATTTCCGATAAAGGTCGGAATGTTGGTTCTCCTACTCCAAGAAAATGTACCACCGCTTCATTGGCCAATAGGGGTCATTGAACAGGTCTTTCCTGGAAAAGACGGAGTTACACGAATAGCGACTGTACGGACAAAGAGCGGCTTATACAAGAGGCCCGTGGTAAAATTATGTCCACTCCCTACACAATAAAATAGTTTAAGATTATTTAGTATTAGTGTAGTTTTAGTTTAGAATTCGTTTTTTTGTTTTGTTGTAGAATCCGCTAGGTAGTGACCCACTTTCCACTTGCTTGAAAACCGGGGTTTTCAATGTCGAGGGGGATGTTGAGGCCACTGTCTAATTGACTTGTTTTGACCGTCTGCGCAACGCAAAATGAACGCGCGCAGCGAGTTCACGTGCAAGTTTGAATAAGTAGTTGTTGAACCGCATAGTAAAAATATAGTAGAAAAAACGTGCAATACGTTAACCGCAAAATTATAGTTAATCCCGCATTTGTTGTAGAAATTGTTTATTTGTGTTTAGTTAAAACCGCTGTGTAGTTCTTTGTGTATAGTTATTTGTTTTGTGTAATAATTTATAATTGACCAGAAGTGTCACGCAAAAGTTTTGGAAAGAATCTAGCCGAGTAGCGGTGGAGCCGATCCGACGGTATTAAATCCTTTTTCCATGTTATATCCATTCCTACATTTAATATCTTAGGTAATTTGGATCTATCGAACGAGGTAAGTGCCTTTACAAAGCTATGATATATTTTCGAGTGATTTGATTTTGAACCAGCGTTGGTAGATTTTAGCGTTGAGCCGAATGCTACAATTTCTGCGACAGGGATTGTCTCGGCGTACTCAATTACTCTAACAATTAAAGTTCCAAAATTAAAGTCGATATCCACTCCTAATGTGACAAAAATACTATGCCCTAAAAAATACACATTTTGTCTAATATTTCTTAAATGGTCCATGATATAAAAAAATTCTTGAAGTAAAAAGTTCATTAATAAAATTTATCTTTCAAATTCTAAAATAAAATATGGGGGGTTCTATTTGAACTTTCAAAGTTGGGAGGCCTGTTGCGAGTGTGGATGGGGGTGGCATGATTTTTAATTATTCTTCCTTATGCTAATTGAAGGGTAGTTACGATTTGAAATATTGTTCTAACTCTTATAGTTTCGAAAATAATGTCGATATCCACCCTAATGTGACCAAAATACTATACAATAAAAAATATAAATATTGCCCAATATTTCTTAAACGGTCCATCATAGAAAAAATTGCTTGGAGTAAAATGTTCATTAATAAAATCGATCTTTCAAATTATGAAATAAAATATGGGGAGTTCCATTTGAAATTACAAAGTTGAGGGGCGTGTGGGCGATACGAGTATGGATGGGGGTTGTATGATTTTTTATTATTCTTCCAAATGCTAATTGAAGGGTAGTTACGATTTGAAATATTGTTCTAACTTTTATAGTTTCGAAAATAAAGTCCACTCCTAATGTGACCAAAATACTATACAATAAAAAAATAGAAATATTACCCAATATTTCCGAAATGGTCCATCATAGAAAAAATTGTTTGAAGTAAAATGTTCATTAATAAAATTGATCTTTCAAATTCTGAAATAAAATATGGGGGGTTCCATTTGAAATTTCAAAGTTGGGAGGCCTGTGGGCGATGCGAGTGTGGATGGGGGTGGCATGATTTTTTATTATTCTTCCAAATGCTAATTGAAGGGTGGTTACGATTTGAAATATTGTTCTAACTTTTATAGTTTCGAAAATAAAGTCGATATCCACTCCTAATGTGTAACCCTGTAGATGTATTAAAACTGCATTAAATTGAATCAATGTTATGTGATGTAGCATTATACGGGGTCTGATATACCTTGCTTTTCCAAGCGGACTAAATGTATTAGTTTTTGGTTTTAAAATTTTTTATATACATATTCTGCATTTTTAAAATTCTTTGTTTTTATTATACTATATATTTTTTTTATATTCGATTCATTACTAATAATAATGTTAGCTGTACAAAAAAAATTGTGGCTGAATTTTGAAATATTTACAGAAATTCCATAGGGAATCATGTTGTGATGGCGTATGAAAAATAAGAATTAAAAGAAGTTTGTTATAGTTATGATAAAATATGTTGCTAATAAGAATTGATAATTGCAGACAGGATACATAATAATACATTATCACAAAATCTTTATAAATTTCGTCAAAATAGTCAAAAGGGAGGGAGCTTCACATAAGTCAACGACTAACACTAATTTGTGACATTTATAACTTCTATATAAAATCTAAAGCACAGATATTAATGAATTTTAAAATTTAGCTACTTCTGTCACTGATTGTCGTTCAAGTTATTACTAAAACCTAGAAAATATTATTTTAGAATATAGAAATAATTTAACTAAAAAAAATATTATAATATGATTGTATGTTAAATAGGGTGGTCAGTTTCTGGAAAACCGGGAAATGTCAGAGAATTTTGCTATACAGGGAAAAGTCAGGGAATTTTTATAAAAATGCAAAATCACACAAGTTCTCGCAAATATTTAAAGAGTGACTTTTTTAGGTTTTTTATATAATTTTTTTTAAATAAACAACGGGAAAAAATTCTCCTGGAAAATCGGGAAAAGTCAGGGAAATTTGTTCCAGAGAAATACTGGTCATCCTGTTAAATATAGTTTAATTTAATATCCCCGGGTAACACCGGGTCATATGGCTAGTGTATTTATATTATAATAAATCAATTATATATAGGAAAAATTGTAAAATTCTTTCTTGGTACTTACTGTCCTTTCATTCATTTTATTTTTGGATGATTTAAAACATAATATTGTGATTTAATCGTAAGTTTTACTCATGGTTTTACTATAAACCGTAGGTTCATCTGTCAGTTTTATGCTTGAGATTATTTATTTTTTCATTATTAAATTCTATTACTATAGAAACTGTACCCCCAGTCTAGTTACAAATTTTGCCACCAGATGGTGTACGTTCATTTGACGGATCCCAATAAAAACATATCACATTTTTATTAACTCTAACAAAATATAATAAATTAATTAATAAGTAAATGTCTAATGTGCAGTTATTAATAATTATATTTATTGACTGTCAGTGTTGTAGTAGTTATAAAGGTGACTGTTGTTGTGTCTGAGTAACAGTTGCACTGCTCTGTAGTTACCAGACCTGAACGCTGCTTGTAGAATTGTGGAGTCGTTAATGTCTCTAATATTTACATCAGCACCTTTAATCAACAATACTCTCATTATGTCACACTCACCTAACAAGGCAGCCCAATACAGGGGTGTTCTATTGTGACTGTCACCTGTGTTTATATCACATACAGTTAACAAGGACTTCACATCACCGACATGGCGTCTCCATACAGCGCTGTAAAGTTCTGTAATTGTATCAGTACCAATGTCAGTGTCACTGTCACTGTGGTCACACAGATCATTGCCGTGTCTCAATAACAACTGCACTAATTTGTAGTTACCAGTTCTGTACGCTAGTTGTAAAGCTCGCTCACCGTAAACATTACTAATGTTAACATCCGCACCTCGCTCTAATAACACTCTAGTTGATACTGCACTACTATACATAACAGTCCAATGTAAAGGAGTAAACCCGTTTATACTAGCCTTGTTTATGTCAGCATCTCTATCTAATAAAACATTCAATGTGTCTGTGTAGCCTTCAGAAGCAACGAGATGTAGAGGTGTGTACCCGTCTCTATTACTTATGTTCACATTAGCACCTCTATCTAATAGTGTTTTTACTGTTTCTGTTTGACCGTATTGAGCTGCAATGTGTAATGCTGTAAATCCGTTATTAGCACCTATGTTCACTTCGGCACTTCTATCTAATAGTGTTTTTACTGTTTCTGTATGACCTTTTTGAGCTGCAATGTGTAATGCTGTAAATCCGTCATTATTACCTATGTTTACATCCGCACCTCTATTTAATAGTACATTCACTGTTTCTGTATGACCGTTTTGAGCTGCAGTGTGTAATGCTGTAAATCCGTTATTATCACCTATGTTTACATCCGCACCTCTATTTAATAGTATATTCACTGTTTCTGTATGACCGTTTTGAGCTGCAGTGTATAATGCTGTAAATCCGTCATTATCACCTATGTTTACATCCGCACCTCTATTTATTAGTGCATTCACTGTTTCTGTGTGACCGTTTTGAGCTGCAGTGTATAATGCTGTAAATCCGTTATTATCACCTATGTTTACATCCGCACCTCTATTTAATAGTACATTCACTGTTTCTGTATAACCGTTAGAGGCTGCAATGTGTAATGCTGTAAACCCGTTAATATTACCTATGTTTACATCAGCACCTCTATCTAATAGTCTGTTCACTGTTTCTGTATGACCGTTTTGAGCTGCAGTGTGTAATGCTGTAAATCCGTCATTATTATCTATATTTACATCCGCACCTCTATTTAATAGTACATTCACTGTTTCTGTATGACCGTTTTGAGCTGCAGTGTATAATGCTGTAAACCCGTTAATATTACCTATGTTTACATCCGCACCTCTATTTAATAGTACATTCACTGTTTCTGTATGACCGTTTTGAGCTGCAGTGTATAATGCTGTAAATCCGTTATTATCACCTATGTTTACATCCGCACCTCTATTTAATAGTACATTCACTGTTTCTGTATGACCGTTTTGAGCTGCAGTGTGTAATACTGTAAATCCGTCATTATTACCTATGTTTACATCCGCACCTCTATTTAATAGTACATTCACTGTTTCTGTATGACCGTTAGAGGCTACAATGTGTAATGCTGTAAACCCGTTAATATTACCTATGTTTACATCAGCACCTCTATCTAATAGTCTGTTCACTGTTTCTGTATGACCGTTTTGAGCTGCAGTGTGTAATGCTGTAAATCCGTCATTATTACCTATGTTTACATCCGCACCTCTATTTAATAATACATTCACTGTTTCTGTATGACCGTTTTGAACTGCAGTGTATAATGCTGTAAATCCGTCATTATTACCTTTGTTTACATCCGCACCTCTATTTAATAGTACATTCACTGTTTCTGTATGACCGTTTTGAGCTGCAGTGTATAATGCTGTAAATCCGTTATTATCACCTATGTTTACATCCGCACCTCTATTTAATAGTACATTCACTGTTTCTGTATGACCGTTTTGAGCTGCAGTGTGTAATACTGTAAACCCGTTATTATCACCTATGTTTACATCCGCACCTCTATTTAATAGTACATTCACTGTTTCTGTATGACCGTTAGAGGCTGCAGTGTGTAATACTGTAAGCCCGTTATTATCACATATGTTTACATCCGCACCTCTATTTAATAGTACATTCACTGTTTCTGTATGACCGTTAGAGGCTGCAATGTGTAATGCTGTAAACCCGTTAATATTACCTATGTTTACATCCGCACCTTTATTTAATAGTACATTCACTGTTTCTGTATGACCGTTATGGGCTGCAGTGTATAATGCTGTAAATCCGTCATTATTACCTATGTGTACATCCGCACCTCTATTTAATAGTACATTCACTGTTTCTGTATGACCGTTTTGTGCTGCAGTGTATAATGCTGTAAATCCGTTAATATAATCAATGTTTACATCCGCACCTCTATTTAATAGTACATTCACTGTTTCTGTATGACCGTTTTGAGCTGCAGTGTATAATGCTGTAAATCCGTCATTATTACCTATGTTTACATCCGCACATCTATTTAATAGTATTTGCACTATGTCAATGTAACCTCCTCTTGCACTATCAAATAGAGCCGTATAACCACCTGTATCACCAACACCCAACATGTATTTGAATGCTTTACTCTTTTTATCTATATGGTTTTCTAAACAGTAAGTTATTAGTTGTCTTGCTATTTCTATGTTACCTTTTCTTATAGCAGCTTGAAGAGGTATTGTTTTAGTGTTATTGGATTCATAAGAAAGCAATTTTTCTAAATAATTTGTATTTTCTAGAAAACAGTCAAATATAAAATCTAAAGTTTCTTTATTGTTTTCGTGTGCAGCTGTAAATAAAATACTTAATAATATACTATCTTCATTCACATTTATATGAATACTTGTCGCAAGTACTTTATATTTATTTTTGGTTTCATTGTTTTTAAATTCCGACTGTATATAATTGTTGATGAATTTTCTTAACCCTGATAAATCATTTTCAGTCAATATATTTCTAAACATTAACTCCATGACTCGTACTTCATTGAAGTGTTTTTGAATATACGTTGATACAAAATATTCGGCGAAGGTCCTGTGGATAAACTCCGCTTTTTGATCAGTTATTTTAGTAATAATTCCAATTTTTATTATTTGATCATTCAAATCTTCATCATATTTATTTTGTATTATTTCTTCTACAAAAATTAACTTCAACGCCAATATTTCGTGACTTTTACTGTATATTTTTTGCATATACGTTTCATCGCTTATAACGGAAGGATTTGTTGCTACTTGCATCTTCTTTTCTATTGAATAAATATGAAACTTTTGTTTAACAAATATACTAAATAATTGCGACAAATTTAAAATATATTCGATATTATACTCATCATCATTTGAATTGTTAATAATTTCGGTAACAATATTTAATAAAAGAGGAACTCCTAGCAAGTCTTTTAAACTGGAGATTTCATTAATTTTGTTGAGTAAATTATTGTTATCTGTCTTTTTATTTAGTATTTTATTCAAGTATAACAACTGATCTTCCTTAGTAAATGGTTTTATTGATAACGCAAATTGAGACGTTATTTCTTCTAAGCTGACTGCTTGTGCCGGCCGGGTTGTAACAAATAGTCTTGCAATTTTTAAATCATTCAGTATTTTAATAAAATTAAATACTGTATTTTTATATTCTGGACATAATTCGTCTACTCCGTCCAATATTAAAAATATATGGTGCTGATTTTTTAGCACAAAGTTCAAAACATTCTGTGACAGTTTTGAAGATTTTGTTTCAATTAATATATTTTTTAAGAATGCTGGTATAGTTTCTAGATTACTAAAATTTGTTTTTTTATTAAATACGTCCGTGTGGTCGTTGAGATTAAGTCTAATAATTAAACAACTGGAATCATTTTTCTGTAGATTGTAATACAAATTACTCATTAACAGAGTCTTTCCCATTCCAGGTTTGTCTGCAATAAGTATTGTATTATACATATTATGTAAATTGCACAGTTTATCTTCCTTTATTGCAAATGTTATCAATTCATCTTCCCACAATGTTTGTAAACTAATTGTATCTGAAGCTCTGTTTTTGTTGACAAATTCTCTTAAGTATGTTAAATCACCATTACTTTGATTCCAAAACAAAAATGTTTTATATTTTTTGAAATGATGACAGGTACGGTCAGGATTTTCATTGCATTGTTTCTTAAATTTGTCTAAATTATCAATTATGTGTAATTCTTTAAATTCTTTAATTTTATTTTCTTCTATTATCACTGAATAATACAAATACCTTTGAATATAATTGTATTTGCCTAAATCATTAATTCCGAGACGGTTGTATTCTATTTTTAAATCCCTATAATCATCACTTAGGAAACACTGAATAACATCTTCTGTTATCACGTCATTCAACTCTTCCGTTTGTTCTTGTTTTAAATCATTAAAATGAACTTTCAGAATATCACTAAAACTTGTTTTCTTATCATTAAGTAATACACATTTCTTCTCTAAAATATATTTCTTGGACTCAGCTGTTAACATTTGAAAACTGTTTTGTTCGTCTTCACAAACTTGATAACAGTTTGGAATTTCTGACAAATTCATTTCATTTGGAATAATGATGATATATTTTTGGCCGTTCTTTTTCGGTATATATGCAAATAATTGAAGTAACATATCATTGTTAATGTTGATAATTAAAAGGTTAAATGCAGTAGCGGTTTGTATATCCATAACTTGTTTAATACTATAGACGTGCTTCATTGTGTATTGTTTTACGTCGGGTTTCTCTTCTCTTAACTGTTTTATTATCTTGCTTACTTTATAAAGAGTGAATTCTGAATTATTAGATCTGATAGGTAGTGTTGTACTAGTGTTTGAAAGGAAAAATTCGCGTAGTGGAATATTACATTTAAACTCAATTACACTTTCTTCGTATTTATTATCATAGGGCATTTGAATATCTGTTTTGGACTTTTCAATCAATTTACTTATTTCATCTAAACTTATTGGATATTTTTTAAGTAAAGAAGCATTCACCATTTCGTACAATCTGTGCCATATTATTTCAGTTCCTTTAGGTAGAATATCTTCTATTTTCTTTTCTACAGCACTTTTCATCTCTTCAAGGTCCGGTTGACCGGCAACAAATACAAATTTGCTAAAGAATCTTTTCCACTCTTCTTTAGGAATGTTTGTGTGTTGATGAAATATATCAGCGTTTATATCTTTATCAAATTGATACTGACACCCAGTATCAATTATAGGAATAGAATTTACTTGCGAAGGTTGTAAACTTATATCTTTTTTATAACATTTTCTCAGGTGCCCATTTTCTTCAAGTTCAAAACTAGCATTCGTGTACAACAGAAAGAAACAGTTCTCAGTGTCTTTGATTTCTTTAGAAGAATTCAAGAATTTTATTAAACTGTAAGTCTCTTTCTTGTCATCGTGAAGAAGATTGCTAGTTTTGATCTTGTTGTCCGATTTTTTATTCTTAATCTGTACGAGTAGACGTGTCCAAGGTTCACTTATGTTGTTTTTATATTGGTAAACTAAATCATCAAACATGCCGGCCTTATTATCTTCTTGACTTAGAATGTACTCGTATTCGGGATTGTCTTGTTTGTATTTGTACCCCTCCAGTAACAAACACATCGCCACGTAGTAGTGATAGTCAATACCACGTTTGTTTCCGGCAATCCCGCTGTCCTTTTCGATATCTTTCTTTGTATCTAGGTAACAAAGTTTTACGATTTAGGAAATAATAAGAAAAAACATTTATGAAGGTATTAATAAATTCAATATGAAAAATGAGTGCTAAAACGTAAAAATTACAATACTAAAAACTGATTGATTTATGCCGAACTATGATTTGTTTAGAAATCTATTCACTGTTCCCATTATACATCAATTCTGTTATGTTTGAATATTTTCCAATAATATAATTTTTGGAAAATATTGTAAATATGAATTAATTTGTTTTATATTTATACGTATACAGGATGACTAGAAAGTAAGAGTCATTAATTCTATACTGTAAAATATTAACTATATAAATGTTTTCTACAAAAAATTATTTAACAACAACTTGACTATCTCAATATTTTAGTTGTTTTTCCAGTATTACAGCCTAGCTAATCTTTTCAACCCTCAGCGCTATGAAAATTTTAAACAGCATGATAAGGTCAGTGATACCTCATTTGATAAGTTTTTTTTTATTTTAAACAAGCTGCTTTTTGTTTGTTTTTTTCAAATATTTATAGTTTTCATGTTATTTACATTTTTAATACCATAAATCAATAAAACAAATATTTACAACTCAAATTTAAAACAAAGTAGGCTTATTTTCTTATCAAATAATTCAAAATTTTTTACTAATATCCAATTTGAACATTTATTGAATTAATTAAGATTTTGGATGTTGATAAATTTTTTTAAATTATTTCAAATTAATTGTTATTTAAATTTATTAGTAGTTTGGGGACCACTGTATTATAATTTATAAACAATTTTAACGAAAAATATAAAAAAAAACTCTAAAGTAATAAAATATCCTACCTTTTTTTGGTTTCATCTTTGAGTCTTTAGATCTTTTCATTTGAACTTCTTCAGATACTATATCTGTAATGAGTAATTTTTTATTAACATTTTAAAATATAACATAATTAATTTACCATATAACCTAACACATATAACAGTGTCTTTCAAAAGTTCAAGACTACCTAAATAATTTTTGAATGGTTTGAAATATAGGATTGAAATTTATAGAAATACAATGTGATCACCAAATCTATTATTTAACTACAAAAACACCCACCTGCATATCCCCGTGAGACGGGGGAGGGGGGAGCAAAGAAATCTTAAATGACATAAGGGGTTGAGTGAGGGCTCGTTCGAAAGGGTTTACCGAGATAAAAACAACGCGGGCTTGTAGAAATCTCTACGATTTTTTTCGAAGAGTTATGATCATTTGAACATTTCTATTGATAATATAGGTTAAATGCATTTTCAAAAATGTTACAAAGTAAAAAAAAAAAACAGATCCAGTTGAAAAACTGACGTTTATCTGCAAGTCGTGCCATCATTATGTCAATAAATTCCACTATTTTGTTTTTTTATCATTTTGGTACATTTTTGAAAATTGAAAAATGGACAAATGCGTTATTGGATATAACCTACATATGTATGTATACTTATCCGTATGTCACTCGTTCACCATACCGTCACCTCGGAGCAAGAGTGCCACTACTCAAAAACTGTCAAAAGGCAAAACAAGGACTTTAAACATATTTATCATTTTACCCGATAAAAAGTCCAAATGCGTTTTATGTCCAATAACGCATTTGTCCAATTTTACCCCCGTCACTCCCCGTCCAATTAAAGGAAAAAATGTGTTATTAGTGCAAATTAGGGAAAGTAATCCCGATCAAAATTTTCAATCGCAGGATTTCGAGAATGGACAATTTCCAAATCCCAAATAGATATCGGCATTTGAATTTTTATTTGTAAAAAAAATTATTTAACCATTTAATAACTTGTAAACTATTGATTATGAAAAATATCTATAGAGTAAGCTTTTGTGGAAAAATAATAAATTGATTTTTTAAATAGAATTTAAATCCTTTTGTGGAACCTTATTCTTTGTTAAATGTTTTGCATTTTGCAGATTGTCCATTCACCACTCCCAGCAAAAAGTATCTATTTTCACACAGAAAATTCTTGTGCACTAATTAATTAATTCCACATATTTTTTATTAACACTTTTATTTATGTTCAACCATAATAATTAATAACTTATAATTCACCATTCAAAAACTATAGGTACTATAGGTAGGTTGATAAGTGTTTATTGCGAAATTATGGCCATAGATATTTAATATTCAGATCTATGTAAAAAGAAATGTAATCAGGTACTACCTACATATATTGTCACTGTAATGTTGCTAGTTCTATGCTGATAGGTTTATACACCCCAGATGTAAATTACATTGTACCAATCTTTAAAAGTTAAAATGCATTTTTTACACATTCTTGGAAGAAGACAATGCAGCCAGTAGACTGTCCGCTTTTAAGACCAAATATGACAGGTCCCTTTTATGTCGTTATAACCGATTTCTACTGTATATACATTATACGTACAAAACTAGTAGAATGAAACGATACACGGGTACCTATTCATTAACATAATGGTTAATCTTTTTTTTTAATTGACTAAAATTAGGCCCTTTATGGTCGATTTTTGACACTTTTTTAAGTCATACTCGAATATCTCATAACTACAGAATGCTACAAAAATTGTTTTAAAGCCTTTTAAAGCTGATAAAATTTCCTGAAAAATTGGTTATCTTGAAATTAAAATAAAAAACTGATATCTTAATGTAAAATGTTTTTTGTCTACAGTGGTGTGGTCATACAAACGTTTAACAAGATACTCTTGAATTTAAAAAGTGTATAGTTTTTCTTTCAATCTCTATTAGTCCAAAATTAATCACAGTTGGTCTACCGACGCTATTTCCAAAAATTTCCTCGAGATTTTTAGAAAAATAAATTGTTATCAAATATGTAATAAAAGAATAGAAAATTATAGTTACCTTGTGAAGTTGATGGTTTGTTCTCCATTGTTGTAGATTATTGCAGCAATCAAAGGCAAATACGTTTAATCAGAATCGTTGGTTTAATTAATGATTATAGAACAAGGCTACAAATAAATAATATAATTACTATTATTACATGGGGGGGGGGGGTCAATATCGTTCTAACTGTAATTTGTATTTACATGTATGTATTTCTTTATCAATAAGTTCTTCAGGCGCGTATATAGCTTAACCTCTCGGGGGGGTGGGGTCAAACAGAAATATTTTTTTTAGAAAAAAACATTCTAATATGTTCTTCATATCATTTGAAATCAGAAACATTCCAGTTATCGGACTCAAAAAAGCATTTTTTTGTTCGAAATATAAAAAAAAGTATGTAAATAAACATTTCGATGATATTTGATCAAAAAAAATTTTTTTTTCATAGTAAATTTAAATAATTTGTTTAATAAATAAACTTTGTAATTTTAACGTAAAAAATTATTCTTAATATTACTAATGAAACTCTTTGTCTTATCTTTTATATATTTCATTTATAGAAAAAGTTTTAGTTAAGGGCAGACTAACGTATTTAAATTATTTTTTTTTCCAATTTTTTTTATTCGATTTTCTGAATGAAAAACTTTTCAAGAATATTGTGTGAAAATTTTACACGGATCGGAGCAAAACTAACGAAGTTACAGCAGTTTAAAGTGAACCGAGCGCTCATGAATGGGCGCGATCAACTGACTCCATGCG
Source organism: Sialis lutaria (assembly GCA_949319165.1). Lineage (NCBI taxonomy): Eukaryota > Metazoa > Arthropoda > Insecta > Megaloptera > Sialidae > Sialis > Sialis lutaria. The sequence goes on from OX439242.1 coordinate 22,375,643, forward strand.
TATAAGTAAAGCGGAAAAAAAACTAAAGAAGGCAGAATTCGTCGGAGACAGGAGCAAAAAGATGCATTAGACATTATGGACAATAGCAACATCCTTTATGGACCTGGCATCGATGATTCAGTGTGAGGTAAGCCGAAAAAACTTATGAACGTTTTATTCTAAATTTTTTAGTGTTTAAAACTTTAAAGTGTTTTTCCCACAACTCACGTTTTCAAAGTCGGTGCCCCTCATAATTTCAAAACTACTGCACCGATTCTTTTGAAATTTTGAAGACTATTTCTGTACATAATTTACGAGGTAACGCTGGAGAGTTTTTTTCAAATTTGTCTATATTTTTTATTTTATAATAAAAAATTACCCGATTTTTTTGGGCAAAAATCGCGATTTTCACTTCAAAGTGTTCCCAAAAATTGAAAAATTGAAATTTCGAAAAACCCCCCCAGCGTTACCTGGGGAAAACGATTAGCTAACGAACAATTTTTTATTTTTTTATTTCAGATGATCCAGGGCCAAGTTATGAGGGGCACCGCAATTCTACTTTTTTCCGAGACGCCTCCAAATAATTGCCGCCATTGCTGTATTTTTAAATTTTTTTTTATGAAAATTTTACAAAATATTCTTCGAATGTTATACTTTGATGTACCATTAGTTTAAATAAATAAATATTAACTGTGTTGTCGGAAAAAATTCATAAAAATGTGCCTTTTTTTGTACGAATTAACGTTAGTCTGCCCTTAACAATCATTTTACACCTTTCTTTTCACTTCAGCCATCTTATCTGTCTACTACTACATACTCATCAGTGTTGCCAATATAAAAGTAACATAAATACCAACAATTATAAATTAATATACTTACATATTTAGATTTTATTGAATATTGATGAAATTTTGCAAAATTGATTGAAATACCCTTATTTAAGAGTAAATAATTTTACGTTTATTAATTTTGATTTTACACGTTTTGCTCCGAAATTTCATATCCGCTTGCGCGCTTATAAAATAATAAACGTTTGCCGCAATTTTTAGGGTTCCGAAGAAACCCTATTAATCTCACTTTGTCGTCCGTCCTTTTCACTCAAAGCTCAATAGCTCGTAAACTATATAAGCTAGAACCTTGAAATTTTTACTGAATATGTAAAATGGCACCCTCTAGTAAAATATGTACAAATATTTTTTTAGAGGGGGTGCTAAGAGGCTAAAGTCAGTCAAAAAAACATCAAAATGTGTAACCAAGCTAGTGTAATTTCATCTTAATTCTTATTTTTTTATAAATCAAAAATGGCGCCTACAGGGGGCTTTAAAGCAATTTAAAAAAAAAAAATGTATTCCAAGTCGTGTGGGGTGTCAAAATGTAGATCTCAGTGAGTAGAATATGACCCTATTTTTTTTCTTTTTTCTTAATCAAAAATGGCGCCTACAGGGGGTTCCAAGCAAAAATTTTGTCTGCCCCCCCCCCCTCTAACTCGGTAACTACTGGCTCGAAAAATCTAAAAAAAAATTAGGTAATGAGACTTTGGTGAGACTACCAACGACAAATACTAAAGTCACCAATATCATTTCAAATTTCGGAGAAAAGGGGTGTCATAAAAAAAAATGTTTATATTTTTTTATCTGGGCATGTGGGGTGTCGAAATGTAGATCTCAATGAGTAGAATATAAAACTATTTTTTATATTTTTTTAAATCAAAAATGGCGCCTGCAGGGGGCTTCAAGAAAACAAAAATTTGACCACCCCCTCTCTAGCTCGGTAACTACTGGCTCAAAAAATCTGAAAAAAATTGGTAATGGGGTTTTAATGAACAAATACTAAAATCAACAATATCATTTCAAATTTTGAAAAAATAGGGAGGGGCGTCATGGAATTTTTTTTATTTCCATATCTAGGCTTGTGGGGTGTCAAAATGTAGATTTTAATTAATAGAATATGATCCTATTTTTATATTTATTTTTACCTCAAAAATACTCCTGTAAATGGTTCAAATCGGTCCACGTAGTATATACTTCGGAACCCTTATGGCATACACTAGTGTATGTCTTAACAAATTTTATTTCAATAATACAATGTTTTTACTCACAAATTAAAAATTAAATATTAAATATTTTAAAAAAATTGTAAATTTTGGTATAGCTTTATGATATTTATTTAAAAAAACACCTCGAATACACATTTATAGCAAAAATTTTAATAAATTTACAAAAATAAATGTAAAAAAAATTCCCAAAAAATCGTTATTTTGATAATGTAATCAGCGATCCCCAAAACCCCCTGGTGAAATTTTCTTGTTGAAAATTTGACTTAATATATGCAGCGATTCTCAACCTGAATGGGGGGTGCGAGCATATCGAGAAAAAATTATGAAGAATTGTGATTGAAAATTGGGTCGCAAATACTAAAAGGTTGAGAAACGCTGAATATATGTATGAAATCAGTAAATTATACAAATTTCCAAAATTAAGGGGGGGGGGGGGAAGTCTAATGTTTCTGATTTCAAATAATATGATAAAACGAACATTAAAAAAACATCAAAATCGGTGCTTATATCGACTAATAGCAACATATGTAAGTATATTTTAAATAAACATATAATTAATCTCAAAGTATTTCATCATTCATTGATTTTGTAATGTTCTGAGGTGGTAATAAATAACATTTGTAACTTTTACTAACTAAACGTTTTATTCCATATAAATAATAATATTTACAGTAATGAATGTTGCACGCAATTCATGCAAGTGCCGAATGGATATATTTTCCCAGTTCGTTCTTAAGTAAATCTTATCTTTACAATCATTATACATATACAATAGATTACTAATTTCCTTAGACATTATATTTTATTTACATATACTTTTATATACATCACAGATTTATAAAATTTATTTAGAGCTGTTGTTTGCGAGATATTAGTTGACAAACATTTTCTTGACTGCAAATTCTTAAATAAAATTTTAATAATCAGTAATGAAAGTAAAAAAAAAAAAAAAAAAACATAAATATCTTAAAATTTGAATTTTGCAATAAAAGGTACTAGAGAGAGATACACAATATGGTAACTCGAAATCAAATGAAATCAATTTCTTGTAACTCATAAAATAATTATTTTAGTAATGTTCAAAATTAATTATATTAAACTATGTTTCAGATTTCTTCATAATATCTAATGTATCTTTTTTTTCTTGGGGGGGGGGGGTCATGTCTCCTTGACCCCCCCCCCCTTGTATACGCGCCTGAGTTCTTTACGGCTGTCACAATCAACAATGACAACTTATGATCAGGGTAATTTAAGTTGGTAACCTTTATGATTCAAAAAGACGTACCTATTTTTATTAGACTAATTTTACCATTTATGTGACAAAAGTCGGGAGTCTACCTATATCTTATGTTACAACATTTTCAAAATATTTTAAATCTGAATTAAATCTTTTAATTAATAGTTTCTTTCTTCAAACATATAATAATCAACGGTATGGAGAACTATACATGATTTCCATGTTCTATAATGTTGTTTTATATTAATTTATATGAAAATTTTCAATGGGATTTGTTAGAAATAAAACTTACATTTATATTATAAATATTAGTTTTGTAATATCCTAATGTCAATAATATAAATACACATTATTTGTAGAACAAATGGTAGAATAACTAATTTGATAATTTAATTGCATTTGTGTCCAAGACAACATAAATTAGTACACGTATATTATATATTATAGTATTTAAAATTAAGTTAGTATTGTATTATAATTACAAGTTGTTAATTATCTAGACCAGGCCTGCACAACTCAAAATGTAACGCGGGCCGTATTACTTTATGAAGAACTTGTGGGGGCCGAAAGAAAATAGGACGGTGGGGGAGGGGATCTTTTAGCTGACAACAAAATAATAAATGTATTGACTATTGAAAAATGAAATAAATATTTATATAATCTTTCTGTAAACAAGGTGAGGTTTTATCTTGAGACTGCTTAATAGATATATAAAAAACCATGAATTTTTATGGTAAATGTTTGGTATAAAAGTTTCAGAATTTGAACCAATGAAGGTAACAATTCTGACCTTGATTAGAGGTTTTATTATTATTTATTTTATCAGTTTACGAGTTCTAAAGTTCTAAGGGGCACTCTTAATACTTAATGCCGGGATCTAATGACTCATATCATTAGTTTAGCCCATGTGTAATACAATCATGTACTTTTCAAAATTAATTGTGTAACTACAAGGCAACAGTAAAGCGGATTTAAAATGGTCTAATAAGCGTCGCGCGACGACTTTCTTCACTTACAACGGGCAAACGACATGTCCGATCGCAAAAATTTTGCTGAATATATTTACCTGTTGATTGCCTACATCACATATTAAAATTTAAACAAAATATGAGAGGTCACTGTATACTTCATTGGTGGCTCTTTATTGGAATGGCCCTAAAAAATTATTTAGGGCCTAGCATAAAAGTTTGAAAATATACACTTTGACCTATCCATCGAAATAATCCAAATGCAAAAGGTTTCGTTAAAATCGGTGCATAGAGGCCCGATTTTATCATTTCGATGTTTTTTAGTCTAATTGCAGTTGACTAAAAAGGGAGTTTTTTTTACACTTCAATTTGATGTAATTTTTTATCTTTTTTACATTAATTGTTTTTAAAAGCACGAATCTGTAAGAAATCAATTAGTTTTTTTTATTTAGTTTACTCCAAAATGACATTTAAATCTCCATCAAAAGTAAAAATTGTGACGTTCGTTGGTTTTGCCCCTCCAAATCCTAAAACTTATGTACCAAACATTTTTGGTAAAAATCCACAGTTTTCTAGATATTAAGCAGTCTCAAGATAACAAACTCATCCTGTATAGGTACACCTTTCGTAATATTATAAATTATAAGTCAATAAGCTGGGTAATATTATTTTCAACTTACAATATTATGAATTTTCACTAAAGTCTTCACGTGCCGCAAAGTAGATGCCGCAGGCCTTATGTTGTGCAGGCCTGATCCAAATACTTTTTACAGATTGTCCAATCATTCTGAATTATATGTACCTATACAAATAGAAAATCATAATTCTGCAATACTGTTATCATCCTCTCTATGGTGTACATCAATCACTACTGCTTTTAGAGCGTTGTTTTTTTACTTAGCACGTATCCATTAAATAATAAAATATACTATACCATTGTTATTTAAATTAAATACTTTGAAGAAAGAGTTTTCGGAAAAAAATCAGCGACCAAAGCAAATATAGTTATATAAAACTATAGATATAATTGTGGGGAAAATTATATTTATTGTTTTCTAAAAAAAAAAAAAGATTTTCTTTAGAACACATATGCTCTAAACAGCACTACTAAAATAAGCAGTTAAAATATTGTCTTAAATAGAATTAATCACATTGATAAGTCAGCTAAATAAATTAATTTTCTAAATAGTTTATATTATAATCGCATAATTATTAGTACATTAATAAATATTACCTGGCGGGTGACACCTTATAAAACTGTTTTTTGTTTTATTTCGGCGCCTATGTCATCCTCCCGTTGGTCAGCGCGAGATAGTTTAACGTTCTATGAATTTATAAATAGCTGGTATAGCACACACCATTCAAGGCCATGTTCTATTATCAATGTTTATTATATCATTACCATAGCTTTAGCTAAAAATATTTAATTTGAATAAAAAATCTATCTGCGAACTGAATTTGCATGTATAATAGGTTATTGACAATGAGTAAGTCTCATCAATTTGGCCAACGTTTACGTATAATGTATTTTTCATCATTAACAATAAAGTGTATTTGTTTTAACTATTTTTTATGTCAAATATTTAAATTAGAAATTGTAGTGTCTCCAATACCAGTTACTGCTATTAGTTTTAAAATGTAAAATATAAATATATAAAATAAAATATATTTATATTCATTAACTGAATTCTGTAATTCAGTTTAATAATAATTTTTTTTTTTTTTTTTACTTGAAAAACGGAGAAACTGTGGTTTCTTAGTCACTTAAACTAAAAATACACCTTAACCACAAAATTTATGTCACTCGACACGTGTTTCGACTTCACAAGAAGTCCTCATCAGGAGCCTAACGATTCCAATCTGGAATCGTTAGGCTCCTGATGAGGACTTCTTGTGAAGTCGAAACACGTGTCGAGTGACATAAATTTTGTGGTTAAGGTGTATTTTTAGTTTAAGTGAATAAATTTATTATTTATTATTATTTTTTTTTAATAAAAAAAAATTATATTAAAGGTATATATGTACTAATTTATAATCATATATGTACAAAAATATAAAACTTACTAAATTATAAATTACTAGCCATATGACCCGGTGTTACCCGGGGATATTAAATTAAACTATATTTAACATACAACCATGCTATAATATTTTTTTTATTTAAATTATTTCTATATTCGAAAATAATATTTTATAGGTTTTAGAAATAACTTGAAAGACAATCAGTGACAGAAGTAGCTAAATTTAAAATTCATCAATATCTATGCTTGAGATTTTGTATAGAAGTTATAAATGTCACAAATTATTGTTAGAGTCGTTGACTTATATGAAGCTAAATTTCCCTCCCCTATGACTATTTTGATGAAAATTATAACGATTTTGGTATAATGTACAGCGCAAATACCTGGTCTAACCCGTGATTATGAGTAATTTGCAAGACAATAAAATAGGTGATAAAAGTAGCTAAATTTAAAAAATTCATTAATAAGTATCTGTGCTTAAGATTTTGTATAAAAGTTAAAAACGTCATTAATTATTGCTAGAGTCGTTGACTTATACAAAGTTATATGTGAAGCAAAATTTCCATCCCCTATGACTATTTTGAAAAAAATTATAATCTATTTTTCATACGTCACAACCTTGGATATCAGCACGAGATCCGGTCAATTTATCGTAAACAGTTAATCGTAAAACAATTAATCGTATGGAGAATTTATAGTAACAACAATGTATCGTAAAACAATTAATCGTATGGAGAATTTACTGTAACAACAATGCATCGTAAAACAATTAATCGTATGGAGAATTTACCGTAACAACAATTTATCGTAAAACAATTAATCGTATGGAGAATTTACCGTAACAACAATTTATCGTAAAACAATTTATCGTATGGACAATTAAACACTGAGATTATCATAAAAAAAATAATACATACCATATGATAGCATATCGAGATAAACAAATACATATTATGTAGATACTTCATAAATATAATCAAATATCCATAATTCTGATTTATTCCATCATTATATACTTATTAATAGCTGTTTTGAAACACTTCTAAAAAAGACTCCCACGTGGTAGATACGTCAGAACAAAAAACAGCCCGGAGATCAAGTTCATAAAAAAGCTACAGAAGAAAATGACTTTTTTACAATAATGCAGACATTTAATCCTTTACTATCAAGATATATTTTGGAATATAACGATTTCCAGGTCTTAGGAGTAACTTGCAAGTTAATCGGTGACAAAAATAGCAAAATTTTATAATTCATGAACATCTGCGCTCTAGTCGTTGACTTAGATATGAAACTAAATTTTATCTGCGCTCTAGTCGTTGACTTATATATAAAACTAAATTTTATCTGCGCTCTAGTCGTTGACTTAGATATTAAACTAAATTTTATCTGCGCTCTAGTCGTTGACTTAGATATGAAACTAAATTTTATCTGCGCTCTAGTCGTTGACTTAGATATTAAACTAAATTTTATCTGCGCTCTAGTCGTTGACTTATATATAAAACTAAATTTTATCTGCGCTCTAGTCGTTGACTTAGATATGAAACTAAATTTTATCTGCGCTCTAGTCGTTGACTTAGATATTAAACTAAATTTTATCTGCGCTCTAGTCGTTGACTTATATATAAAACTAAATTTTATCTGCGCTCTAGTCGTTGACTTAGATATGAAACTAAATTTTATCTGCGCTCTAGTCGTTGACTTAGATATTAAACTAAATTTTATCTGCGCTCTAGTCGTTGACATAGGGATGTATATGAAACTAATTTTCCCTCTCCTATATAACTATTTTGATGTAATTTATAAAAGTTTTAATATAATGTATAGCACTTTAGATCCGGGTTTATAAATTTTATTTGTAAAATAGAAACTGCCTAATATTTTTTCAACTAAATTAATTTTGTATTGGAATATAAATTGTAATAGTAATTGAAACTTTTTACCAATTTCATGACGCTAGATTCTTAGACTTCACGAATAGATCGAAATAGTTAAGTAAATCTTATGGGACATGGGTCAATGTCAATTTGATTGATATTACAGTATGATGTAGAACAGTGTTTCCCAAACTTGTCCTACGACAGAACAATTCACAAATCCTGAAATTTTAAATGGAACACCTTGATTATTTTGTAAATATATAAAATTAATTAGTAAATTTAAATCAGCGAATGATTTTCAAACATATTTGAACATATCGCAGCATTTAAAACCACTAAATATTAATTTGGAACTTTTTTGCGCTTAAACTGATAATGCCCGTTGCATAATTATACGACATGTAGTATATATACTGCATACTTAGAGTCAATCCAGACCATCGAGCTGGTCTCTCTCTAATCAAATGTAAATAAACAATAAACATTGAAATCATTCACACTGCCTGTATAGGAATCGCACAGGTTTCGGTCCAATCTCGTTCCAATACAGCGTAGTACAAAAATTTTACCTAAAATATTCTTTGTACTATGCTTTATCGGAGAGAGATTGCATCGATACCTGAGCCCTGAGCAATACCTTTATTGTAAATGATTTCATTGTTTATTTATATATTGTTGGAGCGAAACCGGCTCGATATTCTGAATATAACCTTATAAGATATTTGTATCTGATACGACAATGACAAAAATTATTTTATGACTTTAATGACATAACTGTATATAGAATTAAAAATATTTCAAATTAATATATTACACATACCTGTAATTTTATATTAAAAAGAGTCTGACATTGGAGTTAAAACATAAGACAAACATAAAATCCTAGAGATGAATCTTACATATAGGTATTATTATGTATGAACAATAATAATACATTTATATTATCTGTAAAATTAATGACATTAAATAATTATATTAGTAAAATTAGTATCATATTAAAAAAAGAGACGTCATACTTAACATTATCAGTTCATGAATTTGCAATAAATCATTCTTGGTAAGTTTAATTTATTGGTTTTTCAGTTTAACTATATGTACATAGTACACAATAGTACACATGTATATTTTTTGTGAAGCATTCTAAAGTACTGACAGCTGTTAAATTGGCTATATATGTACCTATACAAAAATTAACAATGACTTAATTTTGCAACAAATAAAAATTATATATTTTCAAATTTTAAAAGAAAATAATATTTACATACTGTATTGAGACATCTTGTTAACAATTAAAATGGCGACCTGCCAAAAAATTTTCAATAAAAATCAATAAAAGTTATGTTTCCATGGTAACAAAATATGAAATTAATTAAATAGACGAATTTAACGGATTTTATGTAAACATCGGGTGTTTATTTATTTATTATGCCCCCGTTAATGGATCTTTTTCAAAAATCAAACACTGGTTTATGGTTGTCAATTAAACGAAGCATTTGATAAAAAATAAATAAATCTAATATCGATTTTCCTTCTAATAGTAATTCATCTCAAAAGTTGGGCCCCCCCTTAAAGGCCCTTTTAAAAAAAGGCAAACATTTGATCTGTACATTGTATCACCCAAAGAAAACAAAAAAAATAATTAAAAAAATCTGGCGTTTTTTTTGAAAAATTGGGGGGCCCTATCTACCCCATTTTTGAACCTAACCAAAAAAGGCCCACTAGTTGTTCTTATAATCCCACCTGGAATCTGTATGCCAAATTTGAACCTTCTACGATGCGTGGAAATACGCTAAAAAATGATTATCAGTCAGTCAGTCAGGGCACTTCCTTTTATACAGGGTGGGGCAATAGTGCTCGGTTGTTCGATAGCTCGTAGACCGTAACAGATAACAAAAAATTTTTAATGCAAATGTAAACTGTTGGTAAATGCGCATACAGACAAATTATTTTCAAATATATAGGGTGTTCGTTAAAAGTGTGGCACACTTCAAGTTCATTTTTTTAAATGGAATGCCCCAAATATTTTTGCATATTTAACACTTCTCTTGGGATGTCTATTCATATCTAAAATATTAGCCCCATCTAAAGTCCGGTTTAGAAGTAATAATATATTTTTCACAAAAAATGGTCTTTATATTACTCCATATAACAATTCACCACTACCGCGGCCGCAGCTTTGAAGACGAAATTAAGTGAGGACCTTATTGTAGGAGGTTGTAGAGTGCTCTTATTGAAATATCGTAAAGCCATCATGTACAGGGTGTTCAAAATTAATTTTCAAATTTTGATAACTTCAAAGTTATTTTTCTCAACTTTTTCAAATGGAACAGCCTATATATTTTTTAACGATGATATGTAGAATTAAATAATGAACATTTTTTGTACGGACATTCTCATTGCTTTTTTAAACCCCTCTTGATTTATTGAGAAAAATGTACAAAATTCGACAATATTTACTAGAAAAATATTGTTTTTTCTTAAATAAAACAAAACACCATCCGCAGGATGTTAATGTTGTTCATAAAAACGTCATGAATTTTTTTCAACTTGCAAACAGATGCCTTATTATCTTATCGAACACAAACAACCAAAATAATTTACAATCAAATATATTCATGAATGTGCTGTTTGAGATCGAGATACAAACATAATATTCTGATTTTATGGGCAACATTAACACCCTGTAGATGGTGTTTTGTTTTATTTAAGAAAAACAATATTTTTCGAAATAAATATTGTCGAATTTTGTACATTTTTCTCAATAAATCAAGAGGTGTTTAAAAAAGCCATGAGAATGTCCGTACAAAAAATGTTCATTATTTAATTCTACATATCATCGTTAAAAAATATATAGGCTGTTCCATTTGAAAAAGTTGAGAAAAATAACTTTGAAGTTATCAAAATTTGAAAATTAATTTTGAACACTCTGTACATGATGGCTTTACGATATTTAAATAAGAGCACCCTACAACCTCCTACAATAAGGTCCTCACATAATTTCGTCTTCAAAGCTGCGGCCGCGGTAGTGGTGAATTGTTATATGGAGTAATATAAACACCATTTTTTGTGAAAAATATATTATTAATTCTAAACCGGACTTTAGATGGGGCTAATATTTTAGATATGAATAGACATCCCAAAAGAAGTGTTAAATATGCAAAAATATTTGGGGCATTCCATTTAAAAAAATGAACTTGAAGTGTGCCACACTTTTAACGAACACCCTATATATTTGAAAATAATTTGTCTGTATGCGCATTTACCAACAGTTTACATTTGCATTAAAAAAATTTTGTTATCTGTTACGGTCTACGAGCTATCGAACAACCGAGCACTATTGCTCCACCCTGTATAGTAGATTATCAATTTACAATTAAATCTTAATATACAGGGTGATTCAGCACTGACGTGCCAAACTTGAACAGTAGATTGAGAAAAATATTTTAAGCAAAAAACTTCCAATAAACATGTGTCCGGAAATGTTTCCTTAGGGAACTACAGGCCTCCAAAGATTTGACTAAAAATGAGTTTTAATTTAATATCTAGAGAACCCTTTGTGATAGAATTATGAAATTTAGTATTTAGTTTAGTAATAATATGTGTTATCGATTTCTAATATTAACCAATTATATTTTAGACCAGGGCTGTATTGGGCCAGTGGGCCCATCGATTTTGATCTAGTATTTGTTTGTTCCTTAATTTTTTCCTGAGTTGGTACTTTTATAAGATTATATGACTCAAAATACACAAAAACATACTTTGCTTGTTTATCATAGGATAAACCGTTTTCGAGAAATATCGATGGAAAAGATAGCATGCAGAATTTAACTTATTACGGATGCTTGAAATTACAAAAAATAAATTTTTATATTCTTTTTTAATGATTAAAGGTAAGAATAAAGTTCATATAAATAAACCTCCTAATATGAATCCTGTAAGATCTATAGCCAGTTCTATTATTGTTACATGTACTTTATTAACTTGACTAAAAAAACAAACTAAAAATGGTTATTTGTTGATATGGATGCATTTTCGGAGGTATATGTATATTAACTTTTTGTCTTATCTTTATAATGGAACAAGAATATAAATTTATTTTTTGTAATTTCAAGCATCCGTATTAAGTTAAATTCTGCATGCTTTCATTTCCATCGATATTTCTCGAAAACTGTTTATCCTATGATAAACAAGCAAAGTATGTTTTTGTGCATTTTGTGTCATATAATCTTATAAAAGTACCAACTCAGGAAAAAATGAAGGAACAAACAAATACTAGATAAAAATCGATGGGCCCACTGGCCCAATACAGCCCTGGTCTAAAATATAATTGGTCAATATTAGAAATCGATAACACATATTATTACTAAACCAAATACTAAATTTCATAGTTCTATCACAAAGGGTTCTCTAGATATTAAATTAAAACTCATTTTTAGTCAAATCTTTGGAGGCCTGTAGTTCCCTAAAGAAACATTTCCGGACACATGTTTATTGGAAGTTTTTTGCTTAAAATATTTTTCTCAATCTACTGTTCAAGTTTGGCACGACAGTGCTGAATCATCCTGTATATAAATTACGTGTCACATGTTCCTCCGCTATGGACTCCTAAACTACTTAACCGATTTTAATCAAATTTGTACACCGTGTGCAGTTTGATCCAACTTGAAATATAGGAAGCCTTCTATGGGAAATGGGGGGGGCGAAGCCCCCCCCTTTTTTTAAAGAGAGTTCCCACTTTTTTACGGTGGTTGTGGTGGGGGGCTGTAAAGCTTCCTATGGGAAAGGGGGTGGGGGGGGGTTCGCCCCCCCCCCCTTTTTTTTTAAATAGAGTTCCCACTTTTTTACGGTGACAGTGGTGGGGGACTGTAAAGCCTCCTTTGGGAAATGGGGGGGGGGGGGGGCTTTGCAGTAGTAAACGAATTCAATATTCATAGTTAAGACAGGAAAATAATTTTTATATTTCATTTATTTACTTAATTAATAGAATTTTTGTTAAAAATGATATGTAATATTAATATTGTAATGCTTTTAAATTATTCATTTTGGACATTTAAAAAAATTTTGCTATCTTTAAAATTAAATTCGCGATATGTTTCATTGATGCAGCGATTTTCGGGAGGCGCGAAAAGTTAACAGAAGTGTAATTTTGATATAATAATACTAAGGTACTAGGGGCTGTGCCCCTGGGCGCTTCGCGCCCCAACCCCCTACTATGCCATATTTTTATACACAAATTTACTCGGGTCTGCGACCCTCGTATATGTATATATCATACACCTACCAATATTTTTTGATAATTAATTTTTGAATTTGGCGGTGATAGTAATTTACTGTACTTTTCAGTAATCTTACATGTACAAATTACCATATCACAAACGTACTCGGGTCTCAGCCTTCGGCTGCGACCCTCGTATGTCTATATTATAATAATTTACCATTCTTTTTGCTGATACTCAATTTTTTTTTAAATTAGTGGTGATAATAATCATCATTTTTACAATTTTTAGTAATATTACATGCAGGTACAAATTACCCAACCTCAAACATTTTTTTGTTTTTCATATTCAATGTTAGATATTAGCTTAAATTATTTTTAACGATTTTCTTATATCATAAGAGAAAAAAACATATTTAAAGTATTTCATGACCAAACCCCTGATATAATTATTATTTAATATGAATGTTTGGGTAATTTACATCAATTTCACAACAGCCGAATGATTAACAACTATTTTTTGTAAAATTGTATAAGAATGTGGTTGATGTACACTTTTTGACTTTTTATTTTTATATATTCCTGAAGTTTTTAATTTTTATTCAATTTCAATCAAAATAAATTTTTTACGTCACTTTAAAAAAAATAGCAATTTAAAAAAATTTTATGCGACGCCCCTGACTTAATTATTATTAATTTTTCTTAGATAAATTTATATCAATTTTAAAACTTTAAAAAAAATAATAAATCGTAAAATATTTTTTTCTGAAACGCTACTGATCTATTTTATAATTTTCATGTTTTTCTGAAATTTATAATTTTTCAACAATTAAAAAAAAAACTAATATTACAAACGTTACGAAATGCGACAGTTACCAAAAATTTCATATATTTAAAACGACACCAGTTCCTGACAACCCCCCCTACAACAAAACGATTAAAAATTATATTTAATTCAATTTTATTAGAAAATGCAATTTTGAATACTTTTAAAACGCCGTCCCTGGCTTTATTATTATTAATTATAAATTTTTAGATAAATTGCATCAATTCTACAACTTTTTTTGAACAAATTTGAAACTTTGTGAACAATTTCAATAAAAAATGTTATATTTTTATAAACGTCAAAAAATGTGACAGCTCAGTTGTCAAAAATGACAGGTCTGACGTCATTTTAATCAACCAGAGCACACCGAAATGCTAGATATTCTGAAACAAAAGCCTACGGTCGAAATCCCTAAATTCAGTCCAGTTAGCCAGACAAATAAATTTGAGCAACTTATAATGCATATTTTCCGTTTTTTTTACAAAAAAAATCACAGCTTGGAAACTATAAATAAATTAAAGATGAAATATACCCTAAGCACTGTATCAAGAACGAATCTAAAAACAGTGAAAAACAGAAAAAAATCTAGTGAAACGTTTATGAATCCATAAATTTATAGTGAAAAACACAAAATTACTATAGTCATCTCTCTTGCTCTAGTTTAATGACCGTTATCTCTTATTCACTGTGACCATCGGTTCACTGTCTTTTTTTGTAAAAATTTCATGTGTTATGTGAGGAAAAAAATCACAACTCGGAAACTACTCATGATGAAGAAATAAAAATATGCCTATACACTGCGGTCAGAATGTATCTATACGACAGTGAAAACCAAACAAAAATCAAACCAGCCGTTTCCGAGCCTATAAAGATATAGCAGGCGACAGACATACAAATAAATAAATAAATAAATAAATAAATAAATAAATAAATAAATATACGCAATGTTTATATTATAGTGTGATATAAATAAAAAAATATAATTTTGTATATTTTGTGGCATATGACTTTCTAAAAGTGCCAAATATAGGAAAAATATTAAGAACAAAAAAATACTAGATAAAAACTCAAAGGGGCCGCTGGCCCCATACACCCCTGGTCTAAATAATTATTGGTTGATATTGGATATCGATAACACGTATTAATACTAAATTGGGTATCAAATTTCATTGCTGTATCACAAAGGGTTCTACAGATATTAAATAAAAACTTATATTAGGTAAAATCATTGAGGGTCTGTAGCTCCCTCACGAAGATTCTCCGGACACAAGTTTTATATGAAATTTTTTGTTCTAAATATTTTTCTCGATCTACTGTTTAAAGTTTGTTCCACTGGATATGACTCATCCTGTATTATAATAAATGTTTCATAATAAAACTCTATCTTCAATAGTTTGGGCGTAAAACATAGTCTGGAACATCATGTATAGAAAAACCTTGTTATTATTTTATCAATTATACGTAGGTATATATTTTTGAATATTTGTATTAGCACATTATATTATAAAAAGTATTAGATATTGTATTAATAAGTAGAGATGAGACTGCTATTGCGATAGCTGCTACTGAGAACACTGTTATTTGTACTGAGCAGAGAGCAGACTGCTCTGCTATTTAACATACCTGCTATCACTGCTATCCTGTTCTTGATTGTTTTTTTTTTTTAAATCTAAGAAATAAACAATAAATTTTTGATTTCAACTTTCTTAAGCTTATTTATTTATCAAAAATATTGTTTTGGACAAAAAAGAGACATTATTTTTTTTATTTTCCCATAATTAAAAACATTTTCCGTGCACCAAACAAAGATAGACATATCGATAATGCTACTGCGATCACTGCTATTCCGTAGAACAGTGTTCTTTAAAAGAACACTGTTCTTTCAAATAACAGCTATCGCAGTAGCATTCCCACGTTATTTTTAAAGTATAATAATTAGGTACTAGCTATTTATGTAAATCTTATTTTCTCTGTTTAAAAGTAAACGTTTAATTTTTATTTTAAAGAAACTAAAAAACTATTTAAATTTTTTTAAAGTTATTAAGGCTAATTTCACAATTAGGCATTAATTAATATTTATGAATTTCACCTTTACGTGCATAAGGGGACTACCCCTTATGTCAGTGGAAATTTTTTTTGGGGGGTGGGGTAATATTTTTCGGGGGGTGGGGGTAATTTTTTCGAGGGGGGCGGTAATATTTTTCGGGGGGGGGGATTTTTATAAATGCGTGTTAAATTTTGGAAGGGATTTTGAAATGATGTTTTTTTTCTCAAAACATACGTTTTTTTTAGAACACTGAACATTTCGGGGGGGGGGGAGTGCCCCCCCCCCGTTACTACGCCACTGCCTTATGTTAATAAATTTGAGTACTCGAAACGCCTATAGATTTAAAAAAAAACTTTGATCTAAACAAACTGTGATTATATCACTGCTACTGTTAACTGCTATTTGTCTTAACTGCTCTCTGTGATCACTGCTATCTAAAAATCACTATTAAGCCCATCTCTATTAATAAGGGAGGTGTAGTTACTTGAAGTTTGTAAACCAGTGTATTAAAGTGTAATTTTAAAGTTGTTGATTCTTAATCATATTTGTGGGCATTAATTATATTGGTTAAGTATGGTTTGGTTTGCCCGATATACACAGATTCAATATTTTGAAAATAAATAATATAAAAAAAAAATTATAAAATTGTCATATTCTTAAACTTTAATAATAAATAAATATAAATAATTGTGATATTATTATTGAAGCACAATAAGTTAGTAAAAAACTCACAGTTTCCACTTACCTATTAGAAAAATAAATATTTCTAATATTTGATGTACAACAGTCGTTTATTAACTCGTTGAGTAAGTTGAACGCAACAAGACACAAACTGTTAATGTCACGTAGGCTCTGACCATACTCTGACTGTACAACATAACCACAACACAACAAACATATAGAGGCAGTGGCTGGTGAAGTAAGGGGCACATAGAGATAGTCTTCCTTTTTCGTAAACCGTTAATATTAACAATAAGAAATAAATCGTATTTAAAATATCAATTATTGTGTTACCGAAAGAAAATATCTGCCATGGGTGTCACGGGACTTTCTTATACGTAATACTAACAGTGAACAGTGTACGTGATTTCTTATTTTATTGAAACATATTTATGACGAACTAATAAAAGATAGAATAAATAAATGGGACATAAACTATAGAAATATTATTTTATATATTATGTAGGTATCAAATGAATTTTGTTTAACGTAATAACTAAACCGGAAACAGATGTTTACTTTTGTCATTTTTTTAATTATTTTTGAAATAAGAAAAAATGTTTCAGATAAAAAATGTCGAGTATGTTATTATCTATAATTTATTCCCCATACATTTTTCCAACAATTATGATTTAGCCAGAAAGAATTTTTAAAAATAATTATTTAGAATAACCCACACTGTTTATTTTCAGTAATATGTATAAGAAAGACCCATGTTACCTATGGCAAACAGCCCCCCCCCCCTCGATGTAATAACAAGGGGGCTTCGCCCCCTGTTATAGTTACAGCTAGATAGAAAGACCAAAAAAAAAAATTTTTTTCTACAATTTTTTTTCCACCAAGTAACTGAAGTTTTCAGCTAAAATTGTTGTTTTCGCTTCATGGGCCTCTGTAAGTTAAACAAATTATTGTACAAATAAAAAAAAGATTTGAAAAATTCAAGAGTCCACTTTTCAAATATGTATTTCGAATAATTGCAAATTGATTGATTTTTACCGAAACTACAGTAAGTAGGTATGGATATTAGAACTGTATCGTCGGCATTAGTGTTATCCAAGGGGATGTTGCATGGTCGGTTTTACGACGATTTTAACTGAAAACTTCAATAAATTGATGAAAAAATTGTAAACTTTTTACACTCAACGTACGCTTAGTTGTATTTTTTGAAAATTTTTGACGCAAAATTTTTATTATATGTAACTTTTTAAGATGCAAATGAAAATAATTATTTTAACCCTTTGTAGCCCCATGTGACATATCTGTAACATACTTCAATAATCCCGCTAATATACGTACTAAATATATTTAGTTCAATCAAATATGTGTAACACTACTGTAACATACCTACCACTCAATAACTTAGTATCAAGTAAAATACACAGATGGCATAACCTATTGACTTACGTATTATTACGTAACTATTGGCAGTAAGGCAGGACCAGATTGGCTACTGGCCGATTTGAGTACAAAAAAGAATATGTTGTAAGTTTCCCCAGTCTACTTATGTTTCACAAACAATTTGCGAAAAATGCGGTGTAGCATTAGGTATGCTACAACAAACAAAATAATTGTTTCAAATTCTGCCATACCACATAAGTGTTTTTTTTACGATTAACTCACAGTAATATCACTCCCAAAAAAGTCAAATAAATAATTAATATTTAATAAATATTTTTAAATTTCTGAATTTTTTTTTATATGTCTAAACTTGTCTTATTATCAACATAATTTTAATATTTATGATCTTGAGCTACAATGGGTTAAAGAATCTTTAGGTAGATTTTCAGCTTTATTTCCTATTTTATTGTAATCGTTCGATCGTTATTACGAAAGTTGTATATTGCACATTTTTTAAGGACAATGTTTACCCCCCCCCACATTTATGAAAATCTCGCTCCCCTACTTAAAATGAAAAGTCGGCGCCTATGAATACAGGATGTATAAAAAACAAGGTTACAGTATGGGGTTCTCAGAAACTATAAAAGATAGAGATTAGGCGGGAAAAAAAACTATGAGAAACAATGAATTTTGCTGTGAATTTTGTATGCTAAAATGTAATGAAACTACGAATATCGTAAATTTATTCGAAATAAGCATTCACGCGTCTTTACGATTTTGCCAACCTAGCAAACAGCTGATATAATATATTTTTTCGTTATAAAGAAAGTATTCATCCATTTTTTTTAAAGTTAAAATAATTTCCGATTTATGGAAAATGTTATTTTATATATTATAGGTATTACCTACTTACGTTTCTCATGAATACACAGGTATTGCTTGTAATACTATATACAACACGTATGTTAAAGAAAATTAAAAATGTATTATCTAGAGATATTCTTTATTTAATGATTTTAAACAACAAAATGTTAACCAGAAATTAAAAAAAAGTAAAAATCTTTACTACATAAAATAATTTTAAAAGAATGTACTTAATAAAAAATATAGTCATATACTCTATCAATTGAGATCTACAATTTGATACCCCACACGCCTTGGAATAATTTTTTTTTATTTACTTTGGAGTCACCTGCAGGCGCTATTTACATGTTCAGTAAAAATTTCATGGTTTTAGCTTATATAGTTTACGAGATATTGCGTTTTGAGTGAAAAGGCTATGTGAACTTGGCAACTGACTTTGGAAATTTAAATTTTTTTTATATGCATTCGTTTGTACCTCGTTTGTACCCGTTTGTACCACAAAAATTTTCGTTTGTACCTCAAAGGGCTAAGAGATAAAAAAAAATTAAAAAAGGGTAGCAACCCACATTATGATATTAAAAATCGGTGAACGTCATCGGTTTTGCAATCGTTTGTACCCGTTTGTACCGAAAATATTATTGTTTTTATAACAAAGGGCTAAATAATATAAACAAAAAAAGGGCGACATACAGTTAAATTAAAATTCTAAAGTAGGTAATTCCAATTTGGATTCTTTAAAAAATTGTTTATCGTAAGCAATTTTTTGTACTTTTTGTGTGTTCGTTTGTACCGCCAAAATTAATTTTTTTTACTCTAAGGGCTCGAAGGGAAAATCGAAAATAACATCATAGATCATGCAGTTTTCAAAATATGTAAAATATGTTAACGGTATTAGGTTCAGCGTCGTTTGTACTCGTTTGTATCACAAATATTTTTATTTGTACCTCAAAGGGCCAAAAGGTACAAACGATTGGACTTTTGAAAATCTTTTTTCAACGTTATTTCAATGTTGGTATATTAAATAAATTAATTTACATATCCAGTCGTTTGTACCTTTTGTGTGATCGTTTGTACCACCAATAGTTATTTTTTATCTCTAAGGGCTCGAAGGGAAAATCGAAAATAACATCATAGATCATGCAGTTTTCAAAATATTTAAAATCTGTTAAAGGCATTGGATTCAGCGTCGTTTGTACTCGTTTGTATCACATATATTTTTGTTTGTACCTCAAAGAGCCAAAATGTACAAACGATTGGACATTTGAAAATCTTATTTCAACGTTATTTCAATGATGATAAATTAAATAAATTAATTTACATATCCAGTCGTTTGTACCTTTTGTGTGTTCGTTTGTACCACTAATAGTTATTTTTTAACTCTAAGGGCTCGAAGGGAAAATCGAAAATAACATCATAGATCATGCAGTTTTCAAAATATTTTAAATCTGAAAACGGCATTGGATTCAGTGCCGTTTGTACTCGTTTGTACCACAAATATTTTTGTTTGTACTTCAAAGGGCCAAAAGGTACAAACGATTGGACATTTGAAAATCTAATTTCAACGTTATTTCAATTATGATATATTAAATAAATTGTTTAACATATCCAGTCGTTTGTACCTTTTGTGTGATCGTTTGTACCACCAATAGTTCTTTTTTAACTCTAAGGGCTCGAAGGGACAATCGAAAATAACATCATAGATCATGCAGTTTTCAAAATATTTAAAATATGTTAACGGCATTGGATTCAGCGTCGTTTGTACTCATTTGTACTGAAAATATTTTTGTTTTTACCTCAAAGGGCCAAAAGGTACAAACGATTGGACATTTGAAAATCTAATTTCAACGTTATTTCAATGATAGTAAATTAAATAAATTAACTTACATATCCAGTCGTTTGTACCTTTTGTGTGTTCGTTTGTACCACCAATAGATATTTTTTAACTCTGAGGGCTCGAAGGGAAAATCGAAAATAACATCATAGATCATGCAGTTTTCAAAATATTTAAAATCTGTTAACGGCATTGGATTCAGCGTCGTTTGTAATCGTTTGTATCACAAATATTTTTATTTGTACCTCGAAGGGCCAAAAGGTACAAACGATTGGACATTTGAAAATCTAATTTCAACGTTATTTCAATGATGATATATTAAATAAATTAATTTACATATCCAGTCGTTTGTACCTTTTGTGTGATCGTTTGACCCGCCAAAAGTAATTTTTTAACTCTAAGGGCTCGAAGGGAAAATCGAAAATAACATCATAAATCATGCAGTTTTCAAAATATTTAAAATCTGTTAACGGCATCGGATTCAGCGTCGTTTGTACTCATTTGTACCACAAATATTTTTGTTTTTACTTAAAAGGGCCAAAAGGTACAAACGATTGGACATTTGAAAATCTTATTTCAACGTTATTTCAACGTTGGTATATTAAATTAATTAATTTACATATCCAGTCGTTTGTACCTTTTGTGTGTTCGTTTGTACCACCAATAGATATTTTTTAATTCTGAGGGCTCGAAAGGAAAATCGAAAATAACATCATAGATCATGCAGTTTTCAAAATATTTAAAATCTGTTAACGGCATTGGATTCAGCGTCGTTTGTACTCATTTGTACCACAAATATTTTTGTTTTTACATAAAAGGGCCAAAAGGTACAAACGATTGGACATTTGAAAATCTTATTTCAACGTTATTTCAATGTTGGTATATTAAATAAATTAATTTACATATCCAGTCGTTTGTACCTTTTGTGTGTTCGTTTGTACCACCAATTGTTATTATTTAACTCTAAGGGCTCGAAGGGAAAATCGAAAATAACATAGATCATATAAAAGGTACAAACGACTGGATGTATGTATTAAACAATTTATTTAATATACCAACATTGAAATCAGATGTTCAATCGTTTGTACCTTTTAGACCTTTGAGATACAAACAAAAATATTTTCAGTACAAATGAGTCAAAACGACGCTGAATCCAATGCCGTTAACAGATTTTAAATATTTTGGAAACTGCATGATCTATGATGTTATTTTCGATCTTCCCTTCGAGCCCTTAGAGTTAAAAAATAACTTTTGGCGGTACAAACGAACACATAAAAGGTACAAACGACTGGATTTATTAAAAAATATATATAATATACCAACATTGAAATAACGTTGAAATAAGATTTTCAAATGTCCAATCGTTTGTACCTTTTGGCCCTTTGAAGTACAAACAAAAATATTTGTGGTATAAACGATTACAAACGACGCTGAATCCGATGCCGTTAACAGATTTTAAATATTTTGAAAACTGCATGATTTATGATGTTATTTTCGATTTTCCCTTCGAGCCCTTAGCGTTAAAAAATAACTATTGGTGGTACAAACGATCACACAAAAGGTACAAACGACTGGATATGTTAAACAATTTATTTAATATATCATCATTGGAATAACGTTGAAATTAGATTTTCAAATGTCCAATCGTTTGTACCTTTTGGCCCTTTGAAGTCAAACAAATATATTTGTAGTGCAAACGATTACAAACGACGCTGAATCCGATGCCGTTAACAGATTTTAAATATTTTGAAAACTGCATGATTTATGATGTTATTTTCGATTTTCCCTTCGAGCCCTTAGAGTTAAAAAATATCTATTGGTGGTACAAACGATCACACAAAAGGTACAAACGACTGGATATGTAAGTTAATTTATTTAATACATCATCATTGAAATAACGTTGAAATTAGATTTTCAATTGTCCAATCGTTTGTACCTTTTTGCCCTTTGAAGTACAAACAAAAATATTTGTGGTACAAACGAGTACAAACGGCACTGAATCCAATGCCGTTTACAGATTTAAAATATTTTGAAAACTGCATGATCTATGATGTTATTTTCGATTTTCCCTTCGAGCCCTTAGAGTTAAAAAATAACTATTGGTGGTACAAACGAACACACAAAAGGTACAAACGACTGGATATGTAAATTAATTTATTTAATTTATCATCATTGAAATAACGTTGAAATAAGATTTTCAAAAGTCCAATCGTTTGTACCTTTTGGCCCTTTGAGGTACAAACAAAAATATTTTTAGTACAAATGAGTACAAACGACGCTGAATCCAATGCCGTTTACAGATTTAAAATATTTTGAAAACTGCATGATCTATGATGTTATTTTCGATTTTCCCTTCGAGCCCTTAGAGTTAAAAAATAACTTTTGGCGGTACAAACGAACACATAAAAGGTACAAACGACTGGATATGTAAATTAATTTATTTAATATACCAACATTGAAATAACGTTGAAATTAGATTTTCAAATGTCCAATCGTTTGTACCTTTTGGCCCTTTGAGGTACAAATAAAAATATTTGTGATACAAACGAGTATAAACGACGCTGAACCTAATGCCGTTAACATATTTTAAATATTTTGAAAACTGCATGATCTATGATGTTATTTTCGATTTTCCCTTCGAGCCCTTAGAGTTAAAAAATTACTTTTGGCGGGTCAAACGAACACACAAAAGGTACAAACAATTGCTTATGATAAACAACTTTTTAAAGAATCCAAGTTAGAATTACCTACTTTAGAATTTTAATTTAACTGTATGTCGCCCTTTTTTTGTTTATATTATTTAGCCCTTTGTTATAAAAACAATAATATTTTCGGTACAAACGGGTACAAACGATTGCAAAACCGATGACGTTCACCGATTTTTAATATCATAATGTGGGTTGCTACCCTTTTTTAATTTTTTTTTATCTCTTAGCCCTTTGAGGTACAAACGAAAATTTTTGTGGTACAAATGGGTACAAACGAGGTACAAACGAATGCATATAAAAAAAATTTAAATTTCCAAAGTCAGTTGCCAAGTTCACATAGCCGAGTAAAAAGGACGGGCGAACGGACAACAAAATGAGATCAATAGCAGATAACCCCGTGTAATATGTGTGTGTGTGTGTTTTTTTGTCTATAAAATATCACTGAATTCCAAAAGTTATTTCAAAAAATGTCCATGAGTTTTTTAGAAAAATAAATTTAATTATCAAATACATATGCAATAAAAAAAATAGAAAATTATAGTTACCTTGTGATGTCGATGGTTCTCCATTTTTGTAGATTATTACGGCAATCAAAGGTAAATACGTTTGATCAGAATCGTTGGTTAAATTAATTTTTAAATTATGTTACAAAATAATAATATAATTTTATCAAATTGGGGGGGGGGGTTCTTAATATCGTTCTAACTAATTATATTTACATTTTTGACTTATGAATTATAACAAATTATTAAAGTAATAATTTATCTTTTTAAATTCATTAGACTTTTTTAATATTTACCTGACAAAAATCAATATTTATATTTAAATATAAACCTAATTTCCCAGTATTATCAACCCATTTAAAGCTCCTTTAGCACTTAATGCTCCTTTAAAGTAAATTTGCTGTATTACGAACGTGATTTAAATCAATATTTAAGCTTTCAATGAAAAATGGATATAATATATGTTGTAAAGAAATACTGCAGATAATTTAAAATCTATTTAATTAAATGTATTATGCTTGGATCTGTTGATAAAATGACAGTTCAACTTGATAATACTGGGCGTATACCTGGTATTATCAACCAATTTAAAGCTCCTTTAGCGCTAAATGCTTCTTTAAAGTAAATTTGGTGTATTACAAATGTGATTTAAATCAATATTGAAGCTCTCAATGAAAAATTTACATAATATATGTAAAGCGTTTCTCAACCTTTTAGTATTTGCGACCCAAATTTCAATCACACACATTCCTTATAAAATAATTTTTACTGAAAATTATAGATCTCAGCTAAATATACAAACAAAAATGTTTAGAGTGTGAATTTCTAATATTAAACCTTCTTTCGAAAAATTTTGCTCTGCAAGACAGGCCCAAGGAAGTCACTTATAATTATTAATCTTGTTTTTAATATTGATAAGTTAATTATTAAATACATTGTGCAGTACTGATATAATCCTATTTATAAGTGTATTACAAGAGTGTAAATATAAAATAGGTCTTGTAAAATGCAATAAAAAATGTCAAATAACATTTTGATTTTAACCCTTCAGTCGCGATATATTTGCTTTTTAATGTCGCTGTCAGAGCGTCCCCCCCCCCCTCTATTTTCTAAACTATCAATTCAAAAAATCTGAAAAAATCAGAATGTAGCTTTTAATTAGTACTTCACTGAAAATTATATCGAATATTGTCAAAAATATTTTGGACCCCCTTTTCATAGATTGGAAAGTGAACTCACATTTTTTTCATTAACCCCATTGAGTGGGGTGTCATTTGATAGGTCTCCTAAAATGCAATAGTAAAAGTCAAATGACTTTTTGATTTTAACGCTTCAGTCACGAAAATTTTGAAAAATACTCTTTTTTATAAATCGTAGTGAGAATGACTACGGAACCCTATTATGTGCGTGCCCAACACGCACTTACCCAATTTTTTTTTTTATTATATCAGAAAGTATTTTATTGCTTTTTTTTATTTTTTCTCAATATGCTCGCGCGTTCCATTCAGTTTTCTCACGCCCCCCTAGGGGGGCGCGCCCCACAGGCTGAGAATCGCTGATGTACATTGTAAAGAAATACTGCAGAAAATTTAAAATCTATTTAATTAAATGTATTATGCTTGGATCCAGGGCTTCGAACCGGAACTGAACCGAAAACCAAAAAAACCGTTATTTTTTGCCGGAACGAACACCGGAACCGAACTGAAAAAAATATATCGTTTTTTTCGGTTCGGTTAATTTTAAAATACGCGCGTTTACATGATCTTACTCCCCACTTCAATTGTCGTTCAATTGTTGTTCAATTGTCGTTCAATTGTTGTTTAGTTGTCGTTCAGTTGTCGTTCGTGCAACACGTCTTAGCATGCTTATTACAAGTAGTAGGTACCTACATACTATAGTACATATACTATTACGTGGCGCCGGACTATCATACAAATACCATAAAATGTTCTAGAAAAAATTTAAATACAAATAATTTTTTTTAATTAATCACCCGGAACTGAACCAAAAACCGAAAAAATCGGATAAACCGTTATTTTTTCGAAATGAAAACCAGAATCGAACCGATATATATTTTTTCACTCGGAGCGGAACGAAAACCGAAACGAAAAAAATAACGGTTCGAAGCCCTGCTTGGATCTGTTGATAATTCGACAGTTGGTTACTGGTTAACGATGTTCTGGTCGTACAATATGAGGCAAAAATAATATAAATCTAAATGAAATGAAATATAAAAATGAAATTACCAATTACTATTCACTTTAAATGCTTGTTCGTTTTTAAACTACATAAACAATATTAGTACTTATGTTTAAAATCTTATTTCGTATTTCAACTGTTATTGTAGTCAAAAAAATTGTTAATGATATAAAAAATTTTGTTTGTGAATGTCATTTAAATTCATCTGTCAGAAATAAAAAACCTCAAATATTTTATTATTATAAATGACTTGATAAGTGAAAATACTATTAAACAACACAAGAAATATTATTAAATATTGCAAATTATTAATACAAATTTTATTTTTATCCACTCTTTTATTCTTATGTATGTCTTTAACAAAATGTCAAAATTACAATACGTTAAAAATTAAAATCAAATTAATATATTTATTATTGAAAATATTAAGCGTAGGGGAGAGGGGGGCATAGTGGGGTAGCGGAAATCTCTCATACAGGTCGAATCAATTGTCGTGCAAAAATTCAAATGTCTCGTTTTGATTGGTCGTCAGTCGGTGCGTGACCTTCATAAGTGAGACACGCCATTTCGACAGCCGTTTATGCTATATAAACAAAAGTGTTAAAAACAGTGTTTTCGGTAAAAAAATACGTGAAATTAAACAGCAATTGTTTTTCGAGTCTTATTGTATATTGTGGTGGTTATTATTTCGTTTTGTAGCACTGCTTTCTTGGATTACATAATTAAACATACAACATTGTTTGTGAAAAAGGTAAGTTGGCATCAGTTTGTGTTTTGTTGTAAAAGTAACAGTGGGGCATAGTGGGGTATCGTTTAAAAGGTTCCCCGCTATGCCCCTTATGCAACTAAAGTAAATTATTTAAAGTCAAACAAATATCTTATTATTGATATTATTGATGCCAAATGTTGTTCTAAAAGATTATATTGTTGATAATAAAGACTATTATGTTTGGAAGCTATTTTTCTTTTCGAATTTTTACTAATAATAAGGTACCCCACTTTACCCCCATATACGGGGCATAGCGGGGCAAATGACATTTTATATTTATGTATCCCCATATCGTAGAGTTCTTATCGTAATCGAGAAATATATATCCATAGTCATTCGCAATGAGTTAAACCATGATATTGAGTTAAAATTTGTTGTTTAATCATAATATTTTATCTTGTATGTATGCTTGAACCTTAAGTACCCCACTATGCCCCCCTCTCCCCTATACACAAAAATATGCTCTTAAAACAATCACAATAAACTAGGCTACCATTTTAGTAAGCATTTCGATTTTATTAAATTACCATGTTTCTTATTTTCAAAAAAAAATCTGAAAAGTGGCAAATCATTATCTGTGGCCAATAATTATACCGTTTCCCTTATTTGTTTCTATAAACTTTTAAAGTTTATTGAATCTGATATGACTCAGCCTGTATTAAAAGTGAGTCAATAGTACTTATTTCTTCGATATCTTATCTCTCTTAAGAATAAAAATTATATTGAAACATACATACTTTTAAACCCTCCGTTTAATCAAAATATTTGATTTGCAATAGCCTTAATGCCACACACCCATTTTTTATCTTATAAAGGCTGTAGCCGGGTAAGCATGCAAAATCGGCCTTTGCATGGATTTGGCTGATTATTTTTTTGAAAGTCACATTCTATGTAACATTCAACCTGACCAAATATTAGCTTCCAAAAATTTGTAGTTTTCGAAAAAAAAATTTTTTTTGATTTTCAAAAAAAAATTTTTTTTTGATAATCCATCAATCGAATTTGATGGTGCTTGTGGTATATTATAGAGGTACTTATGACTCATCAGAGGTAATTTTATTATGGTCCTCTGTACATAGTAAACCAGAAAAAAAAATTAATAAAATTTAAAAAATTAAAAAACACTATGTTGTTTTCGGGGGGCAATCACCATTTTTTTATAAAATGTACCTTGTACGTACCCAAACAACATATCAAAATCCCAAACTGATATGAAGGGTATAACATACTCGTATAAATTCGCATATGGTCGTATTGGCGCGGCGCGCGCGTGGCGCGGGTGGACTATATGGAGTGCAAGTGTCTTAATACTTTTAAAACATCTCTAATTTGTTGCTAAACAACAGGGCTGAACTAGCCTGGAGAGATCCGGGGAATTTGAAGGGGCCCATGGCCTGACAAAGATAAAATATGGGGGTCGTAGCCGGGAATGTATGGGAAAAGCCATTGAATCAATTATGCTAATTTTTTCTCATAGGTTTGCTTTTTAAGAAACATAAAATCGCCCTAATTGTATTTGTGCTTCAAAATTTTTATGTTTACTAAGAACATTTTTATTTTGAAAAAAAAATCCTATCTATAACTTATTATACAAGAAGAGTCGTTAGTTCGCAGCGGCAATGTGATTTATTGCTTCTAAAGACGATTATAACATTTCAAAAGCGATTTGAGGTGATTTTATGTTTCTTAAAAAGCAACCTATGAGAAAAAATTAGCATAATTGATTCAATGGCGGTTCCCATACATTCCCGGCTACGGCCCCCATATTTTATCTTTGTCAGGCCATGGGCCCCTTCAAATTCCCCGGATCTCTCCAGGCTAGTTCAGCCCTGTTGTTTAGCAACAAATTAAAGACGTTTTAAAAGTATTAAGACACTTGCACTCCATATAGTCCACCCGCGCCACGCGCGCGCCGCGCCAATACGACCATATGCGAATTTATACGAGTATGTTATACCCTTCATATCAGTTTGGGATTTTGATATGTTGTTTGGGTATGGACAAGGTACATTTTATAAAAAAAATGGTGATTGCCCCCCGAAAACAACATAGTGTTTTTTAATTTTTTAAATTTTATTA
This sequence comes from Sialis lutaria, assembly GCA_949319165.1. Lineage (NCBI taxonomy): Eukaryota > Metazoa > Arthropoda > Insecta > Megaloptera > Sialidae > Sialis > Sialis lutaria. Next base: position 22,404,883 of record OX439242.1, read on the forward strand.
ATTTTTTTTTCTGGTTTACTATGTACAGAGGACCATAATAAAATTACCTCTGATGAGTCATAAGTACCTCTATAATATACCACAAGCACCATCAAATTCGATTGATGGATTATCAAAAAAAAATTTTTTTTTGAAAATCAAAAAAAAATTTTTTTTCGAAAACTACAAATTTTTGGAAGCTAATATTTGGTCAGGTTGAATGTTACATAGAATGTGACTTTCAAAAAAATAATCAGCCAAATCCATGCAAAGGCCGATTTTGCATGCTTACCCGGCTACAGCCTTTTAGTCGCGGTACAAAGTGGCCAATGTCCTTCCTCAGGATGTAAGCTGTCTCACAGCTAAGTTGTGAAAAGGTAACAAACAGACAGAGATACTAGGGTGTCAACTTGTTAAGGCCGGCACTGAATTTACATATTTGTTATATTACTCATGTCTCTATAACGTTCTACAACAGTGTCAGAAGTTTTAAGATTGTCTATTTTAGAGTTGTTATTATTTTTATTGACAGATGTTTAATGAATAACAAATGTCAGGTTTACAGTGTGGTACCATCATGTTATGAAAACACAGTGGTTAATTATTCCGTTATAGTTGGAGTACAATCTTTAACAGAATTGTTTAAAGATGAACCAAAATCCAGTTATTTAGATCATTTTCCTTTTTAATGATTACAAAATAGATGACAATGTTTATTCTCGTGTTATTGTTTATGAAATCTTATATATATGTTGTGAATTAAAAATTTTATTAAAAAAAAATTGTTTTCAGTAAAATTCTAGTTTACATTTATTTACTGAGGAAAAATGAAATCTTAAAGTTTGGGCATGATATTTTTAATTTTTGTTATTTTATTAAATTGTTAATAAATGATCATTATTGATCATGTTTATATTTAATTCACTATAATTTATTTTAAACTTTGTTTCTAGAGAACTTATATTTATTAAGTTTTTTGACTTACAAAAAATTTGTTGTACTTAACTCACTTATTCACTTAAAATAAAGAAACCACAGTTTCTCCGTTTTTCAAGTACCTCACTTATTGTTAACTTCAAGGGTTATTCTTATTGTTAGTTAACGCTATCAGAAAAAACGCTACTTTTACAGATTTTCATATATATTTTTTCATGGTAACTTTTGTTAATATAAACTTGTATTTTTGTGTTGACAAAATAAGAAACTTTTGTTTGAAACATTTTTTAATCCAAGGCAATTGTTAAAAAAAATTGTTTATTCATTTTAAAATTAATTATTTTAATTAAAAACATTTAAAACGACATACATTCTATTATACTTTTCTGAAATCAATAAAATTTAAACAATAAAATTTTTGTTCTATATGTTCATTCATATGTTGAAAAATATTTAAAAATCGGTTCTGATTAAAAAAAAATTTAATCAAAAGTTTATTTTTTCACGTAGAATTAGATAAATATTTGAACGTGGGAAAGTCGCCACAGTTTCATTCATAATTTTGCAATTTTTTTTTAATTATGCGTATTTTAATTTTTGAAGAAATTATTTTTCAACAAGGTCATTCAATCCTTGCTAAGGTAGGTACATACTTTTTATAATAATATACTAGATAATAAATTGTGATTGAGATTACTTAATTATACATGTATTACATCTTGTTTGTAACAATTTCCAAAGATATTTACAAATTAAAACTTACCAATAATCCAGTAACATCAAATGTATGGAGACTGAAACTACTTTATGAGAAAAACGAATTATTTCACTAAACATTTAATTTTTTAATTTTTATTCAAGAACAAAATTACAAAAATTTATACACATTATCAAAGAAAATATTACTTAATCTATATACTTGTATATATGTTACACCGAATCCGTAAAATTACTTACAATTAGGTAGGTATTACATGGAATAGGCAAATAATTGTCTAGTTTATGAAAATTGCAAACCCTTGGTCTTTGCTTCATTCATGAATTTGGTAAATTATTTGTCGATTGCGTGAATTGGACACTGTATACAATTCTTAAATTGTCATCATTACAATTGAAAAAATAATTTGATATGGATACCAAATTTACCGTATTAGACCGAATATAACGCGACATTTTTCGACCATTTATTTTCCGTTAAAAAATCGACTCGCGCTAAATTCGGGGTTTAATGTAATATAAACATAATTATTATGTAATATAATTACCTAAATAAATGCTTATCTGATTGAATTTTACTTTCTTTGAATTCTTTTATGAGTATTATTTTTTTCTAAATATCTTTATGAAAATTTCGGAGTCGCGTTAAATTCGGGCTAATACGGTAGTTTCATTATATGTACAGGGTGGCCCGGTTTGGGATACAGATATTTTAGGAGTTGATTCCCTGGCTCATTGTGAGTTAAAAATTCACACCCACTGACCTCTGAGCTACATTGACTATTTTGCTAAATGATACAGTCGTACATTTTTTTATAATTTTACAATTTTATTCTAATTGGAAATTTACATAATTTTAAAACTAATTATAAGTATAATCTATATCTATAAAAGAGTTTGTCCTTAACCACTCACTCACTCACTCATATATCAACGTACAACCCAAACCCCGGGACCTAGAAACCTGAAATTTCGTAGGTACCTTCCTTTTATGATGCAAGCACCCACTAAGAAATGATTTTTCGAAATTCAACCCCTACAGGGTTAAAACGGGGTGTCAAAGTGTGTATATAAAAATATTTTATTTGTTCGTATTTAATTGGAACTTATCATAAATACTCTACAATACAAATAATGAAACAGTTATTTCAGCACTTCCCAAAATTTAACCTCTAAGGTGTTAGGGGAGGGGAAAAATGTGTAAAAGAATTTTTTTGTATTCACCGAATAATTTGTCTTGTAGACAAATATCATTTATAAAAATTCAACCCGTATGGAAATGGGGGGGGGGTAAAATTTTGGTATATTTATATATTCATAACTGTTTATGATTTTAAGGTAAATTCGGACAAATTAATATTCAATTAAAAATTAAAACTCGACATTCAACCCTTAATGGCGGGGTTAGACAGGGTCTGTGTTTTTGATATGTTTATCTGTATAGCTGCTTACGTTATAATGGTGGAGTCGGGCAAAATAATCTGCAATAAAAAAAATCGATATTCAACCCCTAATGGCGAGGGTAGAGGGGGGGGTAGTTTTTACAATTTTTAACTAAAATCCGAGATATTTAGGTTTTTTTATAGGTAATGAATAAAAAATATGTCACCCCTATCGCGTATGGAGGGTTCTAGTTAGTTTCGAAGTTTACGCGAGCGAAGCCGCGGGATTCCGCTAGTTATACATAAACTAAAAAATTGCATGATTGTTTCGTTTAATAGGGTTGGTAGCATAATAGTAACTTTGGGGATTAATTTATAACTGAAAAACTGTAAGACTCAGGTTCAACGTATAGTGAATTTTATAGTTAACATTATGACGCACCTAAATAATGATAAAAAATACTACATACATATTTTAGGTAGATATTTTTGGAGAAAAATGTAATTTTCATTAAAAAATTAAAAAAAAAAATTATTCTTTTTGACTTTGATGAACAATAACTCTGAACTGGAAACACAGATAGCAATAACTGTAATACTTAAAAAAATGTTAGTTAATTATCTCTGAAACTGACACATTGTGGTTACTCTAGTTACTTTACTTTGGAAGTTATGAGATGATCTTTGTTTCAAGTTCTATCCTGAAGGAACTTTTTTAAATACCTTGTAGCTCAAAGAATGTAGAAGATAGACCCTCCCTTCCTGTATATTTTTTTATTCACAATGAGCCAGGGAATCAGCTCCTAAAATATATGTATTCCAAACGAGACCATCCTGTATATTACATATTAAAATACGGGACAATCCCGGATTTTGGAAAAAAATAAAACCTACTGATTTTTATTTTATTTTTAATAAGTATTTTATTTAAAAAAAAAACATTAACGAATTTGAATGTTTGCATATTGTAAAAAAATATTTTTGCAATATCGCAAAAACAAGAGCTGATTGAGTAAAATGGTGGATTCAGCGTGTCCAAATCACGTATACCCTGCAGGAAACAAATATTTATTTTGTCGGCCAGTGTTATCAATTACATATTTTAAATCTTAAAAACTATTTAATGTTTTGTACATTTTTTTAATTTAATTTTCATTACAAATAATTGTAAATAATAGTTTAATATTAAAAATAATTTTCATAATAAATGCAGTTGTAATAAATATACAGGAAACTTTAAGGAATTGTTTTCTTTTTGTGTTCGGTATAACTTTCATTAAATGAACTAATTAGAAGCTACATTCTGAAATTTTTCCAGATTTTATGAATCGATAGTTTAGAAATTAACCACATTGAAAAGCAAAAATATCGTGATTGTAGGGTTAAATCAAAAGACCATGTAACATTTTTGTTGCATTTTGGGAGACCTGTCCAAAGACGCCTTAATGGGTTAAATGAAAAGAAAAACGTTAGTACATTTTTCAGTGTATGAGAGGGGGATCCAAAATAATTTTGACAGTGTTAGTTATAATTTTCGTTGAAAGTAATAACTACAAGATACATTCTGAATTTTTGTCAGATTTTTTTAATCGATAGTTTAGAAATTAGAGGGAGGGGGGGGGGGGTGCTCTGATAGTGACTTTGAAGAGCAAATACATCGTGACTAAGGGGCTTAAAACAAAAGGTCCTAGTACAATGTTTCTTGCATTTTAGGAGACCTTTCTAAAGACAACCCACTCAATGAGATTTAAGTGGAAAATATTGAATAGGTACATCTTTCATTTTTTATGGATGAGGGGTCTAAAAAATATTTTTAAAAAAATCTTATTATTTCTGTTTTTGAGTCATCAATCTACGTCCGTATACCAAATTTCATCTTATCTTTAATATTTTCAAAGACCAATTTAAAAAAAATAAAGGGTACCTAGTTTTCTACGAAACCCTAAAAATCAAAGATCAAATGTTTAGATAAAATATGTGTATTAATTTTCCCACTCGAAGTACTATTTATAAAAGTGGACCCTTCAAGAGATAAAAATAAATTTAAAAATAAACATAAAATGTTTCCGATGTCCTCTGGAGCAGAAATTATGGATTTTTGTAGGTTGTGACTTTCACAAATTTTGATTAACACAATTTGAACTATCATTTCCATACAAAAATTTAATCAAAAAATAAAATCCATTATATTCTTGTGAGGTTATTTCTTTTGTTCTACTGTTTAAACGGCAATTGTTTAAATGTTATCGACAACTCCTGAAAGTTTGTCAGTATAGACCGGGAGGCAGCAACCAAAATGTGGCCATCATAGAAGTCTACAAAATTTGTTATGATATTTGTTGATTTATAATAGTTGTACATGAAAAGTAGATTGTCAGTCATAAAATATGCTGTTTTAACCCTTGATATACCTAGCCCAGGCAATGTAGAATAAGGAAAAATGTATAGTGACAATTTTTTAAACTTTTTATTTTTTTGGAAAAAAATATTGTAAATAAATAAATAAATAAATAAATAAATACATTCATAAATTGGTTATTTTTGTACATGTTTAAATTGTTATACATAAAAAAACAACTACTGACTACCATAGGTGGGCACCGTTAATCGAAAAGTTAACTTCGTTAATCGTTAATCCGTTAATAAAAAAGTTAACTTCGTTAACCGTTAAACCGTTTAAATTCCGAAAATGTAACGGAAGTTAGTTAACCGAAAATTTGAAATTTTAACGAAAGTTAACCGTTAACAGTTAACCATCCAAAATGTTTGAAAACCTTTTTTTTTAGCTATTTCAACAACTTTCTATGTACTTTTCATTAAACAACCATGTTAACGGAAAAAGTTAACGGAAGTTAAATTTAACGGAAGTTAACAAAAACGTTAACATTTTTTTGAGTTAACTTAAAAGTTAATCCGTTAACCATTTTGTTAACTTCGTTAATTAACGATTAACGGATTAACGAGTTAATGCCCACCTATGCTGACTACTGAGGCGTCAGATACAATTATTTTCTTGTTCAGAAAACATAAATCTATTGAATAAAACAGATTTTGAACGGGCGGCTATAAATATGTCGGTCATTATTTTTTTACATGTTTAAATTATTATAAAAAAATAAAGCAACAACTGAGGTGTCAGATGTTTATATTACAGTTCATAAAAAATCAAAATTAACAAATTTTATAAATATCTGACGGGTTGCTATGAAATTTTCGCCAATTTTTTTTTACATATCTGACGTGCAGCCCTATCTAAAGGCAGCGTTCTTTGATCTTAGGACCTATCTAGCTGAATTCCCTATATCCCAGTTAACAAATTTGGCGGGCTGCTATGATGACCACATTTGGTTGTTGCCTCCCCATCTATTATTCTGTTAATGCTTGAACATGACTGTGTTTAATTCTAAACTATACATGTTATAAAAGTATTTACATTTCTTAAATCTATAAAACAAAAGACTCGTATTATTAACTCGTAGTATTAGTCTTTAATTATTATACTATTACAATACATTACAATGCCCTATCTAAAGGCAGCGTCCTTTGATCTTAGGACACATCTAGCTGAGTTCTCTATATCCCAGTTAACAAATTTCAAAACAAATATTGCGGGCTGCTATGATGACCAATTTTGACCTCCTTGAGTTGCACAAAGAATAATTAACCACGATTAGTTAACCAGTTGTTTTCAATCCATGATTAATGATAATTTTAAACCTAAGTTCAATTCTATTCACGAAATATGATAAAATTGTTTACCTTATAAAATATATCATAATCATAGTTGTTTTTTAGAATTGACGTAATAATGCTTTTAAGACAACTGATTAACTAATCGTGATTAATTTTGCTTTATACAACCCAAGGTCTGTATTTTAAAGATAAAATCAAATATCTTGAAGATACATTATATTTTTTACTTGAAAAACGGAGAAACTGTGGTTTCTTAGTCACTTAAACTAAAATTGCACCTTAACCACAAAACAACAATATAGGTTTTGACCAAGACTGTACTCAGTCTGGAATCGTTAGGCTCCCGATGAGGACTTCTTGTGAAGTCGAAACACGTGTTGAGTGACATAACTTTTGTGGTTAAGGTGCAATTTTAGTTTAATTGAAGATACATATTTAAAACTAAATAAAACAGGGCTTGTATTTAAATGCACTTTTTTTTAATAATATACACTTCTTATAATTTAATTATTTTCATTTATAACAAGTATACTGCACGAAAAATTATTTATTCAACATTAAACAAATATAACTAAAACAAATTATATCAATTTAAATATAGTTTCCAGTAAAAATAAATATTTTTTACTAAAAAAAAAAATAATACCTTGCACTCATACTAGATCTCAATTTGCACCTGTCAGATTTTAAAAATACTTATTTATAATGTATTTATTATATCACATATTATATTGTGATTTTCTATATTTTAAAACGATTAAATATTCGCCTTATGCATTAAAAATAAAATAAATCAAACGGGCACGCACATGATAGGGTTCCGTAGTCATTCTCACTACGATTTATAAAAAAACAGTGTTATTTCAAAATTTTCGTGACTGAAGGGTTAAATCAAAAAGTCATTTGACTTTCATTATTACATTTCAGGAGAACTATCAAATGACCCCCCATTCAATTGAGTAAATGAAAAAAAATGTGAGTTTACTTTTCAGTGGGGGTCCAAAATATTTTTGACAATGTTCGTTATAATATTCAGTGAAAGTACTAATTAAAAGCTATATTCTGGAATTTTTTAAGATTTTTTGAATCGATAATTTAGAAAATAGAGTGTGGGGGGGGACGCTTTATAATGAATTTGGAGAGCAAGTACATCGTGATTGAAGGGTTAAAATCTAATGATTCTGTTACATTTTTTGTTGCATTTTAGGAGACCTTTCTAACGACACCCCACTCAATGGAGTAGGTGAATTTTTTTAAACACTTCATTTTATGAAAGGAGGGGTCTAAAAATTGTTTTTTTTTTCAAAAATCTTATTATTTCTGTTTTTGGGTCATCAGTCTACGACCATATACAAAATTTCATCTTTTTATGACAAAATTTTTACAAGACGGACGGACGGACGGACATGGAGAAACTATAAGAGTTCCTAGTTTTCTACGGAACCCTAAAAAGTATTAACATTTATGTTCGCGTGTATAAAGTGCTTACAATAAAATTTGATGTGCAAAATATTGAAATTTATGTTCGATGTACAAAGTGATTACTATCTAATTAATACAGTACAGTTAAATATAAACCTAAAAACATACAATAATTTTCAATCGAGGGGTTAAAATATACACCTCAATACTATATAGTTATCATAACATGTTATTAAATGTCGTATTACAAGTATAATGCCCGGTATTATCAACCAATTTAAAGCTCCTTTAGCGCTAAATGCTCCTTTAAATTAAATTTGGTGTATTACAAATGTGATTTAAATCAATATTTAAGCTCTCAATGAAAAATTTATATAATGTACGTTGTATATAAATAAATACTGCAGATAATTTAAAATCTATTTAATTAAATGTATTATGCTTGGATCTGTTGATAATATGACAGTTAGTTAAATGAGCATTTAGTTAAACTTGATAATACTGGGCGATAGAATTATTATTTACCTGTATTTTCATTAATTCAATTTTTTTATGTAATGCTAATTTTTATAGCATAGGTTACTATTTTTTTTATTTAGTAGAGTGCTGTTAGACGTAAATATTCAAAAACCTCAGACGAGATAAACAGTGAATAAATGTTCATTCAATTTTTTGCATTGTATTGGTAAGACCCAATACTCAAATGTTTATTAATTAGAATTTACCGATCTTTGTTTTTATTAATGTTTAGAATCAATCCATATTAAGTGATCCTGCACTGGTTGTTCGATCATTTAAATAATATGTATATTTTTGTGTGCATTTAAAGGATTTGTGGAAACTAAAATATCTCAGCATCTATGTATCCTACCAACATTGTGCTAAAAGAAAATTGTTAAAAAACACGGGCTACAAGATGACTTTTATACATTTTCTTCTTAATGCAATCCTAAAGGGTTAAATTTCAGCCTTAATTCTTAACTCTATTTTTTTAATAAACCCCATTTTCAAAGAGATGTTTTTGTAAGAATTGGTAAAGTTAACAAGTCAATTTTTTTACAAACAATTAAGACCTAGTTGTGTTCACACACCAAAGTTCAACCCTGAGACTTAACTTCTTTAAAAAATTATCAGTTTGAAAATTTGAGGAAACAGCGCTTTCCAAAGGTAAATTACTAATATGAAAAATATTAAAAAGCCCATAATACTACTTAATAATATTTTGTACCAAAAATTTATAGTTTGAGATTAAACTAGAAACAGTGATATTGCAAACCCAATATTTAATAGATAAATTCGTTTCTCACACGTTATTTTCGTGCATAATTTGGAATTTTTTGACCATAAATTCATAATGAACAACTCAAAAAATTATAAAGTTTGGATTTTAATTAATGAAGTTATTTAAAATTCAAATAGTTTTTTGATTTTTTTTAATTTGAAAAGAAATCAAAACCGATTTTGGTGATTTTTTTAAATGTTCGTTATACCATAATCTTTAAAATCAGAAACATTCGAGCCGACGAACTTAACCCCCACCCCGTTTATTTTTGAAAATTTATATAATTTACTGATTTCATATATTTAGTCCGATTTTCGACGAGAAAATTTTACCATGGGGGGTTTTGAGGGTCGCTGAGTAAAAATACGTTGTTAAAATAACGAACTTTCGGGAATTTTCCCGATATTTTCCAATTTTTAACTTCCCAATAGGGAGTTATTGTAATTGGTCCGAAAATCGAAATAAAAAATTTTAACATATTTTCATGTTTCAAGGGCACTAGAGTATATTGACACTATTTTTAGAAAAATGTCTGTGTGTGTGTGTGTGTGTGTATGTACGTACGTACGTACGTACGTGTCATTTTTTTCCGGGACGAAATCTCGAGAACAAATAATGCTATTGACTTCGTTGGGGTGCTAATCGAAGCGTCTTGACGTGAATATGATCTGAAAGAAAGGATTTTTCGAAATTCAACCCCTACGGGGGTAAAAAGGGTGTTTTTTTTTTCATTTTTATTTTTTTTCTTGGTCGAATTTAGTCGGAACTTAGAATAAATACTATACAATACAAATAATGAAACGTGTATTTCAGTATTTATTTTTTATATGGGTCCAAACAGCCATTAAAGGGATGAAAACCACCATCAAAATTTGAATTTCATACTAATAAATACATCTAATAATTCATGTTGCCTTGGAAACAACACAATTCAAAATTCAAACTGTCAGATTAGTTTTTCTAAAAATGTGCATTATATTATTGACATTATTAGGATATTAGAAAACTAATATTCATAATACAAAGGGTGAGTTTTATTTCTGATAAATTCCATTAAAATTTTTCATATACATATTAAAAAAATATATTTACAAACTATAACATAGTACTATTAATTATTAGACCAATCAAATTAGATATTTAGATAGGATAAATATTCGCCAGGATAATTTTAGTGCCGATCGATGGATAATGATGTTCTTAATAAAATATTGAATTTGCAAGGTTGTGGGCCCCCGGGAAATACACTAAAAAAAATAAAAACAAAAAAACTTGACCTCCGCTTATGTTTAAATCATCGATGCAGCGAAAACGATGTGAGCTAGAGCAAAAATGAACAGGACCCGTTTGATAGAGAATGAAATTTCCAATAAAAAACAACAAAATTCATATTTCTAAAGTTAATAGTTTTTGTGTGATGGTCGTCGAAAATCACATGACTAAAATGTAATTTTTGAAATATGTCGCTATATGCCCCGATCAGTTGTAAGAAGGTATATTGGTATTTAACGATTAATAAAAAATTTCAAAAAATTCACTGTTTAACTAGATACTATAAGGAAGATATTTATGGATTCAAAAAAAAGTTTTCACCTTGAATTGTATTCATAGGGGCAATATCAAGAAAAAAATTTTTGTAATTTTTTGCCTTTTTTTGGTATTAAGTATTTTAAAAACTATACAACGTAGAATAATACAATTCAATGCGTTTTATATGTGATTTTATTCTATACAAAATGAATCTCTTGATATTGAGTTGTAAGTGTAACCGTTTGCCCACAATATTTAAATAAACACAAAATAATGCATTTTACAAGTTTAAAGTAATATGAAAAGACAGATTGCCATGGATTATTTTATTTCACAAGTATATTAACAGATATTTTTACAGTTTTTCACTTGTATCTTTTAAAGTAAATGTTATATTACAAATTTTACTACATCGTTGATTTCATATTTTAAAATAGCACAATTTGGGTAAAAAAATGGGTATATTATCTTCTATAGAGCTAACTCTTCGGGCTGTTGTTGTGTTATTACACTTGAGTTTCGACTCTCATGTCAGAGTCTTCTTCAAAACTGATTCTGAAACTCGATAGGAGAATCGAAACGCCATGTGTAATAATATGACAATGTGGACAACAGCACAAAAAGTTAGCTCTTATGGACAACGGCCACGAAAGCCTATAGAAGAAAAGAAAAGATACCCATTTTTTACCCAAGTTGTGCCATTTTAAAATATGAAATCAATGATGTAATAAAATTTGTAATCTAACATATACTTTGAATGATACAAGTGAAAAACTGTAAACATATCTGTTAATATACTTGTGAAATAAAATAATCCATGGCAAACTTTATTTTCATATTACTTTAAACTTGTAAAATGCATAATTTTGTGTTTATTTAAATATTGTGGGCAAACGGTTATATTTACAACTCAATATCAAGAGATTCATTTTGTAGAGAATAAAATCACATATAAAACGCATTGAATTGTATTATTCTACGTTGTATAGTTTTTAAAATACTTAATACCAAAAAAAGGCAAAAAATTACAAAAATTTTTTTCTTGATATTGCCCCTATGAATACAATTCAAGGTGAAAACTATTTTTGGATCCATAAATATCTTCCTTATAGTATCTAGTTAAACAGTGAATTTTTTGAAATTTTTTATAAATCGTTAAATACCAATATACCTTCTTACAACTGATCGGGGCATATAGCGATATATTTCAAAAATTACATTTTAGTCATGTGATTTTCGACGACCATCACACAAAAATTATTAGTTTTAGAAATATGAATTTTGTTGTTTTTTATTGGAAATTTCATTCTCTATCAAACGGGTCCTGTTCACTTTTGCTCTAGCTCACACCGTTTTCGCTGCATCGATGATTTAAACATAAACGTAGGTCAAGTTTTTTTGTTTTTATTTTTTTTGGTGTATTTCCCGGGGGCCCACAACCTTGCAAATTCAATATTTTATTAAGGACCTTATTACCCATCGATCGGCACTAAAATTATCCTGGCGAATATTTATCCTATTTGTCATATATACAAAATTTTTAACTTGACTGGACTATATGGAAACAATAAGTAATCAGTATTCAAGTATTGTAAGTCATACCATGTTGGGAAGTTGATTGTGTGGACCTAAAGGATCGCACCCCACAGCATTATACGTTATATAGTTTAATTTTATATCCCCGGGTAAAATTGGATCCGACAGCTAGTTTTTTACATTTTTTTGTATATTTATTACAATTTTTGCTAGAAATGTGTAGTCGAGGTGTTTTTTCGATTAAATTAAACTAATTATAATTAGTTTAATTTGATAATTATCAGTAAATATTTTTAACAGAGTAAACGATCTTGCCGCTAACGTGCGAAAAATCTGAGGAAAAAATGCTCGAGAAGTTAAAATAATAAACCTAGAGGACTAAAACTTTCAGAAACGTTAAATACATCTCAAATAAGCTCAATTTTTTTGGTAAAAATTGTTTGTTTATTTGCAAAACGGCAAACATTTATTAATTTATACGCGGCGCGAGCGAATACGAAATTTCGGAGCAAGATTTGTTGCAACATGAAAATTAATGCATGTAACGTGCTCTAAAATTTGTCACTATTAAAAAATAAAGGTATTTACAACAATTAAGCCAAATTTCATAAATATTCAATAAATTCAAATATGTATATATGTATAATGTATATATATACAGAGTGGTCCGGTTTGGGATACAGATATTTTAGGAGCTGATTCCCTGACTCATTGTGAGTATGAAATTGTGCGGGAAGTGGGGGTCTATCTTTAACACCCTCTGAGTTACAGAGTGTTTAAAAAATTTCCTTCAGAATAGTTCTTACAATAATGATTATCCCATAACTTCCAAAGTAATGTATCTAGAGCAATCAAAATAAGTCAGTTTCATAAGTAATTAACTAACATATTTTTCAGTATTACGGTTATTGCTATCCGTATTTTTATTTCCGAGTTATAGCTCATCAAAGTCCAAAAATATATTTTTTTGTTGAAATTTTTTATGAAAATGACATTTTTCTCCAAAAGTACCCCTAACATGTAGTATTTTTTATCATTTTTTTGGTACATCATAATGTTACCTACAAATTCACTGTACAAAGTTTGGACGTGGATCTTACAGTTTTCCGGTAAATAATTATTTTTATGGTAAATAATAATAAATAATAAAATTATGTAGTTATAAACAAATAAATTTATTGACTGTTTCATTTAATAGGTCAGGTAGTAAAATAGTAACTTTGGGGATTAATTAATAACTGTAAAACTATAAGACTCACGTCCAAATTTTGTACAGTGAATTTGTAGGTAACATTATGATGTACCAAAATAATGATAAAAAAATACCATATATTAGAGGTACTTTTGGAGAAAAATGTTATTTTCATAAAAAAATTCAACAAAAAAAGATATTTTTCGACTTTGATGAGCTATAACTCGGAAATAAAATATTCTGTCCGCGCAACCACCGCGGTAAGCGAATTTTATTTGATAAAAAAAAATAAATAAATAAATGTGTAAAAATAAGTTGGCTCTGAAATTTTTTAAATTTTTAATTGATTATTAACTTTTTACTCTACATAATAAACAAAAAAATAAAATAAAAAGCTTGTAAAAAAAAATTTCCACATCGGGACTCGAACTCGGGATTCTTAGTTTACAATCTCTACAATATTTTTTTTGTTTTTAAAATATCAACCAAACGGTACTTTATATCGAAAAATCACAAGAGACATAATAATTTTGTTTTATTGAGAGGATTCCAAAACATATTTGATATTATCGATTCGATATTTAATACTCGAGATTGATTTTTTTTTGGTTTTGAACGGCCGCCATTTTGAAATCAATAAAGGAATTTCGCTGACTAACGAACTTAACCGAGGTATTCGTGAGATCGATTTTTCAACCAAGTTTCAAAAAGATCGGAAGTAATCCTGGAAGGCTAGAGAGTCCACTCGAAACGGCAGATATACATATATATATATATATATACAGGGTGATTCAGCACTGTCGTGCCAAACTTAAACTATAGATTGAGAAAAATATTTTAAGCAAAAAACTTCCAATAAACATGTGTCCGGAAATTTTTGGTTAGGGAACTAGAGCCCACCAAAGATTTTCATCAAAATGAGTTTTTATTTAATATCTGGATAACCCTTTGTGATAAAAATATGAAATTTGGTATTCTGTTTAGTAATAATAAGTGTTATCGATTTCTCTTATAAAACAATTATAATTTAGACCGGGGATGTATGGGGCCTGTGGGCCCATCAATTTTTATGTAGTATTTTTTGTTCTTTAATTTTTTTATAAAGTTGGGTACTTATTTAAAGTTATATGACACAAAATACGTAAAAATATACTTTGCTTATTTGTCATAGGATAAACCGTTTTCGAGTAATATTGATAGAAAAGAAAGCATGCAGAATTTAACTTAATACGGATGCTCCAAATTACAAAAAATAAATTTATATTCTTGTTCTATGATTAAAGGTAGGAAAAAAAGTTCATATAAAGAAACCTCCTAATATGAATCCTCTAAGATCTATAGCCAGTTGTAATACTGTATTATGTACTTTAATAAATTTGACTAAAAAACGAAACTAAAAATGGCCATTTGTTGATAAGGATGCATTTTTTGAGGTATACTTATGTTAACTTTTTGTCTTAATTTTTATCATAGAACAAGAATATAAATTTATTATTTGTAATTTGAAGCATCCGTATTAAGTTAAATTCTGCATGATTTCTTTTCCATCGATATTCCTCGAAAACGGTTTATCCTATGACAAATAAGTAAAGTGTGTTTTTGTGTATTTTGTATCATATAACCTTAAATAAGTGACCAATTTTATAAAAATATTAAAGAACAAAAAATACTAGATTAAAATCGATGGGCCCACTGACCCCATACATCCCTAGTCTAAATTATAACTAGTTAATATGTGTAATAGATAACACTTATTAATACTAAACAGAATACCAAATTTCATAATTTTATCACAAAGGGTTCTCTAGATATTAAATAAAAACTCATTTTTAGTAAAATCTTTGGAGGCCTGTAGTTCCCTCACGAAAAATTTCCGGACACATGTTCATTAGAAGTTTTTTGCTTAAAATATTTTTCTTAATCTACGGTTTAAGTTTGGCACGACAGTGCTGAATCACCCTGTATATATATATATATATATATATATATATATATATATATATATATATATATATATATATATATATATATATATATATATATATATATGTTATTGTTGATGTTTCCGCAGACTGGCGATGATGTCGTCTTCTTAGATTTCCGGAGTAATCTGCGTCCTTTATCCATTTCGGGCGTACAACGTTTCGGGCAGTGCTCACTGTCCATCTTCAGTACCTGAAGATGGACAGTGAGCACTGCCCGAAACGTTGTACGCCCGAAATGGATAAAGGACGCAGATTACTCCGGAAATCTAAGAAGACGACATATATATATATATATATATATATATATATATATATATATATATATATATATATATATATATATATATATATATATATATATATATATATATATATATACAGTTTTGAACGGACCTTATTTTCGTGATCTCGAGATCAAGTTTGATAAAGATATATAGTTTTTTTTCCGAAGTTGCGTCATGATGGTGATAGCAATAGCTATATTTTTCTTCGAAAAATTCGCTAAAAACGGATAGCAATAACCGTAATACTGAAAAATATGTTAGTTAATTACCTATGAAACTGACTCATTTTGATTGCTCTAGATACGTTACTTTAGAAGTTATGAGATAATCTTTGTTGTAAAAACTACTCTGAAGGAAATTTTTTAAACACTCTGTAACTCGGAGGGTGTTAAAGATAGACCCCCACTTCCCACACAATTTCTTACTCACAATGAGTCAGGGAATCAGCTACTAAAATATCTGTATCCCAAACCGGACCAGCCTGTATATATACAGGGTGTCCCGTTTTAATCTATCACCCCCTAATTTTTTATCTATCAATTAAATCAAAAAATGCTTAAAATAAAAGTTGTTTGGTTTTGAGGGGGACCCAAAATGGCGTTATTAATTTTTTATTTTTTGGACGTCTTCATGGTCAAATAGGCCCAACTTTTTTTTTCAAATGGAAACCTATATTTTTTATTACAATATCTTATTGTTTGGAAAAAAAACAAGTAGCTTTTGTTTCAAAAAAAATTTTGTATGACTTCATTTTTTTTAATATTCAACAAAATAATTTTAGATTTTAGAATTTTACTAATTTTTTACTCGAAACCCATTAACTTTAGAGGAAAAATGTAAAAAACAAAAAATGTTTATTTTAATATGATATAACTAGGAAAATTATTTCAGATTTTTTATTTTTTTTTTAGTTGCTTTAATATTTTGAAGAGCAAAAGTTAACAAAAAATCGATATAATTTTCCTAGTTATATCAGATTAATATACACATTTTTTGTTTTTTACATTTTTCCTCTAAAGTTAATGGGTTTCGAGTAAAAAATTAGTAAAATTCTAAAATCTAAAATTATTTTGTTGAATATTAAAAAAAAATGAAGTCATACAAAAATTTTTTTGAAACAAAAGCTACTTGTTTTTTTCCAAACAATAAGATATTGTAATAAAAAATATAGGTTTCCATTTGAAAAAAAAAGTTGGGCCTATTTGACCATGAAGACGTCCAAAAAATAAAAAATTAATAACGCCATTTTGGGTCCCCCTCAAAACCAAACAACTTTTATTTGAAGCATTTTTTGATTTAATTGATAGATAAAAAAAATTAGGGGGGTGATAGATTAAAATGGGACATCCTGTATATATTAATTTATAAATTTTTGCGTCAAAATGTCAAAGATAATTTATTAAACAAATTATTTAAATAATTGAAAATGAATGTTTGTCAATGAAAATATAATTTTTTTTGCTCATTTTCTCAAAAATTATTTATTAGTCAATCAATAAGAAAAAAATCATTTTTTATCAATTATCATCGAAAAAAAAATGGTGCTGTTTCTAGGGGTTCCGAAGTAATAACCTTCATTAACTCGACTAAACAGGTTGACCCATTTTAAGTGCATACCTCTGATAACTTTTTATGGTGATATGTTTAAAAAAGACTTTTCAGATAAAAGTTGCACGGTTTGAATGGGGTAGGTGAAATTTTTTTTAAAACACTTGTTAACGCCGCTCCTGTTTCGTCTGCATCTAGAGCCACTGATTTAATTTACCGTAGGCGTGAAATCAAACATTGATTAACAATAGGATAAAATTTAGCTGACCATAGTCAAAATGCAACGACACAACCGATCGTTGCTAAGAAAAGAGTCGCGCTAGGGCTGTGGTAAGACCAACATATATAGACGCTTATATCATAGATATAAATACCACGTTTTAATTACCAAAAACTTATAAACGCGATTGATAAAGTTAGTTACCTATCAAACATTATAAAAGTTACCTAAAGTTAAATTGAAAATTGTGCGTATTGAAAATACAGTGAGTGTTGTGCAAATCCCGAGTACCGCAACGGTATACAGAAAAGAAAACACCTGGAAGTTAAAACTGGGAGGTAAACCCCGCGACGTCCTTGTTCCTTTCAAACCAATCCTTTTACAGGGATCGTGGCCGGGCAAACCCCGCCGTAGAACTTCAAAAGGTGAGTCTTTTTTGTATTTTAATATCCCATGTGGAGCCGATTTGTGGTTTCTCAAACCAGCCCGTATACAGTCCACTAATAACATCTAAGAAGGCCATCGGCGAAAGCAACACTTAATTTTTCGGAAGAGGGTCTAAAATTTTTTTTTGTCAAAAATCTTATTATTTCTGTTTTTGGGTCACCAATCTTACCCCTGATACCAAATTCCATGGTATTTTTTTACAAGACGGACATGGAGAATCTATAAGGGCTCCTAGTTTTCTACGGAACCCTTAAAGCAGATGTTTATTAAAAAAAATATTTTTTCAAAAATTTGTTTTTTCGAAAAAAAAATTTATAGATAACAATTTTACCTTTAATTTTTTACCTGACCATTTTTCTCTAATTCGCAATGTAATTCGAAAAATTCAAAAATCGGTGTAGGTAAACATCTGTTTCCTGTTGAAAGATTATTTTCAAAAATAGGAGGTTTCTTCCCAGACAAAAATTA
Source organism: Sialis lutaria (assembly GCA_949319165.1). Taxonomy (NCBI): domain Eukaryota; kingdom Metazoa; phylum Arthropoda; class Insecta; order Megaloptera; family Sialidae; genus Sialis; species Sialis lutaria. The sequence goes on from OX439242.1 coordinate 22,423,504, forward strand.
ATCTTAAATATAAAATTTCACCCTTCTACGATTTGTCGTATTTGAGTTAAAGACAGACCGACATCATGGCGAAAATAGAATTGATTCAGGGAAGGTCAAAATGGATAATTTCATTAAAATCTGGATTTCGGAAAAAATAGGCTTTACAATACTTACTTATTACTATATGTACATATAATTCATATAAATGTGTATAAGAAAGTAGTTAATGAAAATCTAGACATTTCTGTTTAATTTACCCTATTTCATAGAAAATAAAATTTTCAAAAAAAATGTTTCAGACAAAAGTTGTTTATTTTTTCTTGTAAAATACGAATCTGCAATAAAAAATACAGGTTTAGATTTGAAAAAGAAAACCCATCAAGGGTACCTTTCAAACATCATTCCATAGTGTCAATATTTAACACACTCGAAACCATGAAACTTTTTCAGATATATTTTTTCTGAAAAATTTTTATTTTTGGAAATAATCTGCTGGAGTCTTTTAAAAAACACCCGGTATAAAAATATATATTGAGAACCTCCTTTTTTTGAAGTCGGTTAAAAATACGCATTAAATTAGACTCGACTTTATATCAAACTATACATAGTTTTATTTATTTCTCTGTACTTCCACTGTCCGTTGAATACTCGACAGGTGGCAGCACTAGCTTAAGAGTGAATTATTAGCTAAGATACGAATCAAATAACTCTAAATAACAAGTCAATGTATTGTTTGTGATATTCTATGAACAATAATAGATGGCAGCACTGATTTCAACAATTAAAGTAATTGTAACAAACACTATTTATGTAACAATAGCCATTGTTATATTATTGTTTTACACGTAGGTGTAAGTAATATTAATATAAATATGTAATTTGAAAAAGAATTTAACTCTTTCACTAAAGACTAATGTTTTATCAGATATAATTATGTAATAATATTTAAAATAAATAAATAAAATACGGAGGTTGTAAACACGAGATCAATTAAATAACACAATATGAAAGCAAAAATACAAATAAAATATTCATAGAAATTAATTAAAATAAAACGAAATTTAAACTAAACATTGTAATTATTTGGATATTATTATAATTGGTTTATTCTCTGTCGCTGCTGGGCTGCTATGCGTTTGTTTCTATAGTATCCCTCTAACAACACGAGTGGTACACAATGTATGTAGAGTAACACAGGTACTGCAGGTACCACGTAGTACCAGACAACAGTACCGTGTGTGTTACTCACTAATACACACCACAGTGTTGTTAACAAAACACACTGTAATGTGTACATTGTGTACGTAAACATGCGCACAGATAACTTCCTATAGATAACAGTGTTAGAGTCATACCAACTATAATAGAATATCATCATTGTAGTGTTCACTGCACTGCTTACGATACTTCCAGTTACAGTGCATTGTAGCTCTCTGTACTCGCGATACAAGGCCACAGCTACAACACTCCAGTGCAGTAACAGCCACACACCCGTCACTGTTGGTGTAACTGTGAACCCCATCGATAGAACAAACACACGTGAAACTGTAACAAATACAACAACAACAACACTGTACAAATGTATAACTATCTCTCACACACACACACAAACACTGGCTCTCTGTGTGTCCCACAAACAGACACACTCTGTCACACGCCACTGTTGTACATTCACACACTAATGAGTACTTACCAATAAGGAACAACGTGCTAGTAAACTGTGCGACTGCTTCAACAACTCCAATGTTGTCTGTGTACACTGTTACAAATGAATACGTGACTCTTGCTACAGTAAACGCAGACATAGCCATTGAACACCACCGCAACATGTCTGTAATGTTAACAATGTATGTGTGTTATATTCTACAACACAGGGTCTCGCTAATGTGTACCTAGTGTTGTAGACAAGTACAACTAGAGTGCACTAAACTAGCGCACTCTAATGTAGGTAATGTCACACTCACTTGTGTCTCTATACTTACTTATAAAGCTCGTGTCCTGTGTTTCTTGCTCTACATTATTCAATATAATGTACAACTGTAGCGTCAACTGTGGTAACGCCTCCAAATAACTATCATATATCTGCAAATATAATAACTTCTCTGTTTTATCTTGACAATCTTCTTTGTTCATCTTCTTTTTCCACAACAGAGTCAAGTTACTAAGCGCTACCACAGCTGACGCTACAGGAACAATGCATATAATAATCAGGCACCATTTCTTTTTTCCAAGTTGGTATAACCATGTGTTGTTGTTGTTTCGACCACATCTGTAAACAAATAATAATACATCGTTAACTTCATTATTATCATAATTTATTCTCAAACTATAGAAATTTCCCGAGGTTTTGTTTTCGAAATCAAAACATTACAAATATCAAGTATCAATTTTCCTGAATACAAATCTGCCTAAAATGAATTATCTTATAGCCTGAATTAATTCTATAATGTAAGGTTTTCTAATAGTGAATGTCTTTCGTGTCAAATCAAAACAAACAGACAGACATTATTGTCTGTAAAACTACATATAGACTCACAAATACAGATAATAGGGGGTACATGACGTCACAAATATCAAAACATGTTATACAAAACCATATAGTACAAAAATAATTTAATAAACTATTAGAATGCAAAACATTAAATACAAAGTTAGAGGTAAAATGTTAAATAAAATAAAACATACCCCGTATTTTATTTTCCAGTGAATATTTATTGTTCATAATATCTTTCTTTTTGTGTATTCCAAGCATTATTTGATTTGTTTTATATAAATCTTTAATGAAATATACGTTTAGTTAAATTACAAACGTCAAAATAAGTAAAACAACAAAACAATCCAGAGGTAACTGCGATGTGTACACGTTTATTAGCTATCTTCAAATTGTTTCAAAATGTTTTTCGATTGTTTTCAGTACGTAGCGCCTGTTTATGTATTTGATAATTAATTTATGATATTTTACAAAAGGGAAATCAGTCTCACACTAATAATTATGAATATGAATTAGTTAGAAGATACTAAAAATTAATTTAACATTATTTTAAAATAATAATAATTAAGTATAGGTACATCTCAAAAACTATTTAATTTGTAACATTTTTATTTCGATATTTGTTTTGCTACTGTAAAAGAAACTATAAGAATCAATTATTATATTTTAACATCACGAATATTCTAAATAGATAATAATACTCAAGATCAAATATTTTTCAGTTATCTCATATTTTAATTATATAAAAGTCAATAAATTAGATACTAAACTGTGTGTAAATCATACCATATTTTCCAGTGTATACTTATTATTTTTCCATCAATACTATTATTCTTCGTTGCCATTTTTGGGTAAATTAATATAATTTTTAACGAATTATAAGCAAATATATTTACTTAAATTTAAAAACATAATTTTAAACGTCAATAGAAACAAAACAATAAGCATTTCAGAGGTAACTGTGATACGTGTATTGTTTACTTGTTAAATTGTAATTGTTTAAAATCGTCATTCGATTGTTTTTATTAGAAATGTGTATTGTGATGATATTAGACCAGTGTTTCTCAACCGGGAGTCCATAAGTCGTGTGAAATGGGACCGTGAGTTGTGAACATACTGATATCAAGTTCAATGTATTGGTAATTTAATAAAATAATTAACATTTTGATTTACTTATTTGAAAGTTCTACAATAGTGAATTATTCAATAACTAGTTTTACAAATAGAATTATTTTAATTATTTACATTAGTTTGTGAATGTATTAAAATTAAAATTCACAGATATTTTTTAATTTGTATACTTTAGAAAAAAATCAAATTTTTATTGTATATAAAGTTGTATACATAACATGTCGAATATTAACTTAAGCAACTTCTAAAATGATTAATGAAAATTAATTAAAATGACTATATTTTTCATTCTATTAAAATTAAACGAAGGGTCTACTGAATTAAACATAATTTCAAGGAGGTTCAAATTAGTAAAAACAAGAGTTTTGTATATTGTATTAATAAACTACAAGTGTGTCCTGGCATTGTTGGTAATAAGGCTGTATTAACCCCGGCAGTCCCTTGTTCTACACTTTCATAACAAACTCAAATCTATTAGACACCGCTTTAACTAAATCTCAATATATGTAGATATAATGTAGTGTTGAATGTTGTATTGATAACAATTTAAAATAAATACGTATGTATTTCATTCTCAGCAATATTAGATTTGAAAATAAACTTGTTTATTTTTTGTGTAAATGTGTTATTATTGTTTGTACTTACATTATATATAACTGGTATATGTTGTTTAATGCCGGCACCCACACAAACACCATTGTCAATGTTCCGTACAGATACTGTCCACTCTGGAAGTACTTAAACATTAGCCACACATCTGTTCCTACATCAGCAACACCGAACACAATGGCAATTACTAATGCTAAGTACTTCCACACACGATCTAACACAGAGAACCCATCATCTTGTTCCTTAGTTACTTTTGCTTTAAACCCTAAAAAACTACCACAACACTTGGTAACTTGTTGTTCATTAGCCACTGACTCTTCACTATTGTACAACATTGTTATTTGTTCTTCACCCACATTGTCGTTGCTCGTTGAAGATTGCACTGCAATGTTCTCTCCTTGTTCCTCGCATGCGTTGTCTCTCTCAACACAAACATTGTTAACATGAGCAATATCACCACATTTGTCAGATAATTCAATGTTAGTTGAAACATCCAGACATTGTTGTGATGTATTGTCTTCATCTATATACAGTATGTTATCTCTATCATTGACTTCTACTCGTTCAGACTCCATTGTTGTCGATGTTTGTTACCTTACGCACGTTTTAAAAATATATATTTTATCTCAAAATGCAGATCTACCAATATCTGTTTTTATTACTTATATCTAAAAAAATAAATGATTAAACTGTTTTCTTACAGCGGGATAAAATAATGCAAATAACTTGCTTGTGTTAAATAAACTGGCGACTTATAACTGACTGGGTGTGGCGTATTCAAACCGTTTTATACAATTTAAAAACTATGTGGCATAAACATACAAGAGTGGGGACGGTAGTGAATCAGCTATCAGTTAGCAACAACACATCCTATTGAGATAGCTATAGATAGCAACTGCGACCTTGGTTATATATATGTGTACATGATTCGCACATGTACATATGTTATATTGTTATATAATACTTATATTTAATTTATAGTAACACTAGAGCCGATATGGTTTGTCTTAAGAGGGTATTAATTATGGCACGCCGCGCCGTTGTGCTATTTAATAACATAAACAAATAGTTTATAAATAAAAATTATGTCACAACATAATTTTAACTCAATTAATTAAAATTGTAAATAGAAAAAAATACTCTGCCTACTAAATGCACAATGCTTCCTCGTGCTAAATTCATCAAAGGTAGTTAATTATTGAACAATTTAAATAAAAACCGATAAATTATTCAGATGCACTGCCTGTCATTGGTTAACTATTTAATTTTCATACAATTTTAATAAAAAATATTAATTTGACATTTTTCTTAATATGCACCTGGTTATTATGTCGTACATTTTGAATTTTTTGACAATTTCAATCAAAATCATTATTTTTCTGCTATACAAATGTCAAAATGACATTTAAAACGTCAAAGTGACATTTAATATGTCAAAGTAAATAGCAATTTAAAAAAACAAATGACGATTTTCTTAAAGTAAATTGAGATAGATCTTTGTAAGGGAATATTTTACAACAAAAGTAGGTAACCTATATTATAGAGAATTGAATGCTCTACAAAAAAGGTTCCATACAATTTTCACGTAACATGAGTCTTTCTTGAGATATCTTCAAAAAATAAATATTTTCGGATGTCACCCCTCCCCCTTATGCCGGGTTTACACGGGTCGATTTTCGCCGAACGACTAGACCGTGTAATGTACTTGTAAATAATGTCAAGACATAAGTTTATTTAATTATATATTTAGTATAAAAGTTACATTAGTTGTTAACAATAAGCAAAGACCTTGATACTAAGAACATCTGAAATCAACTGGTTTGATCTTAGAAGGGTACGTGCGTATGGATTATAATTACTAACAAGAATATACATGACAAGCCGCACGGCGAAAATCGACCGTGTAAATAGCTTTTCGACAAGGCCGCAAGTGACTAAAATCGAAAGCGTCAAAGTAGACCACCTTTCGACTTTTGCCGTGCGGCGACAGGCCGCATGCGGCGGGTGACTTAAATAGACCGTGAAAATGATCAGTCGCATGCGATCGCTCGCCGCATGAAGGTATTTTCGTTCATCTGTTCTGGTCAAATCGCATGCGATTTTAATCGACTGTGAAAATGGTGTTGCTGTGCAGCCTAGTCAAGCGATTTGGTAGCCGACTAGTCGCGCGGCGGAAATCGACCCGTGTAAATACACCTTTTACACACGATTTTAATACTTTTGAAATGGGACCGTCCTCAAACTAGACCCAACCAACTAACCAAGTTTCATTAATATCGGTTTAGTGGTTCATGAGTTAAGCGTGTGACAAGGATTGGGGGACAGACAGACAGACACACACACACACACACAGACACGGAACAAAAAGTGTTTGTCTTGACCTGAAATGGATAGATCCGGTAAAATTTTTAAAATCAGAGAACAAATTTTTTTTCTCGTTTTAAAACGATAACAAAGCTTCTCTATCTTCGATATTGCGAGGATGCAATAAAATATCAAATTTTTATTGCTCTTTGATAAAATTTTAATTCGGTAAATTATTATTATTCTTTAACATAGCACACATTTTATATTATTTAAAAGTAAAATTAAAATTCATTTTTATTATTTTTATGCCACTGTAGGAAAAAAATATCGCATTATAAATTATGTACTATACAGGGTGTCCAAGATAAGCGTGCAATGCATGGGGATATCCTAAACGGTAAGAGTTACAGATGTAGTTAAATGAGATGAATTATTTGTAAGAAAGGGGTGAGTATTACAACATCAAAAAATATTAATAATTTTATGTGGTTCAGGCGGTATACCCAAAAAACTGAAAATTCGGAATTTCTTTAAATGACTATAACTTTTTTGGCAAAGTAGATAGGTACTTTTTGTTTGCGGTTTCTTAAAGCACTTTTTTGAGTAGAATTGTTTGGTGTATTTAGAATTTTTATATCACTTTTAGTTTCCGAGTTACAAGCCCTAACTTTAGTTTTTCTTATGGGCCGCCAAGTTGGCTATATCATATTCGAACGTGTTTTTTTACTCTACTTTACAATGATATGTCACATGTCATACTTATTATTAAAAAAAGTAAAAACCTTTTTTTTTTGTAATAGTTTATTGTTTTTAAATATGCATTTGTTATTTTCATTGTTGTTATTGCGATTTTTGTTTAACAATTTTTGTTTTTCATGGCTTACTTAAATGTTTGTAATAAAATACTTTATAAATATCACCAATATTTAGTACTTCGACTTATTTCCTATAATAAGTATGTCTGTGATATATCGTTGTAAAGTAGAGTAAAAAACACGTTCAAATATGATATAGCCAACTTGGCGGCCCATAAGAAAAACTAAAGTTAGGGCTTGTAACTCGGAAACTAAAAGTGATATAAAAATTCTAAGTACACCAAACAATTCTACTCAAAAAAGTGCTTTAAGAAACCGCAAACAAAAAGTACCTATCTACTTTGCCAAAAAAGTTATAGTCATTTAAAGAAATTCCGAATTTTCAGTTTTTTGGGTATACCGCCTGAACTACTTAAAATTATTAATATTTTTTGATGTTGTAATACTCACCCCTTTCTTACAAATAATTCATCTCATTTAACCACATCTGTATCTCTTACCGTTTAGGATATCCCCATGCATTGCACGCTTATCTTGGACACCCGGTATACTCATGGTGGCAATTACGCTAGAGAAGATAATACCAACAAACAAGAAAATGTAACGTTCTGGAAACGTTAAGTAATTAGAAAATTACAAGGTGTTGAAAATGCTCCTATTTTCTTACAAAATTGGTCATTATTTCTAAACCCCTCTGTATAATCCCATACTTGATACATCAAAATACTCAGAAAAATGAATGCTTTTAGATTATCAAATAAAAATATATAGTTTGTATTTAAAAAAACATAACATTGGTTTGTAACGCAGTTATGGGACACTCTGTATAAATGTAACTATTTTTAAATTATGCCGCTCCTTTAGCCTGACAACTTTTGCATTTAAAGTTTTCTTCTAATTCTTATTATAAATGAAATATTGAGCTTTGACACAGTCCTGGGACACCCTGTATAATAAACCTAAATATGCACTAAAAAGTAAAAAATAAGTTTTTTTTCACAAAGTCTTCCAGAATTCGTATGACTAAAAAAGCTTGTGGCGTTCATTTAATATTTAATGTAATATTTAGAAATATAAAAAATGTCTAAAATATCAATATAGGAAAAACTACATTTTCTACTATAAATTAATATTTTCAAATCTTCCATTAAATTGCATTAATATTATGTTAAAATGCATATATGTATAATAATGTACATATATGTATACAGGATGTCCCATTTTAATCTATCACCCCCCATATTTTTTTTATCTATCAATTAAATCAAAAAATGCTTCAAATAAAAGTTGTTAGGTTTTGAGGGGGACCCAAAATGGCGTTATTAATTTTTTATTTTTTGGACGTCTTCATGGTTAAATAGGCCCAACTTTTTTTTTTCAAATGGAAACCTATATTTTTTATTACGGTATCTTATTGTTTGGAAAAAAACAAGTAGCTTTTGTTTCAAAAAAATTTCTGTATGACTTCATTTTTTTTAATATTAAACAAAATAATTTTTAGATTTTAGATTTTTACCAATTTTTTACTCAAAACCCATTAACTTTAGAGGAAAAATGTAAAAAACAAAAAATGTTTATTTTAATCTGATATAACTAGAAAAATTATATCAGAATTTTTTGTTAACTTTTGCTCTTCAAAATATTAAAGCAAATAAAAAATAAAATAAAAAATCTGAAATAATTTTCCTAGTTATATCATATTAAAATAAACATTTTTTGTTTTTAATACTTTTCCTCTAAAGTTAATGGGTTTCGAGTAAAAAATTAGTAAAATTCTAAAATCTAAAATTATTTTGTTGAATATTAAAAAAAAATGAAGTCATACAAAAAATTTTTTAAAACAAAAGCTACTTGTTTTTTTTCAAACAATAAGATATTGTAATAAAAAATATAGGTTTCCATTTGAAAAAAAAAGTTGGGCCTATTTGACCATGAAGACGTCCAAAAAATAAAAAATTAATAACGCCATTTTGGGTCCCCCTCAAAACCAAACAACTTTTATTTGAAGCATTTTTTGATTTTATTGATAGATAAAAAAAATTAGGGGGGTGATAGATTAAAATGGGACACCTTGTACATTAATATTTGGAAATCTAATAAATTAATAACTTATTAACGGCTGGATTTAGGTATAGAACATGGTTTGTAAAAAGTGTTGAGAATTGAACAGACAATTCGAAAGTGTAAAAATATATAGGGTGTTCCATTTGAAAATTTTGAAAAAAAAATAGGTTCAGTGTTTTGACACACCCTGTACAAATAATACAATTTTGTAAGTGTTTAACGTAATATCGCAATAATAGAGAATATACCAAAACTACTTTCAGCAGAGAACAAATTTTTTTTTGTTGTAATTAGAAAATTACAAGGTGTTGAAAATGCTCCTATTTTCTTACAAAATTGGTCATTATTTCTAAACCCCTCTGTATAATCCCATACTTGATACATCAAAATACTCAGAAAAATGAATGCTTTTAGATTATCAAATAAAAATATATAGTTTGTATTTAAAAAAACATAACATTGGTTTGTAACGCAGTTATGGGACACTCTGTATAAATGTAACTATTTTTAAATTATGCCGCTCCTTTAGCCTGACAACTTTTGCATTTAAAGTTTTCTTCTAATTCTTATTATAAATGAAATATTGAGCTTTGACACAGTCCTGGGACACCCTGTATAATAAACCTAAATATGCACTAAAAAGTAAAAAATAAGTTTTTTTTCACAAAGTCTTCCAGAATTCGTATGACTAAAAAAGCTTGTGGCGTTCATTTAATATTTAATGTTATATTTAGAAATATAAAAAATGTCTAAAATATCAATATAGGAAAAACTACATTTTCTACTATAAATTAATATTTTCAAATCTTTCATTAAATTGCATTAATATTATGTTAAAATGCATATATGTATAATGTATATGTACATACAGGGTGTCCAAGATAAGCGTGCAATGCATGGGGATATTCTAAACGGTAAGAGATACAGATGTGGTTAAATGAGATGAATTATTTGTAAGAAAGGGGTGAGTATTACAACATCAAAAAATATTAATAATTTTATGTGGTTCAGGCGGTATACCCAAAAAACTGAAAATTCGGAATTTCTTTAAATGACTATAACTTTTTTGGCAAAGTAGATAGGTACTTTTTGTTTGCGGTTTCTTAAAGCACTTTTTTGAGTAGAATTGTTTGGTGTATTTTGAATTTTTATATCACTTTTAGTTTCCGAGTTACAAGCCCTAACTTTAGTTTTTCTTATGGGCCGCCAAGTTGGCTATATCATATTCGAACGTGTTTTTTACTCTACTTTACAATGATATGTCACATGTCATACTTATTATTAAAAAAAAGTAAAAACCTTTTTTTTGTAATAGTTTATTGTTTTTAAATATGCATTTGTTATTTTCATTGTTGTTATTGCGATTTTTGTTTAACAATTTTTGTTTTTCATGGCTTACTTAAATGTTTGTAATAAAATACTTTATAAATATCACCAATATTTAGTACTTCGACTTATTTTCTATAATAAGTATGTCATGTGATATATCGTTGTAAAGTAGAGTAAAAAACACGTTCAAATATGATATAGCCAACTTGGCGGCCCATAAGAAAAACTAAAGTTAGGGCTTGTAACTCGGAAACTAAAAGTGATATAAATATTCTAAATACACCAAACAATTCTACTCAAAAAAGTGCTTAAAGAAACCGCAAACAAAAAGTACCTATCTACTTTGCCAAAAAAGTTATAGTCATTTAAAGAAATTCCGAATTTTCAGTTTTTTGGGTATACCGCCTGAACCACATAAAATTATTAATATTTTTTGATGTTGTAATACTCACCCCTTTCTTACAAATAATTCATCTCATTTAACCACATCTGTATCTCTTACCGTTTAGGATATCCCCATGCATTGCACGCTTATCTTGGACAGCCTGTATATGTATACATTAATATTTGGAAATCTAGATTCAAATAGGACAAAGTACCTTTTGCTAGTTTAATTTAGTATTTTAAATTCCTGGTTAATTTATCGCACATGAAAGAAATATTTAGTAATCTAGATTCAACATAGGAAAAAAGTCTTAAGAGTATTTTATCTACCTTAAATTATTATTTCAAAATATTACATGAAATATTTGGAATTCTAGATTCAAAATAGAATTAAGGGCTAAGAGTTTCTCAACGGAAAAACTACATTAAGCTACTTTCAATGAATATTTCGAAATATTCCATATATGTACATTTTGTACATAATTTATAACAAATATAATATAAAATATTATACCCTGTGAATATTTTGAAATTATATTCAACATAAAGGAAAAGCTACCTTATCATCTTTCAATTAATATTTTTAAATTGTACATTAAATTCCTGAATAATTTGATAAAAACTACAGGGATATTTTGGCTTCAAGATTTATCATATGAAAAAGGGCTAAGAAATACCGAAAAGAAATACTACCTTATCTATGTTATAAATTAATATTTCAAAACAATAACATACATTGAGTTTCAGGTTTATTTGGTATCAACATTACATTAATATTTGATCTACTATAGATTTTTCCAATATTGATATTTTCGACATTTTTTATATTTCTAAATATTACAAAAAAATATAAAAAAGCTTGTGGCGTTCATTTAATATTTAAATGAACGCCACAAGCTTTTTTAGTCATACGAATTCTGGAAGACTTTGTGAAAAAAAAACTTATTTTTTACTTTTTAGTGCATATTTAGGTTTATTATATGTAAAAGCTTGTTTTTTAAAAAAAAAAAATTTTTCCAATTTTATTTTATCCATTTTTAGTCAGAAGTTATTTATTTTTTTATTATATTATATTATATTCATTGCATCATAAGACCAGGCCCAGATAGAGGGGGGGCTAGGAGGGCCATATGGCCCGGGTCCTGGTATTTTTATTTATACTTTACATTTTTACATATTTTTTTGATACTAATACTATTTTTAATAGAGATTATTTAAAAAACATAAATATACTACAAAAAAACACACCTTAATTTTAAATAGAAAGCAAAAAAAGGAAAATTTTCTTTAAAACAACCCACGGTTTTAATACTTAATAATATCAGGGAGATATAAGAATTTTACTGGTGCAAAAGTTGTTTGAAATGTCGTTACGCTCGGGTGAAGAGGGGGGTGTATGGGGCCCTCTTAAAATGTGGGTTAGCCCAAGCCCCGTTGAAGCTCTCTCAGGGCCTGCATAAGACTAAAAACCCTTTTTTTTAAACTGATCGAAATATATTGATTGAAATACATAGAATTAAAATTACACTTTTATGAAAATTAATATACGAAAGTGTCTCTGAATACATTAAAATATTACCTCACAATCAGAAGAAGGCATTTATAACATCAAACGTTTTTTTATTGTATATTAGCTTCTTTAGAAATGAAGCGCAGATCCAGGGGAGGAAGCATAGTGAAATGACCCACACAAACCTAAAAAGTAAAGCAAATTAAATAGAAAAATGCTTATTAAATATGCTAAAGTAACTTTTTTGTCTATTTCACAGACCATGACCCCCTCCCCCATTGCAAATTAGACTCGCGTCTCTTAGAAAAAACAATATTTAGATCTACAAAATTACACTAACATAAATTAATTTATATTTAATATTTTTCAATAATGCCATAGCAATATAATACAAATATGCTTATAGGGAGGGTGATATAATAATAATTTAATGGGATACTATAATACATATTTATATATAGGTACATAATGAAGAAATAAATCTACAACTTCTTTTCTATATGTCAATATAATCACTTAACTACAAATAAAATTTATAATACATACCAGATATTTATATAAAATTCGATAATTTTTCAATAATTTTCTTCAATTTATAATTTATAATCTTCAATAATAATTATCATTTCTATTATTATAAATTATTTGTATTACGAGTATTATATTGCAAAATATTTTGACAAGACATAATTTAATGTTATTGTCGAAGCAAACCATGGTTACGAAATAATTTTGATTATGGAGTATATACATAATCATCTAGTAACCATGTTATTAAATTTGCCTTATTTAACTCACCGCGATATTTATTTATTTATTTATTTATTTATTTGTTTATTTGTTTATTTGTTTATTTGTTTATTTGTTTATTTGTTTATTTGTTTATTTGTTTATTTGTTTATTTGTTTATTTGTTTATTTGTTTATTTGTTTATTTGTTTATTTATTTATTTATTTATTTATTTATTTATTTATTTATTTACTTATTTATTTATTTATTTATTTATTTATTTATTTATTTATTTATTTATTTATATGTTTGTGGCAACGAATCAACTATATATACCAATGCAATTTGAAAACACAGTGATAGCGAGAGTTAAATTAAAACCGAAATATCCCATTTCCATAGCTACATGTTTTAAAAAATATCATCTGTTACTACTGTCAATTGAAAATATTTTGTATTATTGACATTTGACAACGATAGAAATACAAGGAAATCTATTAAAATCAATAAATATTAATATACATACAATATACGTGATGTGTTTTTAGTGATAATTAATTTATAGAAAAAATATAATTGTATAATGATCATTACTAACTTGATATAAAAACGAAATTAAAAATGGTAATTTGTTGGTAAAGATTCAGGAGGTATGTTAACTTTTTTGAATTTTGTTCTTTGTATATGTTTAACTAAAAACTCAAAAATAAAAAATTATAAAAAAAAACTTTTTTAAAAATAATTTGCCTTTGAAAAGCCGACTAAAAAGCTGAAAATAAAATTAGGTTCGTTCTAATTATTGCATTTTAAAAAAGTTGATTTTGTTCATACTAGAAGATACTTTTTTTAACTCTTCTAGTATGAACAAAATCAACTTTTTTTAAAATGCAATAATTAGAACGAACCTAATTTTATTTTCAGCTTTTTAGTCGGCTTTTCAAAGGCAAATTATTTTTAAAAAAGTTTTTTTTTATAATTTTTTATTTTAGTATATTAGATACATCAAAAAAGACCTTATAATAAAATAACATAGCTATAAAAATGATAAAAAAGTGCATTGTCACGGAGAATACACCATATTTGAAAATTTGACGAAAATCGTACGACGGGAAGTTCGTTAAAAATCGGTCGCAAGATTTGCGTTACGAGACATAGTTACATACATAGCATTTGAGTTAAGTAAAAGCTTGTAAAAATAACATTTTTCTAATGAAAAGAAATATCCTTATTAGTACAGGCAATGAATGGAATAATTGCCCTGTTCTTGGAACAAATTAGGAGTGCGATGAAATTTGGTACCAATGTAGTATACATTAAAGTACGTCTGTACACAAAAGTCCCCATCTATAGGCCTTGTGGAAAATTTGTTAGAGCCGTTTGAAGTTTTATTTTGTTATTCTCGAATAAAGATACGGAGGCGTGCCTTATATCAAAATTTTCATAAATGTTTGCATTTCAACAATATTTCAAAATTTATTCCGATGTGTGCACCTAAATTGCTGAAAAGTTGCCGTGAATCCAAAAATTTGCCGCGTTTAATAAAATTAAAATATGTTTAAATGGATTTTTGAGCTTTTAAAACTGATAATAGAAATAAATGACCTGTATGAAAGTTATAGAGAATAAAATTTTACACATTTTTATGTAAACTGCAATATTCAAAGTGTGAATATTTATTAGATATTTCTTTTTATAGGTAGTCGAAAAAACAAAATTAATTTAAAAAATCATATAAATAGTATGCTATGAAAACTAGTATTACATTGAAAATAACACGATATTATAGAAAATTAATGAAAATAAAGATAAATTATAATTCCAATACTTCCATAAGACTTTAAATAACATATTATGATTACAATGTACTGAGGTGTACATTGTAGCCCCTCGATTGAATATTATTGTATGATTTAATAGTTTTAAATATGAATCTTCAAGATATTTGATTTTATTTTTAAAATACGGATATTAGAGTAGAACAAAATCAGAGTGCCGTAAAATTGTGCATATATGTAGTACTTATATTACTTTACATGTGTGAAAAAGTCCTCACGAATTGGGTATGTGGAAAAAAAATTATAGCGAATTTAATGACGATTTGTTAAATTACAATATATCATAACTTATTATTACCCGTTTTTTATCTGAATATTTACATACTATGTATCTCTGTATAACTTACACATTATGAACACTTAAATTATGATTATTTAGATATAAATTTTTCTTTTTTAAATCAAACGATTTTCAAGACATACATTTATTTGTGGATGTGGCTATTTGCACATACACTATGTGCAAGCAATTGGCTATTCGAACATACACTATGTGCAAGCAATTGGCTATTCGAACATACACTATGTGCAAGCAATTGGCTATTTGCACATACTGAATGATCTGAATGTGAACCGAAACCCCTAAATCCAGAAACGTGAAATTTCAGGGGTGTATTTATTTTATGTCGTAAATACCCACTAAGGAAATATTTTTCGAATTTCAGCCCCTACGGGGGTAAAAGAGGGTGTAAATTTTTGTATGGGAAAAATATTTTTTCGATGGATTTACTTGAAACTTAAAATACACACTCTACATTACCAATAATGAAACATGTATTTCAGCATATCCTAAAATTCAACCCCTGAGGGGTTGCAAGGGGGTGTTAATTTTATGAAATTTTGAAATATTAATCTACATAACTGTTTATGATATTGAGGTAAATACGGACAAAGAAAGTAATCTATACTAATATTATAAATGCGAAAGTGTGTCTGTTTGTTTGTTTGTTTGTTTGTTTGTTTGTTACCTTTTCACGACTAAACCGCTGTACCGATCATGATGAAATTTGGTAGAAAGAACCCTTGCATCCTGAGTAAGGACATAGGCTACTTTAAATTCCAAAAATGCATCCCCTAAGGAATTGGCAGGGGGTGAAAATGTTTGTATGGGAAAAAAATTAAATTTGATTATTAATATTTCACCCCCTGTCACATATGAACAGTTGTAATTATTTTCATTCGATCCGGCGGGAAAAATACTACGGGAGTGGGAGTTTTAGGGGGAAAACAACCCCCTATCTCGCATGGGAAACGAGATATTTGCGATTTTGTGTAATGAATAAAAAAAATATCACGTGACCGGTGGGGGGGGGGGGGGGTAAAATTTAAAATTATTATTTTTCGCTCTTTATTCATTATACAAAATTATAAATATCACGGACCGTAGATAAGAATAGCAAAAACCCACCCCTGTCTACCCCCGCCATTAGAGGTTGAATTTTGAAACTTGTATTTTTATTGAATACTATTGCTACTCGCGACATCGCTCGAGTGGAATTTAAGTTAGTGAAAATACATTAATTGTAAGTTCAGTTAGGTAAATAATACAGATTTTTGTACACGGAGAAAACGAAACACCAATGTAGTGTTTTTTTATCGTAAAAACCAAGCATTACGGTTGTGACAGCAATGAGACTGTCAGACACACTATAGGGAAATGTTTTGAGCATCACAGCAAAAAAAAGGTAATCGTTTCTGTTTAAACATCAATGAGTCGCGTCACAAATAATACTCGTAACCGTTCTGCGTATGATCTACTCACGGATATAACTAAATTAAATTAAACAATTATTTAGAGTTGAACCGCTGAACCGATCATGATGAAATTTGGCAGGGAGATAGCTTACATCCTGAGAAAGGGCATAGGCTATTTCGATTCTCAAAAATTCATCCCCTAAGAAATTGCAAGGGGGTGGAAATATTTGTATGGGAAATATTTCACCCCATGTCACATTTTAAGGGTTGTAATTATTTTCATTCGATCCGGCGGGAAAAATACTACGGGAGTGAGGGGTTCTACGGGGGAAAAACAACCCCCTAACTCCCATAGGAACCGAGATATTTACGATTTTGTAAAATGAATGAAAACCAAAATAAAAGAAAACATATATATTTCACCCCCTTCCACTTATGAAGAGTTGTTGTATCTCCCTTATAACCCCTACCCCGTGGTATTTTCCCGCCAGATCGAATGAAACTCATTACAACCCTTTATATGTGAAAGGGGGTGAAATATATATATTTTCTTTTATTTTGGTTTTCATTTATTTTACAAAATCGTAAATATCTCGGTTCCTATGGGAGATAGGGGGTTGTTTTTCCCCCTAAAACCCCTCACTCCCGTAGTATTTTTCCCGCCAGATCGAATGAAAATAATTACAACCCTTAATATGTAACAGGGGGTGAAATATTTCCCATACAAATATTTCCACCCCCTTTTTCTTAGGGGATGAATTTTTGAGATTCGAAATAGCCCTTGTCCTTTCTCAGGATGTAAGCTATCTCCCTGCCAAATTTCATCAAGATCGGTACAGCGGTTTAGCCGTGAAAAGGTAACAAACAAACAAACAAACAGACACAGACAGACACACTTTCGCATTTATAATATTAGTATAGATTACTTTCTTTGTCCGTATTTACCTCAATATCATAAACAGTTATGTAGATTAATATTCCAAAATTTCATAAAATTAACACCCCCTTGCAACCCCTCAGGGGTTGAATTTTAGGATATGCTGAAATACATGTTTCATTATTGGTAATGTAGAGTGTGTATTTTAAGTTTCAAGTAAATCCATCGAAAAAATATTTTTCCCATACAAAAATTTACACCCTCTTTTACCCCCGTAGGGGCTGAAATTCGAAAAATATTTCCTTAGTGGGTATTTACAACATAAAATAAATACACCCCTGAAATTTCACGTTTCTGGATTTAGGGGTTTCGGTTCACATTCAGATCATTCAGTATGTGCAAATAGCCAATTGCTTGCACATAGTGTATGTTCGAATAGCCAATTGCTTGCACATAGTGTATGTTCGAATAGCCAATTGCTTGCACATAGTGTATGTGCAAATAGCCACATCCACAAATAAATGTATGTCTTGAAAATCGTTTGATTTAAAAAAGAAAAATTTATATCTAAATAATCATAACACTGGTTTACAAAAAAAAAAGTTTATGAATATTTGACGAGACCACTGGATTATTATGTATTTTGACCTCCTGAATCCGAATCTGAGGTCCGTTGACCTGGGTCACGTCAGGTTCAAGGTCATTTCAAGGTCATTTTTTTTTAAATCACTAAATGAATCTGGTAAAAGGTATAAATAGCCTTTACTGATCGCTGATTCTGAATTTGACGTCCGTTGACCTCTACGAGGTCAGATTCAAGGTCATTTCAAGGTTAAAGTGGGAAAAAATGCTCAAAAATACTGACAAAACAGTACAAATAGGTTTTTGAGGTTGCTGAATCAAAATTTGAGGTCCGTAGACCCCTACAATGTCATTAATTTCAAGGTCATTTTAAGGTAAAATTTAAAAAAATCGTTTTAAATAAATCTGGTAAAAGTGTTATATGTAGGTTTCTTGTACGCTGATTCTGAATTTGACGTCCGTTGTCCTCTATGAGGTCAGGCTCAGGGTCATTTCAAGGTCAAAGTGGAAAATCCGCTCGAAAATTCAATTTTTCAAAATTTGACATGCAATGACCTTGAAACTGACATTGTAGGAGTTTACAGATTTAAAATTTTGATTCAGCGACCCCAAAAACCTATAAGTATTGTTTTATCAGAATTTTTTAGCGATTTTTCCCACTTTGACCTTTAAATGACCTTGAACCTGACCTCATAGACAACAACGGATGTCAAATTCAGAATCAGCGACCAAAGAAACCACAAATAACACTTTGATCAGATTAATATATAGCGATTTTTAAAAATTGACCTTAAAATGACCTTGAAATTAATGACATTGTAGGGATCTACGGACCTCAAATTTTGATTCAGCAACCTCAAAAACCTATTTGTACTGTTTTGTCAGTATTTTTGAGCATTTTTTCCCACTTTGACCTTGAAATGATCTTGAATCTGACCTCGTAGAGGTCAACGGACGTCAAATTCAGAATCAGCGATCAGTAAAGGTTATTTATACCTTTTACCAGATTCAGTTAGCGATTTTTAAAAAAATGACCTTGAAATGACCTTGAACCTGACGTGACCCAGGTCAACGGACCTCAGATTCGGATTCAGGAGGTCAAAATACATAAGAATACAGTGGTCTCGTCAAATATTCATAAACTTTTTTTTTTTTGTAAACCAGTGTAATTTAAGTGTTCATAATGTGTAAGTTATACAGAGATACATAGTATGTAAATATTCAGATAAAAAACGGGTAATAATAAGTTATGATATATTGTAATTTAACAAATCGTCATTAAATTCGCTATAATTTTTTTTCCACATACCCAATTCGTGAGGACTTTTTCACACATGTAAAGTAATATAAGTACTACATATATGCACAATTTTACGGCACTCTGATTTTGTTCTACTCTAATATCCGTATTTTAAAAATAAAATCAAATATCTTGAAGATTCATATTTAAAACTATTAAATCATACAATAATATTCAATCGAGGGGCTACAATGTACACCTCAGTACATTGTAATCATAATATGTTATTTAAAGTCTTATGGAAGTATTGGAATTATAATTTATCTTTATTTTCATTAATCTACTATATAAAAGGAAGTGCCCTGACTGACTGACTGATAATCATTTTTTAGCGTATTTCCACGCATCGTAGAAGGTTCAAATTTGGCATACAGATTCCAGGTGGGATTTTAAGAACAACTAGTGGGCCTTTTTTGGATAAGTTCATAAATGGGGTAGATAGGGCCCCCCAATTTTTCAAAAAAAACGCCAGATTTTTTTAATTATTTTTTTTGTTTTCTTTGGGTGATACAATGTACAGATCAAATGTTTGCTTTTTTTAAAAGGGCCTTTAAGGGGGGCCCCAACTTTTGAGATGAATTACTATTAGAAGGAAAATCGATATTAGATTAATTTATTTTTTATCAAATGCTTCGTTTAATTGACAACCATAAACCAGTGTTTGATTTTTGAAAAAGATCCATTAACGGGGGCATAATGAATAAATAAACACCCCATGTTTACATAAAATCCGTTAAATTCGTCTATTTAATTAATTTCATATTTTGTTACCATGGAAACATAACTTTTATTGATTTTTATTGAAAATTTTTTGGCAGGTCGCCATTTTAATTGTTAACAAGATGTCTCAATACAGTATGTAAATATTATTTTTTTGCTTTGATGTAAGATCATGCTGAAACATGTAAGGCTTTACCTCGAGCTCATTTTGGAATATGCGTCGGATGCTTCGCTGGGAAATGTTCAGTTCTTTGGCCATTTGATTACCACTACGACGTGGATTTCGTTCAAGACGAGCCTTCACTTTCCGAACCATTTCAGGTGATGTTGCTGTTCTTTTTCGTCCATCACCATAGCATTTGGCAATGCTGCCTGTATCATTATAACGATTTATGGTGCGATACACAAACATTTTATATGTACTGTTTTATCAGAATTTTTGAGCGATTTTTCCCACTTTGACCTTTAAATGACCTTGAACCTGAGCTCATAGAGGACAACGGACGTCAAATTCAGAATCAGCGACCAAAAAAACCATATACAGGGTGTCCCATTTTAATCTATCACCCCCTTATTTTTTTATCTATCAATTAAATCAAAAAATGCTTCAAATAAAAGTTGTTTGGTTTTGAGGGGGACCCAAAATGGCGTTATTAAATTTTTATTTTTTGGACGTCTTCATGGTCAAATAGGCCCTACATTTTTTTTTCAAATGGAAACCTATATTTTTTATTACGGTATCTTATTGTTTGAAAAAAACAAGTAGCTTTTGTTTCAAAATTTTTTTTGTATGACTTCATTTTTTTTAATATTCAACAAAATAATTTTAGATTTTAGATTTTTACTAATTTTTTACCCGAAACCCATTAACTTTAGAGGATAATTTTAAAAAGAAAAAAAGTTTATTTTAATATGACTATAACTAGAAAAATTATTTCAGATTTTTTTATTTTATTTTTTTTTTGCTTTAATATTTTGAAGAGCAAAAGTTAACAAAAAATCCTGATATAATTTTCCTAGTTATATCAGATTAAAATAAACATTTTTTGTTTTTTACATTTTTCCTCTAAAGTTAATGAGTTTCGAGTAAAAAATTAGTAAAAATCTAAAATCTAAAATTATTTTGTTTAATATTAAAAAAAATTAAGTCATACAAAAAATTTTTTGAAACAAAAGCTACTTGTTTTTTTCCAAACAATAAGATACCATAATAAAAAATATAGGTTTCCATTTGAAAAAAAAAACTTGGACCTATTTGACCATGAAGACGTCCAAAAAATAAAAAATTAATAACGCCATTTTGGGTCCCCCTCCAAACCAAACAACTTTTATTTGAAGCATTTTTTGATTTCGTTGATAGATAAAAAAATTAGGGGGGGTGATAGATTAAAATGGGACCTCCTGTATAACACTTTTATCAGATTTATTTATAGCGATTTTTAAAAAATTGACCTTAAAATGACCTTGAAACTAATGGCATTGTAGTGGTCTACGGACCTCAAATTTTAATTCAGCGACCCCAAAAACCTATATGAACTGTTTTTTCAGAATTTTTGAGCGTTTTTTCCCACTTTGACCTTGAAATGACCTTGAATATGACCTCGTAGAGATCAACGGACGTCAAATTCAGAATCAGCGAATAGTAAAAGCTATTTATACCGTTTACCAGATTCATTTAGCGATTTTTAAAAAAATGACCTTAAAATGACCTTGAAAATGACCTAACCCAGGTCAACGGACCTCAGATTCGGATTCAGGAGGTCAAAATACATAAGGATACAATGGTCTCGTCAAATATTCATAAACTTTTTTTTTTTTGTAAACCAGTGTTAACACAGAATATTTAATTATTTTCAAAACTTTGATTATTTGGAACAGAAAAACAGTTCGATGAATTTTTAGGGTTATTATGGGTACATTGAGCTGTAAAAATTACATTATTCGTTTCATCAGAATTGGTAAATAGGCCGTAGATTTTCTAAGAACCCGTTTTTTTTTCTCAAATTATTGTGGAGAATTCGTTTGATGAGCACAATAACTATGTCGAATGGTGTAGGTACCGAGAAGAAAAGGTGGAAAGGTTTGAAGGGTGATGCTTTGAAAGCTACCCTCCAATCTATCGTTGAAGTGTATGCAAAGAAGTTAGCTGCATGTGGCTCGAGCCAAGCTAATGAGTCATTCAACGCTTTGGTTGCCTCAAAACATCCCAAATCTAAATTTTATGGTGGAAATGGCTCGTATAATGCGAGAGTTGATGCAGCTGTTCTACATAAAAATTATGGCACATCATATATTGTCGAATTAAATAAAAATGTGGTGTTTCACCAGGCAAAAATACAGAAAAGTTTAGATCAAAAAAATACAGTGAAATAAACTATAAGGAATAATTAGTTCAACAGCAGTCACATAATTTTGTTTATTTCTTGGATTAAAAAAAAAAACAATCAAGAACAGGATAACAGTGATAGCAGGTATGTTAAAGAGCAGAGCAATCTGCTCTCTGCTCAGTACAAATAACAGTGTTCTCAGTAGCAGCTATCGCAATATCAGTCTCATCTCTAGTTGGTGGTCCATAATGGATTTGGTTTAGACAGTCGTCTAATCCTAAGAGTTATTAAAATCCATTTTTTTCGTTATTAATGGGGTGGTCAAAGGTTGTTGGTAGTTTTGAAAGACCCCTTTTTTGTTATCGTGCATCGAA
Source organism: Sialis lutaria (assembly GCA_949319165.1). Taxonomy (NCBI): domain Eukaryota; kingdom Metazoa; phylum Arthropoda; class Insecta; order Megaloptera; family Sialidae; genus Sialis; species Sialis lutaria. The sequence continues at coordinate 22,446,565 of OX439242.1, forward strand.
TTAGATACATCGATTATAAATACAGGCCCTGAAATGCAAATGATATTTTATATATACAGGTATTATGCAAGAAGTGCGAAGTAAATAAAACATAGAAGTGCCTGCTTCACCCAAAGTTGTATTTCTTTATCCCGATCAATTTTCTTTTGTACACTTGATTGGTTCAAAAATCATACATTCCGTTGCCAACATTCGTGATAAATTTTCATTTAAAAGAATGCATTTAACAATAGCTCACAACCACGTTCGCACTCCGAATACTCAACGAGGGTTGAACAGTTGGTGAAAAGTTTTCCAGCTATCCACCCAACAACTATGGCACAATCCAGACTGTACAATTGTGCCTTGGGTGAAACAACTCTCAGTTCACATATATCCATTAAAATTGTGGCTCTTTTTATAGGGATTAACATTTATAATCCCTTTTTCCAACACAAGTTGAAACAGTGGAACTTCACATTTCACTGATATGGTAGCTGAAATAGGTTGAGTTCAGTTTTATGAACGCATTTTACAAGGGAACCTTTTCAAGTCGAAAATTCGTATCGAGTTTAAACTTTGTATATAGTTAGAGGAGGTCAAGGTAAGTAACAAAAAAATTATCATAGCTGCGGTAAAGTGGTTTGGGGGTGAAACACCCCTATGAAAATGTGTAAAATAATCATATTTTTCAAATAACTCTGAAACTAATGAAGATTTTAAAAAAATCTTTAATTTTTTATACTCTTTCGAATGGCGATAGTCAAAATTCGAAAAAATTAAACCGTTAACCCTCACCTTCCATCCACCTCATTATTTATTACAGATTTTTTTTATTAACTAAAATTAATTGTAGTATACAATAGTAATCCAAATATACAGGAAATTTAACCTGTTTTACTTAATAAACTTTTTATTTATTTTACTCAACGTATTTGTATTAAATTTTTCAAGATAATTACTCGCCGATTTTGTACAGCTTCTGTTTTTATTTTTATTTATCTATATATTATACACACTATAGATTTTAACAAAATTTCGTTTTAGTTCATAGTATCAAAAATTAAAGTTCCAAAATTAATTATTATTAATTGAAACTTACCTGGCTTTCAGATACCATACGTGTGTATATTCATCAGTTTGATTTTAGTAATTAGAAGTTAGTTAAGTTTCGTTATTGGAAATATGTTCATTATATTTCGATTTTTTGTAGGAATTCCTTCACCTCACCAATTTTCTAATTCATTTAAACCTCCTCTTTTTCTTTGACTAGAGACTGGTTCAATAACTTCTTGATGATCATCTAAATTATGATTTACAAATTTACCTTGTAGAATGGTGAGAATTTTCTTTAGCTTCAAGTAAAACATCTAATCTGGATTCTTCGTTTACTCGAGGTCGAGTGTCGTCCTTGCCGTGACAAATCATGGACGGATCCCGTTTCAGTAAAATTAGCAACCAATTTACTTACTGTGGATCTTGCAATAAGCGATCTATCAGGGTGTTCTTGATTGGAAATTTCACATGCGTTCTTAGCTTATCACCATATCCAACCATTATTAAAATTTCTATTCTTTCCCGTTCAGTTAAACGTGTCATTATTTGTTAACGGTAAAGAGAATCCGCTTTTAAAAAACTTACTATATGCCTTTTTCACACTCAACAAAATACTCAAGAACTATTTTTTAAAAAGTAAAATTTACGAGTATTAGTTTCTGTTTCATCCGTCAAAAGTGACACAGACGTGAATACGATATTTTGCATAAACAAAACATTTGCGCTTTTATTTAATAAAGATTTTCTTCTGTTAAAGTTTCAATTTTATTTCTTAGGCGGCTATTCACTATCAAAGAAATGTGATAACATTTCTTTGATCAAAGAAATATGACAGTGTAATATATCAACTTTTATAATATTTACGTAATATTTACCTTCATAATATTTCTTTTATCATAGATAATGACAGTTTCTTATATTTAATCAAAGTTTTTTGACGGATAAATCAAAATGGTGACTGAAAAGTGTTCGTGGACGGTTTCGGCTCCGAAATTACTTATAATTCAAGTATATGATCAAATCTTTGTCAAACATCATTGACATATTTATTTGATAGTGTAATAGCCGTCTTAAGGCGATAAATCGTAGCGATATATATGTACAGTACAACTGCGCAGCTTTATCGAACGTATAGGGGGTCACTACACGTTACGAGAAATCGCTACGATCGCACTGTACAGTTCCAACGTCACAGTTAAACGTACGTCCACACTGCCTACACATGTTACGACACTATTATTCATTTTTAGAGGCATCTAACCCTTATCATCAACCACAACCTAATCTAATCTAATCTAATCACTAGGAGATTGAAATGATCTAACTTCGTGCGATTCTCGGAGCTTCCAATCTAATTTCGACAATCGGTAAAGTGTGGAGTATTTTTCACATTCATTGAAATAGTTTTCAAATGCTTCTTTTATGCGTTTTTCATCACCTTTTTTCATATGGATCTAGCAACGTTAGGGTAGATGTTGGTATGTGAACAACTAATAATCTCCATTGTCCCAGATAAACATAAGGCATCAATAGCGTATCTTCAATTGGTATAGTAATTTTATGGAATGATCTTTTGGTAGGACGCCTTCGATTTGAAAAGTTGCCCAAAACTATATTATTAATATCTGTCGGAAAATATGTAATTTTACGGCTCCAGTTTTGCATTTGTGTAAGTGTGCAAGCATCAATCGCTTGTCCGTCTATCCATTGAAGATAAGCAACAGATGTAAAATGTTATGCCGACAAATATATTTCTAGGAATTTAAAATATTTCGTATTTTCTGACGAATAATATGTTACTTTTAGATTTGCTGAACGAGAACACATATAATATGTAATAGAATCGACAACCCCAATTGGTAAAAAATTTAATTTTTGTTGTTCTAAATCGATTTTATTATTTTCTGGTTCTTCATCATCTTCAGTGGAAGTTTCAGATGAAGATATATCTATTTTTTGCATGATAATATTACCATAGTTTTTATCGTTTTTTTTATCTTCTTTTTGTTTTATGTTTAATTGTTTTTTATTAACTTGTTGAGTTTGTTTTTCCTTATTCTTCATTAATGTTGTATTGCTTCCTCGCAAAATCGAAGATACGAGAAGCTATGTGATCGTTTTAAAACGAGAAAAAAAATTGCTCTCCGATTTTTAAAATTTTACCGGATCTATCCGTTTCAAGTCAAGACAAACACTTTTTGTTCCGTGTCTGCTGTCTATCCGTGTGTGTGTGTGTGTGTGTGTGTGTGTGTGTGTGTGTGTGTGTGTGTGTGTGTGTATGTGTGTGTGTGTGTGTGTGTGTGTATGTGTGTGTGTCTGTCCCCCAATCCTTGTCACACGCATAACTTATGAACCACTGAACCGATATTGATGAAACTTGGTTGATTGGTTGGGTCTGGTTTGAGGACGGTCTCATTTCAAAAGTATTAAAATCATGTGTAAGGGGGAGGGGTGACATCCCAGAATATTTATTTGTTGATTTGAAGATATCTCAAGAAAGACACATTTAACGTGAAAATTGTATAGAACCTTTTTTGTAGAGCATTTAATTCTCTATAATATAAGTCACCTACTTTTGTTGTAAAATATTCCCTTACAAAGATCTATTTACTTTAAGAAAATCGTTTTTTAAAATTGCTATTTACTTTGACATATTAAATGTCACTTTGACGTTTTAAATGTCATTTTGACATTTGTATAGCAGAAAAATAATGATTTTGTAGACCGGGAGCCAGGCTACATTCCGTTTGAAAACCCGTTAGGATTCATAAAAGTTGGTGATTTACATTCAGAAAGATGTAAAGAATGAAATTCTGAAGGTTGCCGGAAAAAAAACTCGGAACTTTTTTTGATACGAGCATTATAACGGAGTCCTTCCAGTTATAAAAAAAATAGATGTTGCACCATTTTTAATTTTGATGAAAGTTTAGTCAGTTGTTATTATACGTATTAGTTAGCAAAAACTGTAATAAGAAAATTTTAAATGTTCACAGGTTGGAGGTGGTGATCGTAAGATATGAAGATTTCATCGATTTTTAACATTTTTTCGACTCGCTATAGCATGCGTTCTAATTAAACAATTATAATGAACTTGGGGTCATTTGAAAGCCTAAAGAGTCTAGCTTCAAAATGATTTAACTCAATTTTAAGTTTAGGTTATTTTCGTTGTAGATATTCGTAATAAAGGCTTCATTTATGAAATTGTCATTTTATCTTTTTTTCAAAATGTTCAGTGGCTTTCTGGTTTAACCGAGAAAGCTGTAATTATGCATAAGTTATGTTCACACATACTACTCAGTACACACAAAAAATCAGCTTGATTGATGCACATTTTCTATTAAAAAAATTAAGTTAAATATCACAAATATCACGGAAACACCAAAAACTGCTGAATTTTTTTTTACAAATGCTCTTAATAATTATCTAAAAAGGGCAATTTGATTCATTTTGTTATTTTATTTTTTTTAGCTGCCAGAAATTTAAAAATAATCAAAAAAATGCAAAAACTCCAAAATTAGCTATTTTCAAAGTAAAAAAAATCTGTGAAGGGGGTGAGATTAAAATCTGATTTTTTTTCTAAAGATGCTACTGCCCCTTTTGAATGACGTAAGTTGCCGCGCGACGCCTATATGACTTTTTTAAGTCCACGATACAGCTGCATTGGAGTTACTAAAATTGTTGATTTTTATTTTATTTTTCATTTTTAAAGCGTGATTTTGATGTTTTTCAGTCTAATTGTAGGACACTAAGTGGCTAGAAAAATTAAAAAAATCAGAAAAACACCACTTGGCCTTTGAACCTTACTACTGTAAGCATCTTTAGAAAAAAATCAGATTTTAATCTCACCCCCTTCACAGATTTTTTTTACTTTGAAAATAGCTAATTTTGGAGTTTTTGCATTTTTTTGATTATTTTTAAATTTCTGGCAGCTAAAAAAATTAAAATAATAAAACGAATCAAATTGCCCTTTTTAGATAATTATTAAGAGCATTTGTAAAAAAAAATTCAGCAATTTATCTTGCCCCCCAAATAACTTTTATTTGCTTCGAAAACAGCTGTTTTTGGTGTTTCCGTGATATTTGTGATATTTAACTTAATTTTTTTAATAGAAAATGTGCATTAATCAAGCTGATTTTTTGTGGGTACTGAGTAGTATATGTGAACATAACTTATGCATAATTACAGCTTTCTCGGTTAAACCAGAAAGCCACTGAAAATTTTGAAAAAAAGATAAAATGACAATTTCATAAATGAAATTGAAAAGCCTTTATTACGAATATCTACAACGAAAATAACCTAAACTTAAAATTGAGTTAAATCATTTTGAAGCTAGACTCTTTAGGCTTTCAAATGACCCCAAGTTCATTATAATTGTTTAATTAGAACGCATGCTATAGCGAGTCGAAAAAATGTTAAAAATCGATGAAATCTTCATATCTTACGATCACCACCTCCAACCTGTGAACATTTAAAATTTTCTAATTACAGTTTTTGCTAACTAATACGTATAATAACAACTGACTAAACTTTCATCAAAATTAAAAATGGTGCAACATCTATTTTTTTTATAACTGGAAGGACTCCGTTATAATGCTCGTATCAAAAAAAGTTCCGAGTTTTTTTTCCGGCAACCTTCAGAATTTCATTCTTTACATCTTTCTGAATGTAAATCACCAACTCTTATGAATCCTAATGGTTTTTCAAACGGAATGTAGCCTGGCTCCCGGTCTATTGATTGAAATTGTCAAAAAATTCAAAATATACGACATAATAACCAGGCGCATATTAAGAAAAATATCAAATTAATATTTTTTATTAAAATTGTATGAAAATTAATTGGTTAACCAATGACAGGCAGTTCATCTGAATAATTTATCGGTTTTTATTTAAATTGTTCAATAATTATCTACCTTTGATAAATTTAGCACGAAGAAGCACTGTGCATTTATTAGGCAGAGTATTTTTTTTCTTAGTCTTTTCAAATGACAATTTTTTTTTCATTTTGGTCGATAATTTTATCTTTAATTTTTATGATGTTTAATACCAAACATATATCTGTTTCGGAGTTTTTTTTGGTATTTGTTGCGCTATTTCGGTTTTTGTTTTTCCCCATTTTTCTAATGCAAATGAATTGGCTGCTTCCTCACTATGAATGGGATATTTGCTAATAGATACTTTTGCTTTTGTATGAATTGCTAAGCTTTCTTCTTTTACTTGTGCTTTGGTGAAAGTTTTTAATGCACGAAAAGCATCGCCTAATGAAACGTTTTTTACTCCATTTAGAATGCGTGTTTTGTATTGTTTCATGAACGATTCCGCGTACGCGTTTGATACACGTGACACTGAATCTTCTACGAGTTCAAACATCATTGCACTCCACAATGGGCAATAAGCCAGGTAGGTTTTTAAAATGTGGTCCGTAAACTTTTCATTATATAATCGCTTGGTGTTCCATCCGTTTTGTTAAGATCTTCTATCCCTATAATTTCTTTTTGTTTTTGAAAAATTTTCCAGAAGTGTTAAAAAAATGGCGAGTTTGAATAAATAGCTGTGCTATTGCCATAATAATTCAAAAATTCATAGTCCGCTTCTGCTTCATTGTCATTTTCTCTGATGTTTTCATCTACAAACAATTTTCTAACATGACCTTCATTATGATTTAGAGTCTAAATTTTAGACTACCTTTCATCAACAATATGTTTTCTTCAGCATCTTCATTCCATTTTCTCAGTATCACGGATAGTATGTCTTGCCATACTCTCTCCATTTCTTCTAATGATCTACACAAAATTAAATGTGCCATACACTATAAAATAAAGTTTTTTACAGTCATCATTTCAGAAAAATTATTTTTTATTGTCAATGAAATTCTGTGCATTATATGAGCACAACAGCTGAATAAAAATGTCAAATTCTAGGGTCTGATATTGTCTGTAAGATAACCCCAACAAATTTGTAAATATTCTGATATATTTACTTGATTCCACTCGGTTAATATAGCATTAATTAACGCCCAACTCCAATCAACGACTACACCATTTACGAACGGCCATTTGTTGTTCCATTTCTTCATTACAAAAGCCAGGTATTCTTTGAGCCATATTGATATAGATGTTGTGTCATGTTCACTGGTGAACATTTCAAAAATTGGCACTATTGATTCCGATGCTCTATAAACGGCACTATAATAAAAAAATTTTTTGATCTATAAAATTCAGGTGTACGCACATTAGCTCCTGTTGCATCAATATGTAAAATTGCTGGTCGTGCAGTATTTATAATATTTAGTTGATCTTTTTTTTTTTTTTTTTTTTTTCTTGGCCTTCCATTTCTGATTTAGCCAGTTCGTTAGTTGATCTTCTGAATAAAGACACATTCGCAAAGGAAATGTCAACACTTCTATCATAAATGCTCTCTAGTTCAACCACATCTCATTTGCACTGCCACATTGCATTACATGTGTCAATGGTCCTTCGTTCATCCTCCTTACGAGTATTTCTTGCGCCTTAGCATCTTTTAACCTCCATTTTACTGCTAAGTTTTCATTTTCTACACCAACCGGTTCCTTTTCCAATCCACTTGTAACTTCGTACAATCCTTTCGCCATCAGTATGACTTTTACTTGAAACTTCCATACATTCCAATTATTGTTATTTAATTTGTTTACTCTTAGACTTTTTATTTCCTCCATGTCTGGGCCCATAACCTTTGACAGTGGAATCAATAAATAAACAATAATAACTATAATTGTATTAACTCTATTTTTAATAGTTTCAATATTCCGTACAACCGTATAAAAATACGTACCTATTACAATAATTTTCTTTTTGTACATCAAATCACTTTTGTTTTCATCTCCTAGCTACTTTCATATCCAGAACAACTGTGATTGTGGTTTTATCCACTACAAAATTCATCAAGTGATTGAACAGTGTATAAAGAAAAAAAAATTTCTATCCTTTTTTTGAATTTTTATTCTGAGCTTTTTAGAATAATTTAAATTTGTTTTTTGAATTTTTATATGAACTTTTCTATTCTGATTTTCTACAGAATAGCTTAGATATTTTTGTACTTATAAAGACATTTTCATTCAAAGTTTATAGAATTGCTTTTTTTTTTTGTGTGATAATATGTAAACATATACGTTATAATTTTGTTTCCGATACTAGTCGAGTAGCTTGATTTTCAATATATGTCATTCGATTTAAATTTATTTCAAATTAAATATACATTCTGAATAATTAAATCAAAATACGATGATAAAATTAGATTATTAAGACTATATTATGTTATTTATAAAGAAAAAGACTGAATATTACTTTAATTTATATTGTAATTACTTTCGCTGATTATGTTATATTATAATTTGTATTAGATTTAAGATAATTTATTGCAATTATATCAGTTGTTAAGAATATCTTCAAATAATTTAAAACTAATTAATAATTCAATTTAATTTATCTGCATAAATCTAGCAATAAAACATATATCAAGTATAGAATAGATCAGGGAAATAGTTTATGCAAATTTAATGTTCATTGGCGTAGATCAATATTTTATTTTATTTTTATTTATTTATTAATTTATTTTTGTTAATTGATATAGTAATTTATACTTAATACTTAACAATAAAGTCTATACAATTAATTATGGTCTCAGGATTTTATTTATCATAAACAGGAAATTTTTATAACTGAACCTCGAGCTTGAAATTCTTTCCTTTGAAAATAGTCTACTACATGATTCTCACCCAACGGACCATTTTGGTCGATCAGAAGCTTAATGATTTTATTGAATTGGTTATCAATATTGTTGAGAAAGTGATTTTAGTATTGTCATGTTAACGTGTTGTAGTACTTGTTGTTAACTTCAGTATGTATACAACTGAAGTGTGAAATATGAATAGAAGATCAGAGAGATGTAGAAATGTTAGTTAATAGATTTCTTATAAGAAAGTAATGTTTAAGAGTTAAATAAAGAATAAAGTTGTTATACTCTACGTGTCTGTTGTTGCGTATTAAAACACGGGCATAAACAATAAGGAAAATATATTTTATTTAAATAAACGGTTACAGAGTGTATATAGTATTTATGTGATTTGGGCAGGAATGGTCTTCTGTTGGCGAGGGAATGACTTGTTGGACGATCGTTTAGTTGTTATGTCGGATGCACGAAGTTCCTGACGCGGGCGTGATCTTAATTCATTTCGCCGAGGTAGATTCTCGCCCAGGTGAGGTTGTCGGACGCCCTGGTGTTAACGGCGATAATCCTCGGCGTAGAATTTCTGAGGTATGCGGCAGTCTCCTTCTGGTTGGGCGGCGATGATCATCTTGATGCTGTTGGCAGGTCTCGGCACGTCACTGGTTCCACAGCTTCTTCAGGACTCAGACAATTTGGTTTTTCGATATAGAGGTTTTGTTTACTGCAAGCGGTAAGTGGGCTAGGTGTTACCCTTTCCCGGCTCCTCTGTCAAAAGTTTAAATTTGCTGCCCTTATGTATTGGACAGAAACACGTCTCGCTGGTGAGAGTTAGATTACCTCCCATCGTCTTTTGTTTTATTTTGAATTTTGATAAACGTCAAACTGACACTCATAAATAATTATAAGTCTAGCTGTCAGTTTGACGTTTGAATTATATTTATGTTCGAAAAGTAGAAATTTCACGTGGTCTAGGGGCACATCAACCTCCATTACGATCACTATACTGAATTAAAAATGTTCCATCGGGTTTGTCTTTAAGAAGAGCCGTCGCTTCATTCCGATCTAATTTTCCGTGGTACCATTTTTCTTTTATTGACTTAGCTTGGGGTATTTTATAATCCTCTGAAAATAATAAATACATCAATGTGCACTGCAGAAACCTAAATAATGTGTAATTTACACAATACGCATGATTACCTATGATGGCGAGTTCTTCTGGAGTCTCATTGAATATCGTATGTGGATGCACAGGTGTATCAAAAGCTAAAAGCACACGAACCACTTCGTACATACCACTACTTGCTGCCATGTGCATAGGTACACTGCCTGTATCAGGGTGTCTAGCATGAACATTAGCACCGTGACTGATCAGAAATTGGACTGTGTTTGGTAAATAACTTTGGCAAGCATACTGAAACAGTGTAACCTTCGGAATCTCTGCCGCGGTGCTCAATCAGTTTTTTCAGAATTTTGACCTTGCCTAATTGACTGGTAAGATGAACAGTAGTCTGCCCTCGTTGGTTTTTAGCCTCTAAACTGCGGCACTTATCTTTCACTAGCTCCGACACAAGTATGTAGTCACCTTCTTCCGTAGCACGGTGATGGAGGTTTGTAATGCCATACCTCTGGCGGAGGTAGGTTAAATTTACAAGCATCGACATACAAGGTGGTGACAATCTTTTTTGTAATATTCAACCAATGTCTCCAAATCATGGAAAAAGCCGAACAATTGTTAAGAGATGGTAAATAATTGTTATTAATGTTAAGTAATGTTGTTCTAAAGTATACTGTACTTAATACTTTGGAAGGAACAGATGACGGTACATTCCTTGTCCGAGAATATAGCACAGCTGCTATAACAGATTATGTTCTGTCAGTTCTTTACAATGATCAAATAGTTCATTATCAGATTCGCAGGCATGGAGACGATGCATTTTTTTCAATCGGTAATTATTATAAACCTATAACCTCAATACTATATATTAAGTATGTACCGAAAGGCCACAGGGAAATGAAATCCATAGAGAATAAACAGTGCTAACCTAGGAATTTTTTTACTTTGATCGAATTATTATCAAACCTGCTGGATTGTATTATTTATAAGGTATATAACAAAGTTTACCCATTAAAGTTTGCCACTTTTTATCCTGACTGACTGACTCATCATCGCCGAGCCTAAACCCCTGGACCTAAAATGGTGAAATTTCATGATTAGCACCCACTAAAAATAGATTTTTCGAAATTCAACCCCTACGGGGGTAAAAGGGGGTGTAAAAGTTTGTTTGTGTAAAAATATTTATTTTGGTTGGACTTACTTGAAACATAGCATAAGTACTCTATAATACAAACATTTAAACATATATTAAAAATATTTCAGCATTACCCAAAAAACAACCCCTAAAATGTTGCAATGGGGTAGATAATTTTGTACAGGAAAAATATTTTTAGTTGTATTAACTTGAATTTCATTCGCACAAATACTCTACAAGACAAATTGAATTTTTGAACAATCAACCCCCAAAGGTGAGTGAGGGGAATTAGTGTCAACCTTTTTTTTAATTTTAACTGATTTAATTTTAAAAATTTTAATTAAATAAAGCTTGAAAAATACAAGAAATTTTTTTAGGAAACAGAAATGGAACATTTATTTGTATTTTTAATTATCAATTTACATTGAACAATTCAAAATATACTTGAATATGGTAAAATGTGTTTGTATATGTAGGGGAACCCGGGGTGGAACGGGGTAGCTAAGTTTTGATTCACACTAAATGCACTCTTACACAGAAAACGGCGACTTCGTACTCTGTAGCACAGCGAACTAAACATTGTGTGCAAAAGACACGTGTCTCCGTCGTCCATAGGGAGAGCACCACCCATTTCCCGTTCCGCCCCAGGTTCCCCTACATATAATGCATACCTACATGGAGCTCTTATACCCGAAAGTAGATTTTCTGACGACAACTCGGTCTATTTTTGAGCTACACAGTCCATCCAAAAACCATTTTGTAAGAAATTTTCGTAGCTATAAGCTCTCATGAATTATAACTTATTTGAACCCTTTATTTTTAAAATTATTCCGTATAAAGGGACAGGGAAAGAGGACTTTCACTGTACAACTTTCACTGTTTCAAACGTTCATAACTCAGTTATTTTTAACGCTACAGAAAACAAAAAAACAGCTTATAGTAAATTAAAAATTCCAACATTATTTATTTTTACTGTTTTTTCGTATCTGCATTAGTTTTTGAATAATTAAAAAAAAAGACAATTTTTTTGGAAATTATAAAAAAATCTCTCCTCATTTCAAATAAACGTTTTTCAAAACTAGGCTTTTAAAACGGTCAAAACTCATGGATCACATTGATAGTACTCAAGTGAAAAGAATTGTAGAAGGAATACGTCCAATTTTGATTTTGGCGGTAATGGTGGGGGTATTATTGATAATTTTTACGCTGAAAAATATTGATCCTAATTTTATTTGTATCATATTTCCGTCAATTTTTGTACAATCAACTTTTAATAGTACTCATTTTGAAGCTCTTTTCAAGTACTTTAAAAAAGTTTCTATGAGTTTTCCCCAAATTTTTCTTTGTTTTCCCGCTATTTGATGTTGAACATTTAAATTTCAGTAGTTTGCGAATTAATACTCAACATCATGAGTCATATCTCAATTTGTATTGAATTTAGAGCGTTCATAAAAAAAACGTAATATTTGGTTTTTGATAAGCTACAATTTGTTTTATTATAAATTTTCTGATGAAACGCTTAATTTTTGAGTTATTCAGGAAAAACCGTTTAAAAACGTGTTTTTTTTTCAATAATAATTCTTAGATATCAAACCCGCATACCTCGAAAATTATTCGTTTATCAAGAAAACTTCACACTACATTTTTTGCTTAAAATTAATCCCTTTATCGATTTCCGGGGTTATTTTGCCCAGTAAAGTTTCCACCCCCGAGAAGGGGTGGGAATCACCCTTAAAGTAAAAGCGGCAAAAAAATGGGTAAACTTTTTATTATTTTGTCTATAGAACATAACTCAGAAGGTTTCACATTAATACATTCAAAGTAATTTAATTCCGAGGTTAAAGTCTAACGTGACTCCATAAATAATTCAAAGCTGACTAATTATTGCCAAGTTCTTTATAATATCAGATATAAGAATTATTATAATTATTTCTTCTTCTGTTTAAAAAAATGATATACACAATACTAGCACTTGTGTATATCATTTTTTTAAACAGAAGAAGAAAACACCATCCATGATTTGGAGACATTGGTTGAATATTACAAAAAAGATTGTCACCACCTTGTATGTCGGTTAATACATGCTTGTAAATTTGACCTACCTCCACCAGACTCTCGTAGACATGGCATTACAAACCTCCTTCACCGTGCTACGGAAGAAGGTGACTACATACTTGTGTCGGAGCTAATGAAAGATAAGTGCCGCAGTTTAGAGGCTAAAAACCAACAAGGGCAAACTACTGTTCATCTTACCAGTCAATTAGGCAAGGTCAAAATTCTGAAAAAAACTGATTGAGCACCGCGGCAGAGATTCCGAAGGTTATACTGTTTCAGTATGCTTGCCAAAGTAATTTACCAAACACAGTCCAATTTCTGATCAGTCACGGTGCTAATGTTCATGCTAGACACCCTGATACAGGCAGTGTACCTATGCACATGGCAGCAAGTAGTGGTATGTACGAAGTGGTTCGTGTGCTTTTAGCTGTGCATCCACGTACGATATTCAATGAGACTCTAGAAGAACTCGCCATCATAAGTAATCATGCGTCATGTGTAAATTACACATTATTTAGGTTTCTGCAGTGCACATTGATGTATTTATTATTTTCAGAGGAATATAAAAGTCCTCAAGCTAAGTCAATAAAAGAAAAATGGTACCACGGGAAAATAAGATCGGAATGAAGCGACGGCTCTTCTTAAAGACAAACCCGATGGAACATTTTTAATTCGGTATATTGATCGTAATGGAGGTTGATGTGCCCCTAGACCACGTGAAATTTCTACGTAAACACTTTTCGAACATAAATATAATTCAAACGTCAAACTGACACCTAGACTTATAATTATTTATAAGTGTTAAATTGACGTTTATCAAAATTCAAAATAAAACAATAGACGATGGGAGGTAATCTAACTCTCACCAGCGAGACGTGTTTCTGTCCAGTACATAAGGGCAGAAAATTTAAACTTTTGACAGAGGAGCCAGGAAAGGGTAACACCTAGCCCACTTACCGCTTGCAGTAAACAAAACCTCTATATCGAAAAACCAAATTGTCTGAGTCCCGAAGAAGCTGTGGAACCAGTGACGTGCCGAGACCTGCAAACAGCATCAAGACGATCATCGCCGCCCAACCAGAAGGAAACTGCCGCCCACCTCAGGAATTCTATGCCGAGGATTGCCGCCAACCTCAAGACGATCGACGCCACCAACCCGAAGAAGACTGCCGCCTACCTCAGAAATTCTACACCAAGAATTACCGCCGTTAACACCAGGGCGTCCGGCAACCTCACCTGGGCGAGAATCTACCTCGGCGAAAAGACTTAAGATCACGCCCGCATCAGGAACTTCGTGCATCCGACATAACAACTAAACGATCGTCCAACAAGTCATTCCCTCGCCAACAGAAGACCATTCCTGCCCAAAACACATAAATACTATATACACTCTATAACCGTTTATTTAAATAAAATATATTTTCCTTATTGTTTATGCCCGTGTTTTAATACGCAACAACACACACGTAGAGCATAACAAAGATATTTAGGCATTCAAATACCACATATCTTAGCAGGTGAAGACAGAGTAAGTGTGACTCAAACTGAATTTCGTTTGCAAAGGCCAGAAAACATCATACGAGAAAATATAACGAGAAAAAATACTGTTGCTACTTGTGCCCGATATGTCGCTTATGTTCAACGATTCATCCTTGATGCACTAAATCTGATAAACATGACTATGCAATAATTAAACCGAATAACCACGCAGCTAACAGTAAGTGCGAGAAAGAGGACACACTGCCTTCTCTCATTCCACAATAATACACTACATTTACATGTATATGAGATTGATTATTTTGTATAATATGAATTTTTTACGTGGGAATAATAAAATATTAAACCACATAAATATTTTTTATTTATTGTCACCAACGGCCGGTGACGGCAACCCACATATTCCCTGGTATGAAATTACCATCTCGCGCTACTATTTATCACATTGTCAAACAGTTTTTAGAATGTGAAAGTGTCACTACTAAATAAAAAAGAAATGCAGTTCACCATAATCCCTTATACAAGTTCTTGTACAATTGCTAGCGATTCTGGAATATCTAAAACTAGTGTGCTTACAATTCTTAAGAATCTTAAATTTCATTCATACCGTTTCTCTTTGCATCAAGATCTTCATGGTAATGAATAGGGTTGGTCTTTGTAACTGGGCCTTAGAACCGACGATATTTCGGTTCATTGCCATCATACCATGTTAATTTTACAATGTGACGACCGCCTATGTTACCATATTACGATATATTAATTATTTATATTTAATGTAACAAGCAATACCTAATAGATTTTACCAATATACAATTTTCAGTCGATTTCTATTTGTTATGTACTAATGGAGAGTAAAACCCAAGAAGCTTATCAAAAAGTTTTAAACCATTTCAAAATCATTTTCCCAAACATACAGCCGTCGTTAATAATGACTGACTTTGAATCTCGATTATAAAAGTGTTTTCTATTGCATATCCCAACGCTATTTTACTATCGTGTTGGTTTCACTATGAGCAGGCAAGTACTTATCTCTTTGAATTAACAAGCATAAAATGAGGGCCGTTACTATAGGCTCAAGGGCTCCGAGGCAGCAAGTGATCGAGGTGCCCTCACTATGTGTAAAATATAAATTGAAGACCTTTTTATTTCACAGGAAGCGACATATAATGTTAAAAGGTTTAAATAATTATTAAACCACTAATAAAATATATACACGGGCGAATCCGCGATTGAATCAACGGTCGTCCCCGACAACATATATTATTTTAGGGTTTTGTATAGCCCGCAACCTCAAAACAATATATATTTTTTGTGTTGACAACATAAAAATGTATACACGGTCGAATCTGCGGTCTAAACCACCGTCGAAGCCGCGGCACGTCCTCTTGTGTAAGTACGTACACAACGGGATTGTGAAGTGCACAGCCTTGATAATAATTCCCAACTTAATATTGTCCAACAAAATACGGTTCCTACAAAATATTTTTCCAACCTAATATTTTCCAATAAAATATGATTCTGATAAAATTCGTTTCCAAATAAATATTTTTCCAATAAAATAATATCCAACCTAATACATTCCAAAAAAATACGATTCCGACGAAATATGTTTCCAAATAAAAAATTTTCCATTTATTTACGGTTTCGACCAAATATTTTCCAATTTTATATGCGCCCCCTCTCAAACCAGTTGCGCAAGCGACCGTTTGGCGACTTTGCAGCTTTGCACTTGTAGTGTAATGGCCCTCCAGTCACACGGTGACACTGAAACAAAACTGATTTGAAATCAGTTTCCAACTGGTCTCATGCGACTGTGCTTGCAGGTCGAATTTCAGTTTCAGTTGAATTTTTATTATTGTATAAATAAAGTTTATTAATAATGAAAATTAATATTATTTTCATTGCTGTCATTTATTTACTTCATTCAAAATGAATGAAGATATTGAACATTAAATTCGTCGAGGAGGTTGAGAATCATGCAGTTTTATATAATTACAACCTATCTGAATATTCGAGAAAAAACAAAACAGAAAAAAAACATGGCACGAGGTAGCAGCTCTGTGGTAGCAGCCTAAGTAAACATGACAGGTACCTATATTGTACCTACATATAAACTGTATATATTTATTATGTAATATAACATGTTTGATTTTATTTATAATTAAAGTTATTAGTTTATTATTGTTATTCATTTTAGTAAATACTTATTTGGTTCATTCAGAATGAATGATCAAATAATAAACATTAAAGTCGAGGATATGGAGAAACATAAAGTTCTATACCTTCCTGAGTATTAGAGAAAATACCTAGAACAGAAAAAACATGGTACGAGATAGCATTACTGCCATATAATATCATAAGAATAAATGTATGTATGTATAGAGTTCGTGTGTAATTTAGGTTAAATATGAGCTGTCAGATGAAAAAGAATAAGTAAAAGAAGGAGGTTATATAGATTTTTGTATAGTCGATAAAACAGGGTGTTTAAGTTTTTTTTTTTTTAATCGCGTTTTCTCTTCACGTCAATTATCTTTAAACTGTCGACTGATCAAGATTCGGTCGCGCTCGTGTGCGGTGCAAGGAAATAAATTGATTGCTAACCAATTACAGAATAGTATTACCTGCGCAACTGAATTGAGATTCTCGTTGCAATACAGTCGACCCATGTGCTGAGGGTCTAACGCTAAAAATTAACATCTTTAAATATAAGAAAATTGTATTAAAAATTATAATAATATTAATTCGAACATTCAGAAAAATCATGAATTTGGTTTTGCTTCAATGTCAGTACGTAATAACTTTGATCGTTCGTTATATAAAAGTGAAGACAACAAATTATTTGCATTGGCAATATGCAATAAAAGGAAACCCAAGTTGTTAATATTTTTTTAGAAATTATTTTTGTATACTGAATAAGCAAAAATATTTGTCTAATATCTAAATGCTTTGATCTACCCGAAGCTAATCCTTTTCATCTCAATGTCCCTGTGTTTGTGATAGGTAAGTGTAATAGACATCAAACCAAGACATAATAAATATTACATTTAATTGATACAAATAATATAAATAAATAAAAAAACAGAATCAAACATCTTTAACCACGAAATGGTTGTCTATAGGAACCATTCGGGTCCGAGGACATACACAAAAATTAGAGCGCTTTCTTAACAAAGTAACATTTATTTCATTCTAGAATGTTCAAATATCATTTTATGTAACGCAGGCGGGTTTTTATATTTTTTTTAAATTATTATTTTTTAATTGTTTGAATATTTTGTGAAACAATTAAAATTTGATTTATCTTATTGTTACAATTTATTACTCATCTGTCTCATATGTATTGTACATGTGACTGACATTTATGTGTATAATAATTATATAATACCATATAATAATATGATAATATATAGTACATTATGTTGAGATTAAATGTTATATTGGAATATACCGGGTGTCCCAGATAACTTTTCCAGCATGGGGATCTCAGTATCGATAAGAGATACAAGTTTGGTTAAATCAGAAGAATTACAGTAGAAACCGGTTATAACGACATCGAAGGGACCGGAATTTTAGGTCGTTATAACCGATAATTCGATTTTTTAAAGGTATTTATCGGAAAAACTAAAAATTTCATGAGTACACTGAAATTTTGTGAAATTCACCGTCTGTGAGCAAAGATATTATCAAAATGAAATATTTTAAGCACAGAATAATAAATATACAGAAGTTATTTTACTGAAAACATAGTTTGACATTATAAGGTGCGATTCTGATTGGTTATGGATTATTAAAGGATAAACATAATATTCTCACGTTAAAATTTATGACAAAAACACAAAATTGTTTTAATTAATGATAAATAACACATGTGCAACGAGTATTGCCTATATAAAAAATACTAGCTACTATATTTCAAAAAATGGAAACAAAATTCAATTCGTCGTTAATTAAACCGATACAATTCTCCGAAAATATTGTAAACAGAAAGCCGTTAAAAGCGGTATTTCGTTGTAAACAATGTCGTTATAAACGGTATATTAAAGACAATCATATGAGATTCAGCCGGGACTTTTTTTCTGAGTCGTAAGATAGGGGCGAGTATTACTACACCAAAAAATATTCAAAATTCTATGTTAGCCCAGGAAATAAAGGTTTTTACTAAAAAAAAAATTGGTCTCAAATTGTTCCTGAAGTTCTAAAGAATACTGATCAACCATAATTTTTAAAAATATTAATATTTTAATCAATAAAAATTGATAAAAAAAAATAATGTTACCTACCCTTAAACATTAGCGATTTTCATTGGTTAAAATATTATTTTTTAAAATTATGATTGATCAGTATTTTTTAGAACTTCAGGAATAATTTGAGATCAATTTTGATTTGAACAAAAATTATTAATTTTTAAATTTTTTCCTCGAAATAAACATTTTTACGTTTTTTTAAACCCTCTAGAAAGAGTATTTTTCTGTCAAATTCAATATTTGTGGTCCCGATCGATTCGTCTAAGTGTCCCCAATAAATATCAACCATAAAAACACCCCGTCATCGATTTAGATTTTGAGAAAAATTGAAAAAAATCTTGAAAACGGGGTTTTCACCCTTAAACCCCTTTTTTAAGGGTGTTAAACTACTTTTCGCTCGTTTGGGTTATTTTTTTCGAATTCTACGCCTCAAAATCTATAAGAATCAACCATAAAATTGCTTGCCCCTAAAAGTTCGGATTTTGGCACTCTTCACTGCACCCTTGACTGGGTTAACAGTTTACTTAAAAAGTATTGATTATACGAAAAAAGTATAAATATCTTTTTTGTGTAGAATTTGATAAGCTACAATTTTCTTCATAACAATTTTTCTCGAAAAATAAATCATTTTTGAGATATTTGCAAAAAACTAGAATTAGCCCCCCTCTACCCCCTAAAAAATAAAAACCCGCCATCCAAATTAAGGGGACTTTTTTGGTTATGTTTAGGACATCAAAATAAAAGTCTCCACCAAAATCCAGCTTGGTCGGAATTTTTTCTTAGTTTGACCGTTTTTTTGAGTCTATTGCCTGGGCTATGTGGTTTAGGCGGTATACCCAAAAAACTGAAAATTCGGAATTTCTTTAAATGGTTATAACTTTTTTGTCAAAGTAGATATGTACTTTTTGTAGGCGGTTTCACTTGCCATACATATTGTCGAAAAAGAAATTATGTTTTCAAATATTCATTTGTTATTTTTATTTTTGTTATTGTGATTTTTGTTTACAATTTTTGTTTTTCAGCTTATGAATGGATAAAAAAGCACAAGTTCTTCCTAAAAACAATGGCGGTAACGCGTCTAAAAAAAACGCCAATAATTGAAGATGCGCTGTTAAGATGGATTGAGGAAGATTGCACGCTAACATTAAAAAATATATGTGATCGTGTTAATAACGAATTCAAAGTTCGTGTTTGTCATAACACTATTAAAAACTGGCTGGATGGTAAATTAATTTCGGTCAAAGCTCTTAGACCACATATTGGAAATATGAATTCCAACGAAAATAAGGAAAAGCGAAGAGATTATGTTGACCGAATTTTGCAAAACAGAGCGAATGGTCGAACATTAATTTGGATCGATGAAACTAATTTCAACCTTTATTGTCGCCGAAAAGAAGGCAGGTCAAAAATTGTTTATTATTTTCAATTCTATAGTAGTATATTCCTCAGTTCGTCGACAAGATCGTTTACTCTGTTAAAAATATTTACTGAATTTTGATGAAATCTTACATAATTGTTTGAAATACTTTAATTTAGTAGTAAAAAAATTAAGAGCACGTCACTATTTATTTTTATTTATTTTTTATTTTTTATTTATTTTTAATTTTACAACTAACTAGGCTACGAAATTTACTATCCGCTCGTGCCGCGATATATAAGACAATAAACGTTTGCCGTTTTGTAAATAAACAAACAATTTTGATAAAAAAATTATGCTTATTTAAAATACATTTACCTAATGTTTCTAAAATTTTCAGCCCTCTAGGTTCATTTTTTTAAATGGTACAATGTTATTTATTACAAATTCAAAATTTTTGAGGAAAAATTGGGAAATTTCTGGAAAATTCCTGAAAATTTTTGTATAATTCAACTTTATTTGTGAAAAGAAACACCGCGAATACACATTTCTATCAAAATTTTCAATTTTAGACAAAAATTAAAAAAACTTTTTGGAAAATTTCGGGAAAATTCCCGAAAAAACCTTATTTTGACAAGGTATTTTTATTCAGCGACCCTCAAAACCCCTACAAGTAAAAAAATCTCGTCGAAAATCGGACTTAATATATGAAACCAGTCAATTATACAAATTTTCAAAATTTGGGAAGAGGGGTTAAATCCGACGACTAGAATGTTTCTGATTTCAAATATTATGCTATAAAGCTACGGTTTCCTAGAAAAGCGGTGTCGTTATCTAGCGGCCGTGATATAGCAGTTGGTGACGTCACCAAAACGTTGTCTAGGAAAACCAATGGTGTTGGTTTCCTAAGAAGCGTTGAATGTGAACGTAACGTTAAATAGCGTTGCCGTTATTTATATGACGGTCGTCATAGCGGTGACGAACATTTGTCGAACGTTTTTTCACGTGTAGCGGTGAACGTTCCATTAAAAATAATGAGTGGAAACGTGATTTGGACCTACAAAAATGACAAAAAATTGATTTTGTCAAAAATCATCAACCATTATACAAGTAAATGTAAAGAGAAGCCCAGTTAAAACAAAATCTATGGAACAATATCGGAACTATACATCAATAAAACGGCCAGTCTATGGACGAGTGGTACAAATTTTTTTTTTACAGTGTTCGTTATAATTTTCATTGAAAGAACTAATTGAAAGCTACATTCTGAATATTTTTTAGATTTTTTACATCGATAGTTTAGAAAATAGAGAGGAGGGGACGCTCTGATAATGACTTTGGAAGCAAATATATCGTGACTAAAGGATTAATATCAAAAGATCCTAAAACATATTTTATTGTGAAATACACACCTCTTAAAATGTATTAATTATAACTTGGCAATATTACTTTCTTAAATGAATATGTCACAAAACTATAAATGAATACAAAAACTGAAAAAGTATTGCACAAATAATAATTATATGACATTTATTATACGTTAATCCAACAATTATAATTTTTCAGTTAAAAAGGTAATATTTTCTAGGAAACCAAGACTTTGTCACCGTTAAGACGGCCGACAAAAACGTCCGCCATATCACGGTCGTTAAATAACAGTACCGTTTTCCTAGGAAACCGTAGCTTAACGAACATTTAAAAAAAATTCTATCAAAATCGGTGCTGTTTCTGATGGTTCCGAAGTTTTGGCCATTTTCGAGCTTCATTGACTCGACTATTATTTTTGTTACAAAAAATATTTTTTCAGAGGTGTCCGGGGAAAAAACCATATTTCGCCCAAATGTCCGGGATTTTTGCCGTGTTTATCCGGGGTCGGCAATTTAGGTGATGGCAGCCCTAAGCAAATGTAACGTACCTCTATATTACATTAAAATTTATAGTCCAAGTAAATTAGATATTTTAGAAGAAAAAAATCGTAAAGTTTTGATATTTTGTCCACGTACTCTCAGAAGGGTTCGGAATAAGAGCCCGATAAGTTCCCACCTAAATCGTGGATGGAACATCCCCTTTTACGTGAAAAACTACCCCCAGTATTCTACAAAATTCTTGTATATTTTTGCAGATTTATTCCTGTTTTTTGGATTAGAAGTAGCATTGGGTTAGAAGTACCTGTTTATTCATTCAGAATTTAATTTTTTTTATACAGAATATTCGTTAAAAGGACTTAAGGCACAAACATACTCACACATACGTTGGCAACATATCAATATAGTTTTATTTAATATATAAATTGTAGTTGCCCCACTTTTTTATTATAAAATTATTTTCGTGTAAATTTATGGTATGTACATTTGGGAAAAAAAAGAAAAAATTCAATAAAAAAACGTTTGCAACAAAATTGTGATACTTGGATCTTATAGAAGATATTTAGTTCTATAATTTTTAACATAATCATTTTTTGATAAAATTAGCCGTTATGGAAATATTCACAACATACCTGTATGAAACGAACTAATTGTTTATGGATTTAAAAATATTTCCTTTCGTTATGCTTGTCATATTTAGCTTGCGAACCGTCGTTTTGAGAGAAAAATATAACAGGAATTAAATATACCTGATTCAATTCTACGTAAAAAATGTCATGTGCACTATTCGGATAATCTCCTGCCTACTACCACATTCGATGCTCAAAGTGAAGGGTAGTTTTTGGAACGCAACGAAAAATCGGTATTACATGATTTTTCACCGTAAATATTTCCATAACGGCTAATTTTACCAAAAAAATGATTACAATAAAAATTGTAGAACTGAATCTTCTCTATGAGAATCATGTAACACAATTTCTTTTCGAAAGTTTTTTATTGAATTTATTCTCTTTTTTACAAATGTATATACCATAATTTTACACGAATATAATTTTATGATAAAGAAAGTGGGACAACTACAATTTATATTTGAAATAAAACTATGTTGATATGTTGCCAACATGTGTGTGTATGTGCTTGTGTCTTAAGTCCTTTTAACGGATATCCTGTATAAGAAAAATAAAATTCTGAATGAATGAACAGGTACATCTAATCCAAAAAACTGGAATAAATCTGCAAAAATATACAAGACTTGAGTAAAATATACTTATGATGGTAAACTTTTAAAAAACGTGCGAAAAAGTTTACTCAACGGGTTCTATGGAAAATATCTCAAAATAATGGAAATTAGGTTGGTGACAAAAGGTTAAAAATCAATAAAAAAACGTTTAAAACAAAATTGTGATACTTGGATCTTATATAGAAGATTCAGTTCTACAATTTTCCTCATCATCAATTTTTTGGTAATATTAGCCGTTAAGCAAATATTTACGGTGAAAAATTTTATTATAACGATTTTTCGATGCGTTCCAAAAACTACCCTTCACTTTGAGCATTGAATGCGAGAGTAGGCTGAGGATTAGCCGAATAGTGCATATGACATTTTTTACGTAAAATTTCATGTATATTCTTTAATTCCCATAATATTTTTTTCTACGAGCCCTAGTTCGGATGAAAAATGGGAAAAACTGGAATAATATTAACTCCGGGGGTAGTTTTTCACGTGAAAAGGGATGTTTCATCCACGATTTAGGTGGGAACTTTTCGGGATCTTATTCCGAACCCTTCTGAGAGTACGTGTACAAAATATCAAAACTTTATGATTTTTTTCTTCTATTTGGCAAATTTTAATCTAAATACCATTAGACCGGGAGCCAGGCTACATTCCGTTTGAAAAACCGTTAGGATTCATAAGAGTTGGTGATTTACATTCAGAAAGATGTAAAGAATGAAATTCTGAAGGTTGCCGGAAAAAAAACTCGGAACTTTTTTTGATACGAGCATTATAACGGAGTCCTTCCAGTTATAAAAAAAATAGATGTTGCACCATTTTTAATTTTGATGAAAGTTTAGTCAGTTGTTATTATACGTATTAGTTAGCAAAAACTGTAATTAGAAAATTTTAAATGTTTACAGGTTGGAGGTGGTGATCGTTTTACCCTCGTAAGATATGAATATTTCATCGATTTTTAACGATTCTTCGACTCGCTATAGCATGCGTTCTAATTAAACAATTATAATGAACTTGGGGTCATTTGAAAGCCTAAAGAGTCTAGCTTCAAAATGATTTAACTCAATTTTAAGTTTAGGTTATTTTCGTTGTAGATATTCGTAATAAAGGCTTTTCAATATCAATTATGAAATTGTCATTTTATCTTTTTTTCAAAATTTTCAGTGGCTTTCTGGTTTAACCGAGAAAGCTGTAATTATGCGTAAGTTATGTTCACATATAGTACTCAGTATCCACAAAAAATCAGTTTGATTGATGCACATTTTCTATTAAAAAAATTAAGTTAAATATCACAAATATCACGGAAACATCAAAAACAGCTGTTTTCGAAGCAAATAAAAGTTATGTGGGGGGCAAGATAAATTGCGGAATTTTTTTTTACAAATGCTCTTAATAATTATCTAAAAAGGGCAATTTGATTCGTTTTGTTATTTTAATTTTTTTAGCTGCCAGAAATTTAAAAATAATCCAAAAAAATGCAAAAACTCCAAAATTAGCTATTTTCAAAGTAAAAAAAATCTGTGAAGGGGGTGAGATTAAAATATGAATTTTTTTCTAAAGATGCTTACAGTAGTAAGGTTCAAAGGCCAAGTGGTGTTTTTCTGATTTTTTTAATTTTTCTAGCCACTTTGTGTCCTGCAATTAGACTGAAAAACATCAAAATCACGCATTAAAAATGTAAAATAAAATAAAAATCAAGAATTTTAGTAACTCCAATGCAGCTGTATCGTGGACTTAAAAAAGTCATATAGGCGTCGTGCGGCAACATACGTCACTCAAAAGGGGCAGTAGCATCTGTAGAAAAAAAATCCATTTTAATCTCACCCCCTTCATAGATTCTTTTTACTTTGAAAATAGCTAATTTTGGAGTTTTTGCATTTTTTTTGATTATTTTTAAATTTCTGGCAGCTAAAAAAATTAAAATAACAAAACGAATCAAATTGCCCTTTTTAGATAATTATTAAGAGCATTTGTAAAAAAAAATTCCGCAATTTATCTTGCCCCCCACATAACTTTTATTTGCTTCGAAAACAGCTGTTTTTGATGTTTCCGTGATATTTGTGATATTTAACTTAATTTTTTTAATAGAAAATGTGCATCAATCAAACTGATTTTTTGTGGATACTGAGTACTATATGTAAACATAACTTACGCATAATTACAGCTTTCTCGGTTAAACCAGAAAGCCACTGAAAATTTTGAAAAAAAGATAAAATGACAATTTCATAAATGATATTGAAAAGCCTTTATTACGAATATCTACAACGAAAATAACCTAAACTTAAAATTGAGTTAAATCATTTTGAAGCTAGACTCTTTAGGCTTTCAAATGACCCCAAGTTCATTATAATTGTTTAATTAGAACGCATGCTATAGCGAGTCGAAGAATCGTTAAAAATCGATGAAATATTCATATCTTACGAGGGTAAAACGATCACCACCTCCAACCTGTAAACATTTAAAATTTTCTAATTACAGTTACAGCTAACTAATACGTATAATAACAACTGACTAAACTTTCATCAAAATTAAAAATGGTGCAACATCTATTTTTTTTATAACTGGAAGGACTCCGTTATAATGCTCGTATCAAAAAAAGTTCCGAGTTTTTTTTCCGGCAACCTTCAGAATTTCATTCTTTACATCTTTCTAAATGTAAATCACCAACTCTTATGAATCCTAACGGTTTTTCAAACGGAATGTAGCCTGGCTCCCGGTCTACATGGACTAATATTAGAAAACTATTTTCTAATTACAAATGTGTTGTTTCTCACAAATCTATTAAAATTCTTATATAGTATATCAAAAATTATTTAAAAAATATACTATAGAACATGGGAGTCATGTATGGTTCTTCATACCGTTATTTTACTAATTTTACATAAGTTTATAAAAACGTGACAGATCTTTGGTTTTTTCTGTTATAATCTTGTTTTAATTTATTATCCAGAACCGCTACGACTCATACTTTCTATTCCACTTCTCAGCGCTGACGCGATAATTTGTTTATTTCGAACATATGTGTCACCAACGGTGGATTTATTAGTACTATATTATTAATTAATTCCTCTTAGGGAGGGAGGTATAACCTTGTCATAGGCCATGCAATGCCATCTATGAACAAAATCATGCAATATTTATAACCGGCTTCAACTGTGTATACAGGAATGAGTCCAAACAACTCCAGGTGTGAATCAGAGCAATTTATCTATTAATTCTTTCCGACATCGCGCGAACTCCATCAGTACTAATTCCAATACACTTTGACCAATGTCTTTCATTTTCGGTTATAAGAATATTCAAACTAAAAAGTATACACAGCTTCAGCTGTAGTACGTCCTGGTAGTGAATTACAAAACAACAAATCTTCTTGAATTTCATTTCAAAATCGTACCGAATAAATTCCAATAAATTAGCATTACTATAGATATTCGCACTTTCATCTAACTGTAAAGAATAATATTGACTTTTTAGTACTCTGGAAACTGCTCTTTTATATTAATTGCCATTTCTGCAATCCTATGTTTGACATAATCATTTAATAATGAAATTAAATTTAAATCGTACTTTTTATCTCCATATTATTTTAGCAGCTATTTTTTACTATTTTTTTTATTTTTGGCCCCAGTTGTTATGTTTTACATTCATTTCTGAGTGGAAGCAAGTTCTAGTCGTTTTAAATTAAAAAAAATCGATGGACTTACTTACGTACTGACTATACAATTTATAAATTAAGTAAATTTTAAAATATATCAATATACATGTATAGAAAGTCATTTCGGGAACGCGTCCTAATGTACGATCTTCAACAACAAGTCCAAAATATTAATGAAAAATGTAAACGATTTAAGGGCGGGGTAAGGTTTTAAAAAATTGTTTTTTGCATTTTTTTTTAAAATTTTTTTTATTTTTTTCTGAATGTACAACATGTCGAGAGTATTGTGTCAAAATTTCAAGTAAATAGGAATAAAACTAACGAAGATACAGCGTTTCAAGCGACCGACCCTCATGCTCGATTTTTATACCTACCTGGCAGGTATAAAAAAAGAGGGTAGAATCAAACGTAGGCAAGAGCAAAAAGATGCATTGGACATCTTGAATGACATGTTTCACTGTACGGAGCTGGCATTGATGATTCTATGTAAGTATAAAAAATTATACCCTTTTATTGATGCTTAATTTTGGATGTTCGAGTATAATAAACTTCAATTCGATTTTCTCGCAAACGTCATTTTTGAAGTTCGTAAACATTATACAGGATGGCCAGTATTTCATTGGAACAAATTTCCCCGACTTTTCCCGGTTTTCCAGGAGAATTATAATTTATAAAAAAGGTCTCACAGAATTTGCATTTTTCCCTGGTTCCCAATTAAATTCCCTGATTTTTCCCAGTATAGCAAAATTCCCTGACCATTCCCGGTTTTCCAGAAACTGTCCGTAGAGGAAAAAGACAATAACAAAGCCGGCTGCCGGTGTATTTATCGTCAAATAAATTATATCTTAGTGGTAAGTACCTTTCAATTCATTATTCGTAGACCGTACATTAATAGTCCGTCAATTCGGAAACGTGTTTATTACTTTTAATTATCGATGAAATTTTTTTTTACGACACGAAATAACAAACTAACCTCAAATATTTTACTATTGACAAAGTCAGGTCGCATTTAAGATAGCTACCGTATAATCAAAGCGCGCGCTTATTTGAAATCGTCATTCCGTAAACGGTCATTTCGGAAACGTTCCCGGACATGATGGCACGTTCCCGAAATGACTGTTGCATTCTCGGAATGATGATTATTGTTTCCAAGGGCGATTCACTTACAATTTCTTATTCATTTATTTTACAATTTCGTTGTTTTTTTATTAACAGCATTATGGAGACGTCTGGTAAAGAAAAAAATCAAAATAAAGCTTAATTTGCGCCAAAGAGAAAAGGCAAATGCTAGAAAAATAATGTTTTTGAATAAGATGACATAAGAACAGAAAGAAATTAAAAGGGCTAAGGATAGGGAATATTATAAAAAGAAAAAGGCAGAAAATAAACTGAAGAAAATTGCTGATATGACCGAACGAGAGAAGCGAAAGCAGAGAAAAGATTGGAAAAATGCATCAAAAAATACAGAGAAATGAAAAAAAGTTTAGCAAATATAATAAGTAATACGCCGCGCCGCCACAATCAGATGACGACTTATTGTTAGCCGCAGTACCTCCAGAGAAAAGACAAGTAGGTAGAAAAAGCGTTCGAAAAGATAGAGCGAAAGCATACCGTAAAATAAAAAAAAAACAGGAAGAAACTATAGTTCAAATGAAGCGGAAAATTGAATCTTTAAAGAAAAAAACTACAAAGAAGAGATCCAAAACTGAAAACTGTATCAAGTCCCATCAGGAAAGTTAATGCTTTAATTAAAGATATTCACGTACCTCGTGAAGTACACAAACGACTTATATGTATTTTATCCTAAAACTGATAGTGTTATTCTTAAATAACTGATTCTAGACAGCTTTAGAAGCCCCTAGAAAGTTATCAATTTATTTATTTTATGAATTTTTAAAAAAACGCCGAGGCGATTTTTTTCGTTTTGGTCTTAAAATGTTTCTTGAATACTATAAAATTGAACTCTACAAAAAAAAATTAGTGGTAATCAATTTTTGTATTTATGTTGGCTTCCAGAGCACCGTGCACAATTTATATATTTTTGTTTTATGAATTATGAAAAAAGCGCCGAGGCGATTTTTTTCGTTTTGGTCTTAAAATGTTCCTTTAATACTATAGAACTGAACTGTACAAAAAATCAGAGGTAATCAATATTTTTATTAAAGTTGGTTTCCAGAGCACCGTGTCCCGCGCAGTGCAACGTTGCCAAGTCGCCATCTCTCACTTCACGAGAAGTGAAAATCATCGAAAATGAGCTCGCTTTTAATATTTTTTATAACAAAACGAATACCGCTTGCCATAGTTATTTTTACAGAAAGATATTTATTACATCTTTAATTAATGACTCTCAGTTTTTCAAAATAATTGTAAGAAAATTGCTATTGTTATTTAATAAAACATTCACTTCAACATCGATCGGGATAGGGTTTCCATGTTAAATATGCAAATTTTAATAGTCAATATTTCGAAATTTACTGCCGCAAGACCTATTGAAAAAAATTTCTACGTATAAAGGACACTTATAAGTATGTGTATTCAAAGTTTCAGAAGAATCCTAAGAAAATGATTTTTTGGGGAACGTCCTTAACCCATTCACTGCTAATAACGTTTTTTGTTTTAAATCTCAAAGCCAGCCTAAATCATTATCAAAATACGAATTGATGCGAATCGTTTATTTAGTAACTAGTCCGGTGCAGTTAGCTTTTTACCTCGGAACCCGTCTATAGTGAATGGATTTTCATGGGACTTTTTTCTTTGAGTTTTTAATCGTAAGGACTTTAATCTTTTAAATTCAAAAAATATTGCTAATAATTATTTAATTAGTTATGGGTCATACCATATCAGTGGTCCAGCACTGGTTACTTGGCCATTCTTAAAAAAATTGAAATTTTGTGTGCAATTACCCTAACGTGTTGGTAGTTCAAAATGACCAATTTTAATTTTATTGTTTTTTGTTTCGACGTAACGGCCATATTTGTTCTACAAGGCGCAGCATTTTTTGCACATTCAAGGGTTTGCGGAAACTATAATATCTCAGCATCTATTAATCCTATCGTCATGAAACTATAACCAAATTATTAAAAAAAGAATTAGCTACAAGATAATATAGATATTTTCTTCGATATGTAGTCGCAAAGGGTTACATTTCAGCTTGAACTCGTATCTCTATTTTTTTTAAATACCATTTTCAAGGGGATGTTTTTGCAAGAAGGGGTAGTTACAAGTAAATTTTTTTACAAAGAAGTGGGAACGAGTTATGTCTACACATCAAAGTTGAACCCTAAGACTGACACCTCTTTTTTTAAATTCTCAAAGTTTGAAAATTTGAAAAAATAACACTTTTCAAAACTTAATAATTCTGGTGGGGGACCAGATCAAAATCTAAAATTTCAACCCATAATAGTACTACATACTAGTATTGTGTACCAAAAAAATTGACTTGTTAACTATACCCAGTCTTGCAAAAATATCCCCTTGAAAATGGGATTTTTTTAAAATAGTCCGATGCATAGTTAGCCGTGAAAACTGTAAAACCTCTGTACTCGTCTATATAGTGAATAGATTTCCATGGGATATTTTTATTGAATTTCTAATCTTTTGAAATTTAATATTTTATTAAAAAATATTTAATGTCTTATGAAAATTTTTGCAGCTTCTAGGTAAAATATCCTTATGCCTTTTTCTTGAGTCTGGATGCAAAACCCGTCATGTTTTTTTTCTTGTCTCAATTAGATACAAAATTTATTACTTGTATTAAAATAATTTTTATGTTAGTTCACCAAAAATATAGCAATTTCTGCAACCGACATAATCTTTTAAATTTAATTTTAAGAGATTTTTGTCGGGTTAGTAGCCCAATTTATTTTAATACTTGTAGCCTGAGACAAGTAGAATCCAAAGATACAAAAACCTCAAAATGTTAAAATTATTTGGATAGCAGGTTTTGCATCTGGACGACTCATATGTACTAATGTGCTTTTTTATACAAAAAGAATAAATAAAAAAACAACAACAACTTATAGACCGTAATATCTACATTTATTTATTATATTTTATAAAATAGTCATTTATTCAACATAAATATACTGTAACTTATTTTATATTTTTATTCGGAACTTTTTTTTATATATTACTAAACATTTTTTTAACACTGTACATTGCATTATGTACACTTATGATGTAATCTAAAACATGGATCCAAACAAAACCCAGGTTTATCAGGACAATCAGTGCAGCAGTAAATAGAGTCCTTACGTCTATGAAGAATATCCCAACAATATTTGCATCTTCTTCTCTTTTTCTTCCCGTGAGTCTCTTCACAAAATGTTGGAAGGTGTATTTTTTGCGAAAGAGGAGAAATAATAGATTATGATGGCGAACCAAGTAATTTTTCAATTATCGACAGTCTAAAATCATACAACGTTATTTTATTTTCTGTATTCGCGTTGAATAAGTAGTACGCGTTTAGAAGTATAGTTTGAAATAAATGAATACCTAATTTTTTGTACCAGCGAAGGGTTTTACGTTGGCAGGGATAGTACGATAACATTTGGTCGTGATAGTCGACTCCACCCATGTGTTTGTTATATTTTATTACCATTTTGGGTTTTATTACTGATTTGCCATGGCGGTTCGTCGTTTGTGTCAACTGACCATCGAACTCTGAAGAAATAGTTAGTACATCCCTGCGATCTTTCCATTTTGTAACACAAACTCCGTGATCCGCATATTGACTGAAAGATTCCTGATGAGGACTTCTTGTGAAGTCGAAACACGTGTCGAGTGACATAAATTTTGTGGTTAAGGTGTATTTTTAGTTTAAGAAACCTTCTAATGCTTTAAAATTTAAACTATCCAACATATTATTACTCAAATACAAACAAGTTAAGTTTTTTAAGTTCTTTAATAAACCTAGTGGTAGAGTTTTCAATTTATTGTCCCATAAATGTAGATCCTTTAAATTATCTAAATCATCAAATGCATTCGGTTCTATGTGACTTATTTGTGATTCTTGTAACCACAACTGAGTGGCATTAGTTGCCCCTAAAAATGTACCTACCTTAATTCAAATCCGAAAAATATTTTAGTACAACATTGATGCCCCAAATCTATAACAAAGTAAAAACCAAGGTAATGGAATTAATTGATAAATGTAAGTGTTTAATTTAAAATTAATTAATTAATTAAACAAATTCATTTAAAACTTGTTCACTTCTCAGTCTTACAAACATTTTATAGTTAGAGCAAAAAGAATCAAAGTTATATTGGGGGCTATTGTATTAGAACATTACCACACTGGCACATATGTACATCTCCGAAAAACTAATCCAAATTGCTAACAATTACAATACAAGAAAAAAAAATTCGTAATTAGAGGCAATGCAGCAAATATGGATTGTGCTACGTGCATAGCACATTTCAATCATTAGGCTTCACATTTCAACTAGTTATAAACGATACTATATTTAATGATGCACGCATTGAAACAGTCATGAAAAGCTGTAGAAAAATAGTAGGTCATTTTCAAGCAAGCAGCCAGGAAATTAACAGATTGTCAGAAACATTGTGACTTACCAACCCATACTCTAATACAAAATATTAATATAAGATAGAACAGCACATACCTCATACTCGACCAACTGACGAGAACAAAAAAGTTCTGTTAATTTATACAACGTCGAGCATGGTGGTATAAAAACACTAACATAAGTAACAATGATTGGGACCTTTTAAGTATATTACCCACGTTTTAAAAATAAATTCTAAGGCCACATTAGATATTTGTTGTGACGATGCTTGCATTTATCTAACATTACCTTTGGTATCGTTGCTTAGTCGCAAGTTACAATGTCAGGATGATATTGTTAATGAAGAAGTGGCCAATATATGAAAAAATAAATTACATGATTGTTTGAGCAAAAAATTTGCGTTCATAAAAAGTAACACTTCATTTATAACATCAACATTATTAGACCCGAGATTTAAATCTAAATATCTAACTTCTGATGAAGTAGACATTGGTATAGAAGAAATCGCCAATTTTTAAACTGCACAGTAAAGCAATGCTGAAACTTTGGATAGTATAAATGATAATTATATGCCTTCAGAAGTTATAGAAATAAACAACCGATGATTATGGTATTTTCATGATAAGTCCCCCATACTACTCGACGGAAGAGTTCACGAAGATCAAGAATCTGCACTAAAGAAAATTATTCGTTGCTACATATTGGGACCGAGGCTACAGAGAAATGCCGACATAAATGAATATTGGAACTAATGTCCGTATCCTCATTTATAAAAGGCAGTTTTGAAATATCTTTCTGCTCCGCCAACCAGTGTTGTTAGCGAACAATTATTCAGTGCTGCAGATCAAATTTTCGTTAATCGTAGAAGTAACTTACCTAAAAAGAAAATTTGACAAGATTTGACTAAATGTAGACAAAGAACTGATGAACAACTGATGAAAGAAATCGAGTTGCCGTCGAAAATAGTAAGTGTGAGAAGAATGACTAATTGTAAGAGTTGAAAGGGATGGAAAATACACCAGTAGTTGTAAAACAATATCTGTATTTACTTACATGTCTTGTTATTAGCAGCCTAGAATCGAACTTGTTTTATTTGGGTAATAATTTGAAGTTACTACGCGACGTATAGCAGGATACATTCATCCTTGTGCTAACAATATAATGCGTCGACATGTCGTTCCAGTTTTAAAAGATGACGATGACTCAAGATTGTTAAGATGTATTAAATATGATGAACTGATTATACAATTTGGAAATAAATTATGTGATAAATATACACATCAACATGATATAATTAGAACATAGCTTCGCATATTGGGGCGTTTTAAACTCGAAATAATGGTACCTGATAACGCAATTCATGATTTTAAAGAGATTTTTAAACCACAAAATTTTGATAAGGTTGTTGATTATCTAAGAAAAGTAGCTCACTGAGATACAAATACAATGTGGTTTCAAACGCCAGCAGTCACTCAAAATTTTACAACATTAATAAAAAAAAATGTGCTTATAAACTCAGGACTGAATTTATCAAGATTCAAGACCATGAAAAAAAAGATGTGGAAGACTTTTTGTTGTTATGGGAGGAAAAAGTACCCAAACTTATCAACAAGATAGCTCTTGAGGATCAAATAAACCAAAAACGAAAAAAAATAGTTCTTCCGACTAAACAGGATTTAAAACTATCATATGATTACTTAAAAAAAGAATGTAATATTTGCCTTGAAATTAAAAAAAATGGGTTCAATGCACTCTCGTTCTCATGCAAATCTTTAATCGTAGCCAAGCTGGCGAGATTGAACGATTAACATTAATTAACTATCAAAATAAGGAAGTATTCGATGAAAATGCTGACCGAGAGATTTATAAAAAAATATTGGATAATACCAAAGAATTTGCCAATCAGTTTGTACGAATAACTTTGTGGAAAGTTGGGTAGGGCTGTTTCTGTTTTACTTAGCCCATTTATAATCAAATACGTCGAAAATATTCTTAAATTTCGAAACGACGCTGGCATCCGCTATGATAATGAATATATTTTTGCCATACCTCAAAGCAATAGCCTTTCCAAAAAAAATTCATATATTATTCTTTGTTGCGTCGTTTTTCTAATGAATGTGGTGCACTAATTCCAAGTACTCTACAAGGTACAACATTAAGGAAAGATATTGCAAACTTGCACTTCAATGTTAAATATAGAAGAATATCAAATCAATCAGCTGGTCATTTTTATGGGGCACTATAAAGATATTCATAAAACTATTTATAGAGTTCCAATACCAGTAACCGAAATTACGGAAGTTTCACGTTTACTGATTGCAGCTATTGATGATGATGGCCAAGAGAATAAGGAAGAGAATGACAATAATCTAAACATAGTGACATTGACGAAGAAGATATTCATGTCTTTTCATTATTAGAATGTACCAATATTCTTATGAGTAGCACTGATGGCAATTATACAAATAGTGATATTAGCAGTAAGTTATTCTTTTATTCTATTGTTGTAGATAAATTTTATTACAAAAACTAAACAAAATGGGAATCAGGGGTCATTGCAATCTTTTAATAAAATCGTACCTAGAAAATAGAAAATTTTATGTGGATATACAAGGTAATAAATCTGAAATGAATGACCTAGCCATTGGTGTACCGCAAGGTAGCATATTAGGACCATTATTATTCAACTGTTATATAAGTGATTTGCCAGATTATTTAACAAATGGTAAACTAATTATGTACACTGATGACGTGACTGTTCTAGTGACTGGTAAAAATACTAAAGAGACGATCTCAGTTGCAACTGAGGTTGTAAAAAACTATTAAAAATGGTGTTATATTATAGTCAATATAAACAAAACTAAATTTATTAATTTCAGGCTCACAAAAGACTCTAATATAAATGGTTGTGCATTAAACCTATGCGAAAACGCAAAATTACTCGGGGTTGTTGTAGATCAGACACTTAAATTCATACCACAAATCAATGAAACCTGTAAAAAACTTAATCAGTTAGCCGCTCAAATTAGAATACTAAAACTATTTCTAACACATGAACAATTGATAATATTCTATTACGCCCATGTGTACTCAACAATAAAGTACGGTATATTTATTTATGGAGCTCTGAAGCTAATCGAATCTTTATTGTACAAAAAAATATTAGACAAATGTTTAATCTAAAAAGCAGAGAGTCCTGTAAAGATATTTTTTTAAGAAATAGCATACTAACCTTATATGATATATACTTGTATAAAACCGCATTTGTTATATGATGCAAAACAAATATTTTGAAAAAAACTGAAACATTAACAAACAAGTATAATACTAGGAACCAGACCAATTTTGATTATAAGCATAGAACCACCTTCTATGAAAAGTCACCTATGTATGCAGGTTTTAAACTCTTCTATAAATTGCCTGCAAATATTAAGACAGAGAAAAGCATCAATATTTTTAAAAATAAACTTAGACAAAATCTACTTAGTAAAAATATTTATAAAATAAATGATATAATATAATCACTTTATGTATCATTTTGTGTTGAGTACGTCTTTAATATTTATTGTTTTTGACGATTATTTTTAAGTTGGCTTTGCCAATAGAAAATAATTGGACTAGTGTGTTTTTGTTTAATAATAACAAGTTGAAAATTTTCATTATAAAAGTGTATATACAGGGTCCTCCAATAGTGCGTCCGGCATTGTTTTACGCCAAAACTATTGAAGATAGAGTTTTAGAGTAAAAAATTTACTATATATATCGACCCTAAAGAATTTCAGGAAAATATTTTCAGCCCCCTAAAACTGCTCCTTGGGGGGTAGTTTGAGGGGTACATGACCGTTTCTCAACAAAATCAAATGGAATGGTATATAAAAAAGTGCATACTTGTAAAGATCATACAAAAATAAGAAACTTTTATAAAACAAAATTTTTTATACTTTCAATTGTTTAAAAAATATGGCGACTTGTTCGCAAATTTTAGGGTTTTACTAAAAGTGCTCTAGTTTCGCTAAATATTAGTGGAATTTTATTCTTTTTTTAAATTCAGAAAGATGAAATAAAGAACTTTGTAAAGATGTATCATTATTTGTGATTTTAATAGTTTAATGTGTCATACTCGACATACCAAAAATTGAAAAGTTCAATTAGGGATAATTTAAAA
Organism: Sialis lutaria; assembly: GCA_949319165.1. NCBI lineage: Eukaryota > Metazoa > Arthropoda > Insecta > Megaloptera > Sialidae > Sialis > Sialis lutaria. Next base: position 22,483,147 of record OX439242.1, read on the forward strand.
TTTTTAAATACAATGGTATATCAATTAGTACCTTTTCTTAAAGATGTGTAAATAAACAACTTTTGATCAAAAAATTTAAAATTAAAAATTTTAATTTTCAGTTTTCAATATTAAAATTATAATTTTAAATTTTCTTAACAAAAGTTGTTTATTTACATATCCTTTTTAAGAAAAAGTACTAATTCATATACCGTTGTATTTGAAATTTTCGAATTATCCCTAGTTGAACTTTTGAATTTTTGATATATTGCGTATGACACTTTAAACTATCAAAATCACAAATATTCATACATCTTTACAAAGTTCATGATTTCTACTTTCTGAATTTGAAAAAATAATAAAATTCCATTAATATTTAACGAAATTAGAGCACTTTTAGTAAAACCCTAAAATTTTAGAACAAGTCGCCATATTTTTTAAACAATTGAAAGTATGAAAATTTTTGTTTTACGAAAGTAAACGATTTTTTTATGATCTTTACAAATATGTACTTTTTGATATACCATTCCATTTGATTTTACTGAGAAACGGGCATGTACCCCTCAAACTACTCCCCAAGGAGCGGTTTTAGGGGGTTGAAAATATTTTCCTGAAATTCTTTAGGGTCAATATATGTAATAAATTTTTTATCCTAAAACTCTATCTTCAATAGTTTGGGCGTAAAACAATGCCGGACGCACTATTGGAGGACCCTGTATATATTTAGAATATGTAACGTTATTATTAATATACACATTGTTTAAAGGGACGTACTACGTTGCCGGCAGTTGATATGAATTTTTGCCACTAGATGACTTTACAAATAATGAAATTTTCGAACTTATATTTAATGAGGTACATGTGTACTTACCTACTGTTGTGCATTGAAGGAATAAAAACCTTCTTAAATATTTTTTTCTAGATTCTCTAATTTTGTTAGCATTCAATGATAATAAATATCCTAACCTAACCGAGATTAACCTAAATTACTATAGAATATTGTGTTTACTATTATGTTTGAGGCTTCGCCCCTTATACACCTTCTTTCAAGGACACGTACTATTATGTTTTAAGTTTTATTTTTAAATGATCTAAAATAATATGCAAATAAATTAAAAATACTTCTTTTCAACATTTTATGAATCTACTATATAAAAGGAAGTGCCCTCACTGACTGACTGATAATCATTTTTTAGCGTATTTCCACGCATCGTAGAAGGTTCAAATTTGGCATACAGATTCCAGGTGGGATTTTAAGAACAACTAGTGGGCCTTTTTTGGATAAGTTCAAAAATGGGGTAGATAGGGCCCCCCAATTTTTCAAATAAAACGTCAGATTTTTTTTATTATTTTTTTTGTTTTCTTTGGGTGATACAATGTACAGATCAAATGTTTGCCTTTTTTTAAAAGGGCCTTTAAGGGGGGCCCCAACTTGTGAGATGAATTACTATTAGAAGGAAAATCGATATAAGATTTATTTATTTTTTATCAAATGCTTCGGTTAATTGACAACCATAAACCAGTGTTTGATTTTTGAAAAAGATCCATTAACGGGGGCATAATAAATAAATAAACACCCGATGTTTACATAAAATCCGTTAAATTCGTCTATTTAATTAATTTCATATTTTGTTACCATGGAAACATAACTTTTATTGATTTTTATTGAAAATTTTTTGGCAGGTCGCCATTTTAATTGTTAACAAGATGTCTCAATACAGTATGTAAATATTATTTTCTTTTAAAATTTGAAAATATATAATTTTTATTTGTTGCAAAATTAAGTCATTGTTAATTTTTGTATAGGTACATATATAGCCAATTTAACAGCTGTCAGTACTTTAGAATGCTTCACAAGAAATATACATATGTACTATGTACATATAGTTAAACTGAAAAACCAATAAATTAAACTTACCAAGAATGATTTATTGCAAATTCATGAACTGATAACATTATAAGGTATGACATCTCTTTTTTTAATATGATACTAATTTTACTAATATAATTATTTAATGTCATTAATTTTACAGATAATATAAATGCATTATTTTTGTTCATACATAATAATACCTATATGTAAGATTCATCTCTAGGATTTTATGTTTGTCTTATGTTTTAACTCCAATGTCAGACTCTTTTAAATATAAAATTACAGGTATGTGTAATATATTAATTTGAAATATTTTTAATTCTATATACAGTTATGTCATTAAAGTCATAAAATAATTTTTGTCATTGTCGTATCAGATACAAATATCTTATAAGGTTATATTCAGAATATCGAGCCGGTTTCGCTCCAACAATATATAAATAAACAATGAAATCATTTACAATAAAGGTATTGCTCAGGGCTCAGGTATCGATGCAATCTCTCTCCGATAAAGCATAGTACAAAGAATATTTTAGGTAAAATTTTTGTACTACGCTGTATTGGAACGAGATTGGACCGAAACCTGTGCGATTCCTATACAGGCAGTGTGAATGATTTCAATGTTTATTGTTTATTTACATTTGATTAGAGAGAGACCAGCTCGATGGTCTGGATTGACTCTAAGTATGCAGTATATATACTACATGTCGTATAATTATGCAACGGGCATTATCAGTTTAAGCGCAAAAAAGTTCCAAATTAATATTCAGTGGTTTTAAATGCTGCGATATGTTCAAATATGTTTGAAAATCATTCGCTGATTTAAATTTACTAATTAATTTTATATATTTACAAAATAATCAAGGTGTTCCATTTAAAATTTCAGGATTTGTGAATTGTTCTGTCGTAGGACAAGTTTGGGAAACACTGTTCTACATCATACTGTAATATCAATCAAATTGACATTGACCCATGTCCAATAAGATTTACTTAACTATTTCGATCTATTCGTGAAGTCTAAGAATCTAGCGTCATGAAATTGGTAAAAAGTTTTAATTACTATTACAATTTATATTCCAATACAAAATTAATTTAGTTGAAAAAATATTAGGCAGTTTCTATTTTACAAATAAAATTTATAAACCCGGGTCTAAAGTGCTATACATTATATTAAAACTTTTATAAATTACATCAAAATAGTTATATAGGAGAGGGAAAATTAGTTTCATATACATCCCTATGTCAACGACTAGAGCGCAGATAAAATTTAGTTTAATATCTAAGTCAACGACTAGAGCGCAGATAAAATTTAGTTTCATATCTAAGTCAACGACTAGAGCGCAGATAAAATTTAGTTTTATATATAAGTCAACGACTAGAGCGCAGATAAAATTTAGTTTCATATCTAAGTCAACGACTAGAGCGCAGATATTCATGAATTATAAAATTTTGCTATTTTTGTCACCGATTAACTTGCAAGTTACTCCTAAGACCTGGAAATCGTTATATTACAAAATATATCTTGATAGTAAAGGATTAAATGTCTGCATTATTGTAAAAAAGTCATTTTCTTCTGTAGCTTTTTTATGAACTTGATCTCCGGGCTGTTTTTTGTTCTGACGTATCTACCACGTGGGAGTCTTTTTTAGAAGTGTTTCAAAACAGCTATTAATAAGTATATAATGATGGAATAAATCAGAATTATGGATATTTGATTATATTTATGAAGTATCTACATAATATGTATTTGTTTATCTCGATATGCTATCATATGGTATGTATTATTTTTTTTATGATAATCTCAGTGTTTAATTGTCCATACGATAAATTGTTTTACGATAAATTGTTGTTACGGTAAATTCTCCATACGATTAATTGTTTTACGATAAATTGTTGTTACAATAAATTCTCCATACGATTAATTGTTTTACGATACATTGTTGTTACTATAAATTCTCCATACGATTAATTGTTTTACGATACATTGTTGTTACTATAAATTCTCCATACGATTAATTGTTTTACGATACATTGTTGTTACTATAAATTCTCCATACGATTAATTGTTTTACGATACATTGTTGTTACTATAAATTCTCCATACGATTAATTGTTTTACGATTAACTGTTTACGATAAATTGACCGGATCTCGTGCTGATATCCAAGGTTGTATTGCGTGGAAATAAATTAGACAAAAACCCAAGGTTTAAATGAATATACTGATAGACTTTATTGTAAATTGTAATTAGGTTACAACAACAAATATTGTACCTTGATCACAATAAAACAAAATATACAATACAATAAATATCCATAAGCGAACAGTTACATAATCAAATCAAATTACATACTATTTGAGGAGCACCGCGCATTAACAACTAATAGGCTATGCGGTACTATCACCACCCTAATACGGATAAAATGTATGTATTGTATATGTTTCACCAATAACCATAATTATTCCAAGCACTAAGATACAACTCAATTTAGAACTTAAAAATCACTTTAGGCACTAATAATTACAAAATAAAAGAACACCGCTCGACAATAAATACTAATTATACACGATAATATACACAGTAAATACACTAATCACTTCCGAGGAAGGTTGAAGGAATCCTTTACTTGTGATTGTGACTGTATATCCCAATAAAAATCGTATCTCTCAATCGAAAATCGAAGACGAACTGACGAGTCAATTCTTACCGTTGGCTTTCCAACAGTCTCTCGCAGTTACGTGCGTCTTTTTTCTTTATTACACGGACTCCAGTGGTGTAATATTGTTAAATAATTATAAACATAAATATTTAATATTACTTTTCTAACATGTACATACACTTTTAATTAAAAGTGTTGTAATATTGTTACAATCTCCCCCCTTCGTTCTGGAGTTCCGGGTTTCTACAATAATACGCTCGTAGTTGATCAACATTGGCTCGTACTTCACTACCTCCATTTACGGGCACCAAAATTACATTTCCGGCATTGGAAAATCTCACAATGCGCATAGGTTGCGACCACCTCCACTGAAACTTGGATCCTTCATCACCCGTGGTATTCGGAGGAGGATGCATGCGTTTCAGCACGATCTGCCCAACTCTGTACGGATTTTGGCGACGTCCGCGGTTGTACAGCCGCTCCATACGTCTCCTTGTCTTGTTGAGAACCTCCTTAATTTCATCGGAAGTCGGACGACCTTCTTGATCCGTTATGTGGAGTAAACCCCACTGATTTATTAAGGGTTGTTGTAGCTCTCGTCCTAGGAACAGGGACGCTGGAGACTGTTTAGTTACTTCACTCTCAGCGCTGTTGTGCGACAAAGCTACATACGTTACCTTGGAGTCCCAATCTCGATGATTATTACCTAATTGATTTAATAATATGGTTAAGGTAGCTTTTAGGTCACGATGCACACGCTCAACCATATTACCTTGAGGTCGATAAGGTGTTGTCGTTACGTGTCTTATTCCCCACGCAATGCACATATGTTTAAATCGCTGGGACACGAAACATTTTGCATTGTCGGTAACAATCATTTCAGGAGGACCGTATCTAGACCAAATGTTAGGTATTAATTTACCAATAGTGGCCTCTGTAGTTGCTCTTCGTACAGGTATAAACTCCACCCATTTGGTATAGGCATCTATCAAGGTAAGTATATAAACATTACCTCCACTGGATCTAGGTAATGGACCAACGTGATCTATATAAACACGTTCCCAAGGCCTCTGCGGGAGCTGGGAATTCATCAGTCCAGCAGGAGCTTGATTGGTGGCTTTGGCTCTCTGACATTCTTCACAAGAGCGAACATACGCTACAACATCTTTGTAAAGACCTGCCCACCAGAAAGATTTGGCGATTTTTCTGTAGGTCTTGGTCACCCCCTGATGTCCCGCGGTCTCTGCATCGTGAAAATAGTACAAGATCATTTTGTACAAACTTGGAGGGACTACTGCCCTTCTCAGTCTATGTTTCCCCACAGTTCGCATCAGCAGACCCTGCCTTTTAACATACCCTTTGACATTTTCTCCGGCTTCAAGTCGGTTCAAAATGAGGTTTGTATCAGGGCAGGAGCACTGATGCTCCCTGAGGTTTACAAAGGACTCCGGAATAGTTTGTAAAATATTACACTGCTCTTCACGTTCAGTAGTTTCGGTGTACGGTAATCGGCTTAGGCAATCAGCCACTGGATTATCGCATCCTCGGATGTGCTCTATGCTGAATTGAAATCGCGAGAGTTTGAGGACCCATCGACCAATCTTCCCAAGCTGTTTTGGATGCTGGAACATCCATGTTATAGCGGAGTTATCCGTCTGCAAAATAAATGGTTGTATTTCTAAGTAAGCCGAAAACTTCTCTACGGCCCACACTGCAGCAAGAGCTTCCTTTTCGTAAGTTGGATAATTTAGCTCTGCTTTGTTTAATTTCCGACTGGCGAATTGAATTGGATGTAAGTCGCCATCAAATTCCTGCATCAATACTGCACCTAGTGCTATATCTGACGCATCAGTTTGCACCACAAACTGTTTTTCGAAATTTGGATACCTCAATACCGCGGGACTTGTTAACATAGCCTTGAGTTTTTCAACGGATTCGCGTTGCTCCGCAGCCATATTAAATCTGGTTCTCTTCTTCTTCAGGGCATGTAGAGGAGCAGCGATCTTGGCATATTCAGGAATGAATCGTCCGAAGTACCCAACCATACCTAAAAACCGTTCTACTTGCTTTAGGGTTTTTGGCATGGGAAACTCGTGTATTACTGCAGCTTTCGTCGGATCCACGTGGATACCTTCTCCAGACAACACGTGCCCCAGAAATTGAATTCTGCTCTTGCATAGTTTCATTTTCTGTGGATTAACTGTGAATCCCACTCTGCGCAATCTAGAAAAAACTTCTCGCAGGTGAGTTAAATGAGAAGATATGTCGCTGCTATAGATTAGAATATCATCAAAGTATGGATAAACATAGTCGTATCGCAGATCAGCAAACATGGCGAAAATAACCCTGTTTAACGCTTGTGGAGATACGCAGAGGCCAAACGGTGTAAATCTAAACTGATAGGCACCATTTGGTACAAGGAAGGTCGTGTATCCCTTGGATTCTTCGTTTAATGGAATTTGGTAGAAGGCCGAGTTTAAATCTATCACCGAGAATACTGAAGCTCCTTTTATGGTTTGGAATACAGAATCAACTGACGGCGTCGGAAAGGAATCATAGATAATTTTTTTGTTGAGATCTCGGTAATCTACGCATAGCCTTTTACTGCCATCCTTCTTCGGTATAAGAAAGGCTGGAGCGCCATAAGGAGATTGAGATGGTTCTATTACGCCTTTATCAAGTAGAAGCTGGATGTGTCGACTCATTTCTTCAGCTTTTGGTGGAGTTAATGGATATGGAGTCCTCCTAACTGGAACTTGGTCTTTCAAGATGATATGGTATGTATAATCGGTAGTTCGTCCTATACGCTCTGTAATGACATCATCATACTCGTGCAGAAGAACCTCTATGTCCTGTTTGTCTTGTTGGGCTAGCTTATGATCTTCCTCCGGGAAGGAAGCGAAACATGAATGCGAAATAACTGCCTTATTCGCTACAAATGGTATCTTAACAGTTGGATTGAATTTGAAAGACATACAGTGATTACTGAGATCCAAGAAGGCTTGAGAAGCGACAAGAAAATCCAAACCTAATATTACGTCGGTAGATAGGTTAGGCGCGACAAGAAATGGAGTCTTCCAGAAAAACGAAAGTATTTTAACTCGAGCAATTACTGTCTTTTGTATTTTAATTAAAGTTCCATCTGCTATTCGGGTAGATACATTACATGACCGTACTTCAAATGGCTTTGAAGATAGTTGGGATAAAACACTCGCAGACACAAAAGATTTTGTAGAACCCGTGTCCACTAAGGCGGTGAATTTTAAATTATTTATAACTACACGAATGAAGGGAGAGTGATATGAGCTGATATTTCTCACTCTCCTGTGTTTCAGTTTTTTGAAGAAGATGGTTGGCTCGTAGTAAGCGTGCATCGTGCATCCGAATGCCCATGTTTCCTACAACGATTACAGAAACTGGCCGGCGGTTGATTATCCGGACTAGTGGCGCTGTTACTTCTTTGCGTGGTTGCGAATAACTCTCTTCTCCTGTGAGCAGCTTGCACTTGCTGCCCCAAATGGTGTAGCTCGATGAAGTTGTGTGGCGGCTGGGAAAACCTCATCAATCCAAAGGTGTCATCATTGATGTGATTAAATATTATGCTACATAGCGCACTCTCTGGTATATACAACTGAAGAGCCTTCTCCTTCTGGATAATGTCAGTGGTGAACTCCCTGAAGTCTTCCTGCGGCATCTGCCATCGATAAATTAGTTCCATTTTCAGGGCTTCAATATCCAATTCAGTTAACAATTCTTGAAGCATGGCATTTTTGACTTGCTGCCACGTATGGTAACGATGGATATTGATACCCCACCAGTTCGACAAATACCCTTGGCATTTAGATATTAGTTGAATTAGCAGGCGTTCAGGCTTAAAACAATTCAGGTTTTCAATTGAATCAACGGCTTCAATGAAACTTAAAATTTGTTTTGGGTCAAGGCCATTGCATGTTGGAACCCTTTCTAAGATAAGCGTTGCATCTTGGAATGTGAGGAGGTTATTCGATCTGTTATCTTCTTCCCTTTTTGGAGCTGCCATGGAAGATACTAGGTGATTTATAGACCTGATAAGTTCGGCCTGGTATGCCGCAAGACCAGTTAAGGCATACGTCGTATCTTCAGGTGTATAACTACGCACCTGGGCTGGAGATGCTTGTGCTTCTCTGACGGTATCTTCAATGCTTTGTTCTTGTACTTGAGCTTGTACTTGTTCTTGTACTTGAACTTGTACTTGAACTTGTTCTTGTACTTGTTCTTGTACTTGTTCTTGTGCTTGAACGGATGGTTGATTTATGATGCCATTAGCCATGTATCTCAGAGAGGGAGGCCCTCTGGCCCTTCGATCTTCAGATGTAAGTATAGGTGGAGATGACATGATGTAGGTATTAGGTTAGTTAAAGGTACGAGTGAAGTGATTGTGTTATATTTTATATATGCACTACTATGTATATAACTGAATACGCGACCCCCCTGCTAATACTACATTTAATTAGTGAAGGATGAACAATTATAGTTATTATGTGAAACACTATTACGTACGTAGTTACTGTAGGTTATTGGGTTTTCTACTAATTGAATCCCGGTTGAGCCCCCATTTATTGCGTGGAAATAAATTAGACAAAAACCCAAGGTTTAAATGAATATACTGATAGACTTTATTGTAAATTGTAATTAGGTTACAACAACAAATATTGTACCTTGATCACAATAAAACAAAATATACAATACAATAAATATCCATAAGCGAACAGTTACATAATCAAATCAAATTACATACTATTTGAGGAGCACCGCGCATTAACAACTAATAGGCTATGCGGTACTATCACCACCCTAATACGGATAAAATGTATGTATTGTATATGTTTCACCAATAACCATAATTATTCCAAGCACTAAGATACAACTCAATTTAGAACTTAAAAATCACTTTAGGCACTAATAATTACAAAATAAAAGAACACCGCTCGACAATAAATACTAATTATACACGATAATATACACAGTAAATACACTAATCACTTCCGAGGAAGGTTGAAGGAATCCTTTACTTGTGATTGTGACTGTATATCCCAATAAAAATCGTATCTCTCAATCGAAAATCGAAGACGAACTGACGAGTCAATTCTTACCGTTGGCTTTCCAACAGTCTCTCGCAGTTACGTGCGTCTTTTTTCTTTATTACACGGACTCCAGTGGTGTAATATTGTTAAATAATTATAAACATAAATATTTAATATTACTTTTCTAACATGTACATACACTTTTAATTAAAAGTGTTGTAATATTGTTACAATCTCCCCCCTTCGTTCTGGAGTTCCGGGTTTCTACAATAATACGCTCGTAGTTGATCAACATTGGCTCGTACTTCACTACCTCCATTTACGGGCACCAAAATTACATTTCCGGCATTGGAAAATCTCACAATGCGCATAGGTTGCGACCACCTCCACTGAAACTTGGATCCTTCATCACCCGTGGTATTCGGAGGAGGATGCATGCGTTTCAGCACGATCTGCCCAACTCTGTACGGATTTTGGCGACGTCCGCGGTTGTACAGCCGCTCCATACGTCTCCTTGTCTTGTTGAGAACCTCCTTAATTTCATCGGAAGTCGGACGACCTTCTTGATCCGTTATGTGGAGTAAACCCCACTGATTTATTAAGGGTTGTTGTAGCTCTCGTCCTAGGAACAGGGACGCTGGAGACTGTTTAGTTACTTCACTCTCAGCGCTGTTGTGCGACAAAGCTACATACGTTACCTTGGAGTCCCAATCTCGATGATTATTACCTAATTGATTTAATAATATGGTTAAGGTAGCTTTTAGGTCACGATGCACACGCTCAACCATATTACCTTGAGGTCGATAAGGTGTTGTCGTTACGTGTCTTATTCCCCACGCAATGCACATATGTTTAAATCGCTGGGACACGAAACATTTTGCATTGTCGGTAACAATCATTTCAGGAGGACCGTATCTAGACCAAATGTTAGGTATTAATTTACCAATAGTGGCCTCTGTAGTTGCTCTTCGTACAGGTATAAACTCCACCCATTTGGTATAGGCATCTATCAAGGTAAGTATATAAACATTACCTCCACTGGATCTAGGTAATGGACCAACGTGATCTATATAAACACGTTCCCAAGGCCTCTGCGGGAGCTGGGAATTCATCAGTCCAGCAGGAGCTTGATTGGTGGCTTTGGCTCTCTGACATTCTTCACAAGAGCGAACATACGCTACAACATCTTTGTAAAGACCTGCCCACCAGAAAGATTTGGCGATTTTTCTGTAGGTCTTGGTCACCCCCTGATGTCCCGCGGTCTCTGCATCGTGAAAATAGTACAAGATCATTTTGTACAAACTTGGAGGGACTACTGCCCTTCTCAGTCTATGTTTCCCCACAGTTCGCATCAGCAGACCCTGCCTTTTAACATACCCTTTGACATTTTCTCCGGCTTCAAGTCGGTTCAAAATGAGGTTTGTATCAGGGCAGGAGCACTGATGCTCCCTGAGGTTTACAAAGGACTCCGGAATAGTTTGTAAAATATTACACTGCTCTTCACGTTCAGTAGTTTCGGTGTACGGTAATCGGCTTAGGCAATCAGCCACTGGATTATCGCATCCTCGGATGTGCTCTATGCTGAATTGAAATCGCGAGAGTTTGAGGACCCATCGACCAATCTTCCCAAGCTGTTTTGGATGCTGGAACATCCATGTTATAGCGGAGTTATCCGTCTGCAAAATAAATGGTTGTATTTCTAAGTAAGCCGAAAACTTCTCTACGGCCCACACTGCAGCAAGAGCTTCCTTTTCGTAAGTTGGATAATTTAGCTCTGCTTTGTTTAATTTCCGACTGGCGAATTGAATTGGATGTAAGTCGCCATCAAATTCCTGCATCAATACTGCACCTAGTGCTATATCTGACGCATCAGTTTGCACCACAAACTGTTTTTCGAAATTTGGATACCTCAATACCGCGGGACTTGTTAACATAGCCTTGAGTTTTTCAACGGATTCGCGTTGCTCCGCAGCCATATTAAATCTGGTTCTCTTCTTCTTCAGGGCATGTAGAGGAGCAGCGATCTTGGCATATTCAGGAATGAATCGTCCGAAGTACCCAACCATACCTAAAAACCGTTCTACTTGCTTTAGGGTTTTTGGCATGGGAAACTCGTGTATTACTGCAGCTTTCGTCGGATCCACGTGGATACCTTCTCCAGACAACACGTGCCCCAGAAATTGAATTCTGCTCTTGCATAGTTTCATTTTCTGTGGATTAACTGTGAATCCCACTCTGCGCAATCTAGAAAAAACTTCTCGCAGGTGAGTTAAATGAGAAGATATGTCGCTGCTATAGATTAGAATATCATCAAAGTATGGATAAACATAGTCGTATCGCAGATCAGCAAACATGGCGAAAATAACCCTGTTTAACGCTTGTGGAGATACGCAGAGGCCAAACGGTGTAAATCTAAACTGATAGGCACCATTTGGTACAAGGAAGGTCGTGTATCCCTTGGATTCTTCGTTTAATGGAATTTGGTAGAAGGCCGAGTTTAAATCTATCACCGAGAATACTGAAGCTCCTTTTATGGTTTGGAATACAGAATCAACTGACGGCGTCGGAAAGGAATCATAGATAATTTTTTTGTTGAGATCTCGGTAATCTACGCATAGCCTTTTACTGCCATCCTTCTTCGGTATAAGAAAGGCTGGAGCGCCATAAGGAGATTGAGATGGTTCTATTACGCCTTTATCAAGTAGAAGCTGGATGTGTCGACTCATTTCTTCAGCTTTTGGTGGAGTTAATGGATATGGAGTCCTCCTAACTGGAACTTGGTCTTTCAAGATGATATGGTATGTATAATCGGTAGTTCGTCCTATACGCTCTGTAATGACATCATCATACTCGTGCAGAAGAACCTCTATGTCCTGTTTGTCTTGTTGGGCTAGCTTATGATCTTCCTCCGGGAAGGAAGCGAAACATGAATGCGAAATAACTGCCTTATTCGCTACAAATGGTATCTTAACAGTTGGATTGAATTTGAAAGACATACAGTGATTACTGAGATCCAAGAAGGCTTGAGAAGCGACAAGAAAATCCAAACCTAATATTACGTCGGTAGATAGGTTAGGCGCGACAAGAAATGGAGTCTTCCAGAAAAACGAAAGTATTTTAACTCGAGCAATTACTGTCTTTTGTATTTTAATTAAAGTTCCATCTGCTATTCGGGTAGATACATTACATGACCGTACTTCAAATGGCTTTGAAGATAGTTGGGATAAAACACTCGCAGACACAAAAGATTTTGTAGAACCCGTGTCCACTAAGGCGGTGAATTTTAAATTATTTATAACTACACGAATGAAGGGAGAGTGATATGAGCTGATATTTCTCACTCTCCTGTGTTTCAGTTTTTTGAAGAAGATGGTTGGCTCGTAGTAAGCGTGCATCGTGCATCCGAATGCCCATGTTTCCTACAACGATTACAGAAACTGGCCGGCGGTTGATTATCCGGACTAGTGGCGCTGTTACTTCTTTGCGTGGTTGCGAATAACTCTCTTCTCCTGTGAGCAGCTTGCACTTGCTGCCCCAAATGGTGTAGCTCGATGAAGTTGTGTGGCGGCTGGGAAAACCTCATCAATCCAAAGGTGTCATCATTGATGTGATTAAATATTATGCTACATAGCGCACTCTCTGGTATATACAACTGAAGAGCCTTCTCCTTCTGGATAATGTCAGTGGTGAACTCCCTGAAGTCTTCCTGCGGCATCTGCCATCGATAAATTAGTTCCATTTTCAGGGCTTCAATATCCAATTCAGTTAACAATTCTTGAAGCATGGCATTTTTGACTTGCTGCCACGTATGGTAACGATGGATATTGATACCCCACCAGTTCGACAAATACCCTTGGCATTTAGATATTAGTTGAATTAGCAGGCGTTCAGGCTTAAAACAATTCAGGTTTTCAATTGAATCAACGGCTTCAATGAAACTTAAAATTTGTTTTGGGTCAAGGCCATTGCATGTTGGAACCCTTTCTAAGATAAGCGTTGCATCTTGGAATGTGAGGAGGTTATTCGATCTGTTATCTTCTTCCCTTTTTGGAGCTGCCATGGAAGATACTAGGTGATTTATAGACCTGATAAGTTCGGCCTGGTATGCCGCAAGACCAGTTAAGGCATACGTCGTATCTTCAGGTGTATAACTACGCACCTGGGCTGGAGATGCTTGTGCTTCTCTGACGGTATCTTCAATGCTTTGTTCTTGTACTTGAGCTTGTACTTGTTCTTGTACTTGAACTTGTACTTGAACTTGTTCTTGTACTTGTTCTTGTACTTGTTCTTGTGCTTGAACGGATGGTTGATTTATGATGCCATTAGCCATGTATCTCAGAGAGGGAGGCCCTCTGGCCCTTCGATCTTCAGATGTAAGTATAGGTGGAGATGACATGATGTAGGTATTAGGTTAGTTAAAGGTACGAGTGAAGTGATTGTGTTATATTTTATATATGCACTACTATGTATATAACTGAATACGCGACCCCCCTGCTAATACTACATTTAATTAGTGAAGGATGAACAATTATAGTTATTATGTGAAACACTATTACGTACGTAGTTACTGTAGGTTATTGGGTTTTCTACTAATTGAATCCCGGTTGAGCCCCCATTTATTGCGTGGAAATAAATTAGACAAAAACCCAAGGTTTAAATGAATATACTGATAGACTTTATTGTAAATTGTAATTAGGTTACAACAACAAATATTGTACCTTGATCACAATAAAACAAAATATACAATACAATAAATATCCATAAGCGAACAGTTACATAATCAAATCAAATTACATACTATTTGAGGAGCACCGCGCATTAACAACTAATAGGCTATGCGGTACTATCACCACCCTAATACGGATAAAATGTATGTATTGTATATGTTTCACCAATAACCATAATTATTCCAAGCACTAAGATACAACTCAATTTAGAACTTAAAAATCACTTTAGGCACTAATAATTACAAAATAAAAGAACACCGCTCGACAATAAATACTAATTATACACGATAATATACACAGTAAATACACTAATCACTTCCGAGGAAGGTTGAAGGAATCCTTTACTTGTGATTGTGACTGTATATCCCAATAAAAATCGTATCTCTCAATCGAAAATCGAAGACGAACTGACGAGTCAATTCTTACCGTTGGCTTTCCAACAGTCTCTCGCAGTTACGTGCGTCTTTTTTCTTTATTACACGGACTCCAGTGGTGTAATATTGTTAAATAATTATAAACATAAATATTTAATATTACTTTTCTAACATGTACATACACTTTTAATTAAAAGTGTTGTAATATTGTTACAGTTGTGACGTATGAAAAATAGATTATAATTTTTTTCAAAATAGTCATAGGGGATGGAAATTTTGCTTCACATATAACTTTGTATAAGTCAACGACTCTAGCAATAATTAATGACGTTTTTAACTTTTATACAAAATCTTAAGCACAGATACTTATTAATGAATTTTTTAAATTTAGCTACTTTTATCACCTATTTTATTGTCTTGCAAATTACTCATAATCCCGGGTTAGACCAGGTATTTGCGCTGTACATTATACCAAAATCGTTATAATTTTCATCAAAATAGTCATAGGGGAGGGAAATTTAGCTTCATATAAGTCAACGACTCTAACAATAATTTGTGACATATATAACTTCTATACAAAATCTCAAGCATAGATATTGATGAATTTTAAATTTAGCTACTTCTGTCACTGATTGTCTTTCAAGTTATTTCTAAAACCTATAAAATATTATTTTCGAATATACGCTAGGAAACCATCGATCCTGGCGCCGCCAAGTGGCAAAAGTAAATAATTTTGGGTATCTGTCAAACCAATCTCTCATATAATTGAAAGGAAAAAATGGATAATTGCCGTTATATTATGTATGTTATATTAAAATTTGTATTGATAAGTATCAACCTTTGTATATTATTAGAGTTTGACCCCGAAATTTTTTTTATTTTAAACCGACTTCTAAAAAAGAGGTTATCAATTCAATCAATATATTTTGTTATGTATGTTCGAGCATAACTTCGACAAATATGCGCCTATTCGGTTGATTTTTGTTTGTTTGAAAGAGTATACTCCCGAGGTGGTCTCATATAAATTTTATCAGCATGGACTTCAAAAAAGGAGAGAGTTTTCTATTTTTTTATGTATTTTCGGGTATAACTACGACAAATATGCACCTATTCGGTTGATTTTTCTTTGTTTGAAAGAGTATACTATCGAGCTGATACCATATAAATTTCATTATAATCAAATATATGGTTTCAAAGATACGCCACTCGAAAGAAAAAAGAAAAAATCGTAATAGAGTTGATCGAAAATAGACAAATTTCGCGGGTCGAATCCTTATAATCCGCAAAGATTGATACTCTTCAATACAGATTTTAATATAACACACATAACTTTGTGTTTTAACCCCGTAATTTACTCATTGGATAATATCGGACATTTGAAAATAAAAAATAAAAATTTGCTATGAAAAAATTTAGTAAAAATAAAAAATTAATGTTTTTCAAGACCTTATATTACCCTTAAGTTTTACTGAAAATATCATCCAATTATATCAAACCATTAAGTAGAAAAACAAAGGTTTTCGATTTTCAAATTTTAATTAATTACAGCTAAAATAATTATTAAAATTAATTAAAACTTGGTCAAGTATTTCTTCATACATAGGTTTATAGATAAGAAAAAAAATTAACGAAATCGGAACTTGGGAACATTACTTTCGGCTGTCCTTTTTGAAAAGTAGTATACCCAAAGTTGCTAACGGCGCACACTAGGTGGCGACGTGTCGTTTTTGACAGATGGTTTCCTAGCGTATAGAAATAATTTAAATAAAAAAAATATTATAGCATGGTTGTATGTTAAATATAGTTTAATTTAATATCCCCGGGTAACACCGGGTCATATGGCTAGTTTAATATAAAAATACAAAAAATAATTTGAATTACATAGATATAACATCAATAAACGTCAAATTACATTTTTGAATAAATGAATCCTGGTCTTACGTGGTATCAACTCTATTCTAAGTAAGTATGTGATTTTTGACAGTAGTGACAGCTTGTACCCCTACATATTCTCCATATCAACCCAAACATGTGCTGTTACACTATCTGGAAATCTACGTGATTGAATTTTTAATGTTCTACTGTCTCGTATCCAGTAATTGTTAAAAATCAATTGCTCATATTCCTTTAGCTTTAAATTGAGATTATCAAAGCTATTGAATCTATTTCCAATTTTTAACATTTACAAATAAATCATAACGTGAATATACTGAATTTTTTATTTTAAATTTTCAATTCACTTACCTCGAAATTATTAGAATTCTAGTTAATTTGGTTAATTTGCAGTAGAAAATGTACGTCGTCTTTATTCAAAAGAAAATTTTATTCAACTTTGTTTACAAAAAACAAAACACAATAAATAATAATCAAATATAAAATTTGGAAACCCAGATATTTGTGACATAAGCGAGTGCCGGCAACGATTCACATTATATTCACGTTGCCGGCGCCGGCATAGGAGACAGTTCCTTGTTTAAAATAAATGTTGGTGATTCTAAGACGTAGTGTTAGTCCGGACGTTAAGAACTTTTCCTCTGCACTTTTTGATAGAAGCATGGTATGATTTGGTATGATTGTATATTAAACCTTCCTCTACAAAACTAGAGACGGCGACATTTCAAAAACGCGTGTGGTCCCCATTTTAGGGGCAAAAATGTCTCCTCGGGTTTAGTTTTTCTTATTTATCTCGCAAATGGTTATTCGTACAAAAAAATAGAGGAGGTTAAAAATAATTTACATTAAATTATAAACAAAAGTTGTTATTATAAATTTTACTATTAGAGTTCACCGTTGCCATTTAAATGGGGGTTAAAATTATGAGAAAATTTTCGCGCGCGGTAAAACTTGTGTTCTTCCTCAAATATCTCGTAAACGGCTTTTCTCATGTGAAAAATGTATATGACAAATATTTAAGAGCAGACAATTTTCTATCAAATATATAAATCTGCTATACTATAAAATTATTTTTTAATGAATTTTTTTCATTACAAGTAGAATGACATAAATGACAATTTAAGAAAATTAACGATTCTCGTAGAATTTTTTTTGTTTTATATAACTAAGCACTTTCAAAGTTATTTAATGGGTATTCTATAATAATTTATAAATATATATAGAAGGAACAAGATAAAAAATTGTGTTAAATGTGCCTACATTTATCAATATATTAAAAATTAATTATTTGGAAAAAAATCTTTTTTTTAATTATAAAGTACATCCTTGGTATAATGTATTATGTGTATTTATGTTATCAATATTGCAAAACACTAAAATTTTTAATATTTATAGGCGAAAAACATGTTTTTTATTATTTTTTGCTGGAAAAACATCTATTAATACTGGCGCTGAATTACTTGATAGCCCCTATTTGATACACAAATTGTAGAGGAAGGTTTAATATACAATCATACCAAATTTCATGCTTCTATCAAAAAGTGCACAGATTACTTGAAATATCGCTCTTAACGTCCGGACTAGTTTGATGTCATTTAATAACTGCAATTCTTCATCGAGTTAATTTATAATTTTTCTAATATTTAACCGCTAATATCGAAGGAAATTAATTTTAATTGTGTTAACATAGTGTTCGAGTTAACTGGGCCACAGCGAGCGTACATTTTGATCTATCACCGAACATTTTGTGTATTTTATGTATTTTGTTTATTATTTATTTTTACTTTTTGTACACAATGTTATATGGTCCACGCAAATAAAATTATTATTATTTAAATTTAATATTTTGTAAAAGTAAAATAAAAATTTGTTCTTTAATTTTTTAATATATGTATCTACACAAAGTAGCACAAAAAGGCAGAACTAAACATTGTGAATTATTGTATCAATACATAGACTACATAGAATTTTTCGATTAGCAATAAGTGATAGAAAAATTAGCTTAGTTAACCTTCATCTCATCCTTGCGTAGAAAACTACGCAAATGCCGCTCTTTTTTTAATTTTTTTCAAAAACCGTTAATTTAAAGCTAATGGGGTTTCGTGACTTTGTTTCTACCAACATTCTAAGAAAAGAAAACTGTTTCCCGATAAAAATTACATTCTTCTGTAGGCGTAATTTTAAAAGTTACGTTGTTCTCCCTATGTGTAGATTTCTACGCATATGGACTTATAGTGTTATTTAATGAACATTCTAGTTCTTTTAGTTCATTTTTTCCGGATTGTACGATGACAGTTTATTTATTTATATGTATATATTGGATTGTTGGATTTATAATGTATACTTAAATTGGTTATTAATTTTGTATTACTTTTTTTCATTGAACTATATACACTGAAGCGTGAATAACTAAAATCTCAAGAGACCAGTTATTTTATCCCACTTAAAGAGGTGTCCCATTTATCCAGTTCCCCAGACATATTCCCAGATGTGACGGAACCTCAGTATGGATTCTAGTTGTAGAAGTTTTCCACTTATCCAAGTCCCACTTAACCAAGATTCACTGTAAATGCAAACTGCTACAATTTTAATTCGTTATTACTTATTTATAGCTAAAATCGATATTTGTAAATGTATGTACAAATGTACATATATGTATATTTGCAATAATCATTTATTTTATTAAATCGAACCCTCGATACATATGAAAATTTTGAAAAATCATCAATGATATATTATTTATATGTAGATAGGTATAGCAATTTTAGCAATTTCATAAAAATTTGTGACATTTCGTTTTACATTGTCATAAACAGTGGAGTAAGAAAAATTTTCGGAGGGATTAGTACTTTTCGGGGGGGGGGGGTATATTTACATATGTGTTAAATTTTGGAAGGTATTTTGAACTGATATTTTTTAACGTTTTTTTATAACATTGAACATTTCGGGGTGGGTTTTGCCCCCCCCCCCCCCCCCCCCCGTTACTACGCCACTGGTCATAAAATAATATAAAAATCACATATTGCATTGATGTGAACGTCAATTAAAATTTAAAATTTTAGTTTTCGCGTGGGTGCGCTTTTTATTTTCGTTCATGAACTATACAAATCTAATGAATATTGTGAATTCTGCATCTTCAACACATTCATCATCAATTCCACCAAAGAGATTGAGGAGCGTTTCACCGCAATCGAAAGGCAGAGCCAGATGTTACGTTTGCTACGAAGAAAATTCTAATACAAAAAATAATGTATATGAAACTATCTGTTGTTTTTGTGTAAACGCTGCTTGTAAAAAACAACATAATCGCAATGCATGTCTAAAATGCACTGAAGAAAAATTAATTTGAATCTTTTTTTTATTAAAATAAAATTATAAAACCAGTTACTTTTTCATTTCAATCTCAAAAAAGCAGTTAACCATTGAAAACACACTGAAATTCCATATGCGTAGAAATCTACGCATGAGGGTAGACAACGTAAGTTTTTTTGAGGATGAGATGAAGGTTAAATTGCTAGCTAAAATACTTATTACAGCCAGTAAGAATATTTCACTATCCACTATAAGTCGTCGATTAAGAGAACGGGGTCTTTATTCTAGGCGCCCCAAAAAAATTCCATATCTAACCGTCTAACACCGTAGACAACGATTAAATTACGCTCATGCTAATATTATCTGGTATAACAGAAGTTGGAAAAATGTGTTATTTACAGGCGAAAGTCGGTTTCTCCTCAGGAAATGACGGTAGAGGTCAGGTAAGGAGGTGTCGCGGTGAACGTTATTTAGACGAATGCATAAAGAAAATAAAAGCTTTTAATGGAGGATCTGTAATTGTAAGGGCAGGAATCAAATATGGGTCTAAAACCCAATTAATTATAGTGAATACACCACCAGGGCTTACTTCTCAACGATACATCGACAACATACTAACTTCGGTCGTTTTACCTCATGCACTTTATGGCGAAAGCTTCCATATTAATGCACGACAATGCCAGTTCACATGCGGCTAACAGTACCAAACAATATTTAAGAGAGCAAAACATTGATACTGTGAATACTACGAAAAAAATATCCGATTATAAATACTTTAAAACAAATAAGCCTAACTAAAACTACTGATAGCAGAATGGAATTTGATTCCACAACAAGTTATAGATAATTTAATACAAAGTTGCCATTCTCGCTGCCAAGCAGTGATTGATGTCCATGATGGAAACACTCGATATTAACTTTTTTAAATTTATTTTATTATACATGTAAACTATATTCACGACAATCCAAATATCCATTGATGGGAAACACCGACTCATCATTTTACTACATAAAATACAAATATAGTACGATATTTAATTTCCTTTAGAAATGTTGCAATTATTGTAACAATGAAATATTGAATTCAGTCTGTAGTCAGATACCGTATTATAAACTTCGTAATAAATAGAAAACCTTTTTAAAAAGAATTAACTGGGAACCAACAATTAATTTGTATACATATGTATTGACATTCTATTTACTTATTTAATAACTTTCAGCTTCAATTGTTTTATTTGTCCATTAAATAAGTAGAATTAAAGCAGGTCAGGTACCTACATATTTTATATTAGTATAATAAACAACGCATCATGCAATTATAGCAATTGAAAAGTTGTGTGAATTTATAAATAAAAGTAGTGAGTGCCAATTTGACTTAAATTATTTATGCGGCAATGATATTATGATTATTATTTAAGAGACCTACTTCTTAATCATTTCAAACCAAACTTGAAAGCTATTGAATTATATGGTAAAACTACAAGTCTTTACTTTTCGGGACATGTTAGCCACTGAATTATTATATGAAAATTGGGCCTTTTTGTTTGATCTTCGACCACGAGGAAAAGAAATCGATCTAAAAACTAGTGAAATACTTCAACTATCTGGAGAGAAATTGAAAGCCCTTCGTACTGATGATGAATTTGATGCTTACGAAAAATATGTAGCGCATAAATTACGTAATCTGGAAGAAAACCAGCATATATTTGCACGAACACTTATTAACGGTGTTATTTTTGAAACTGAACTTGAAGCTTTAACAAAAGACTTGAAACTTGTGAAATATCCTGAGTGCTGGTACTTCCGAATGTCGGTTTTTAACACATAAAGCACCAAAAAAATACTTGTTAACTGTAACAAGTATTAAACTGTTAAGTGAGTCTCCCTATTTGAAGTAAACGGAGTCGGATCCCGTTCTTTAAAATAGTGGCAATAAACGAAGGTAAAAAGCTACAGTAGCAGTGAGGTTACCCCCCCCCCCCCCCCGCAAGTGATAAACTTTATTTTTTGAGTATTATCAATTTGTTATTTATTAACAAAAACTTTCGATGGACGCACCAACAGACGTCAACGTTCCAGCTGCAGCTCCGACTGCACCAACAACTCGTGGACGCGGAGGCAGAGGTCGCGGTCGCGGCGCATCGACGAAGCGTGCACCAGCACCTAGTCAAAATGCAGACGCACCCACCCCTCCAATACAGCCGAAAGGCCCAGTGTCGCGGAATCTCCCGAAACCCACGAAACAGGCTGAAAACAAGCAACGACAGCAAAGCGTGACGACAAAGGAGGATTCTTTGTTTCAAGAATCCATCTTTAGTCAGGAACGTGTCCTAAAGCCAGCCAAACGTGAGATACCTTTCTCACCAAGTGCAACGGGTTACACACCCCTTGTGAATGAGGTATAATCGGCGTTAAAGGGCAAAAAGAAGAGGCAACTCGCAAAAGAGTTCCCTCCCGAACTGCTACGATACTACACAGCATGCCTTTTTTGGCTTCGCGTCGTAGGCTTAAAGCAGTCATTAGGTAAGCAATTGACCTTGGCGGAGGATAGAGTGTTCCAAGCGTTAGAAACTAAGAAGTTAAACGTTCCGGAGCCTTTATACCTAATTCTCAAAGCATTGGGAACCACCGTAACGAAAACAGGCGACAAGTTCGCTCCAACGTTCCCAGATCTACCGTCGTCACCAACCCCGTACCCCGGGAGTGTAGGCGTCGTTACGTCTGACAATCATACGCTATACGAGGAACTACCACTGGTAGGACCAACAATCGAAGCGATGATGGAACGCGTACACGGACACAACGAAGCGGCTAACTCGCGCATTTATGCGTCTAAATTCGCTATGAAGGGTACAACTGCAAAAAAAAACTTTCAGGGCTTCGACAGGCTAACATACTGTCGAAAAGAGGCGATTAGCACACTGACAGACTTTCGTCAGTGAAGATGCAGTGTTTTCGAACATTTCCAACACAGGCATCAGCTTCGCAATACTAAGCTGGGTATCTGAATACCTGGCCCAGACCGAGACGTTTCGTCTTTACGACGTTGCGCTTCTCACATTACCCGAAACGGGGTCTGTGGCGCAGACCATTTCTGTAAGGCCCGACCCCCACGAACTAATGCCAAACACCTTGGCCGCGACAACCTACGTATACATGGAGTCAATGTCATGGCAGGAGTGTCAGAGGCATTTGGCCTTTACCAATGGAAGGAGAACATCCCTTCCCCAGACGAGGCGTGGACTGCGGCAGCACCATGGAGTATTGAAGTTACTGAAGAAAGTGTTGATTCATTTGATATTGATAACGAGTTGTATTTTAATAACAAAGTAGCAACTATTTCGTTAAAAGAAGCTTTAAAACAATTTCAAAAATTTCTTTCTGCTTCGCCAAAGCGATCAATTCTAGTAGCTCATAACGCAAAGTTTGATGCTAAACACTTGGTACAAGTTATCATTAGAAATAACATGATTGATGATTTCAAGTCAACAATAAGAGGATTTTCTGACTCTAATACTATTTCGAAAACAGTTCTCTGACAGAAGAGGAAAAGAATTATTTCAATTGTCACAGCTAGCGAAAGATTTATTACCTCGTAGGAAAAGTGAGAATTTTCATGAAGCCATGTTCGATGTTGAAATATTAGAAAATTTTGGTATCTTCTAATATTTGACTAAAATGGTCCACTGACGATTCAATTAGTTGTACTACAGGTCATACAATAAGTTGAACTGTAAATCGACAAGACGGATCGTAGAGAGTTTTGTCCACAGACGACATATTCCATAGAGATCAGTCGTACAACTAGTTTAGTATATTGTTCGCGATGGCTCCAACCGTTTCAAAAAAATAAATATCTGCTCTAGTAGTCGCTTTGTTTTCAGTAGATAATGTCAATGAGAAAGTGAAAAAGAAGAAAAAGCAGTGGTGCAAAAATTGGTTGCTGAAAAGACATATTTATTAACATATAAATTTGCTTCACGAACTACGTACCAGTGAACCAATAGATTTTAAAAATTATTTACGAATGGACGACGATTCATTCAACACATTATTATAATTACTACGGCCAGCAATTACGAAACAAAATACAGTTTTGAGAGATGCAATTAGTGCCGAAGAAAGATTAACCCTTACTCTGAGATTAAAAAAATGCACGCAGGCTGGAAAAGAATGAATGAAATATAGATGCTACTTAATATATTTCTTCAAACAATTTGCAGCAAACTTATTTGCAAGTTTCCCAATTAATCTATTTAATTTAATATACAAATATGCTTAAAAATAAACTATGCGTATTTTATTTTAAAATTAGTTAAAACTTTAATATGATTCATTATTTATTAATTATTATTTGAACTTTTAATGGGGGTTCGTGAATCATGTTTGACATTGTTCAAACCCTAGACTACAAAAGTTTAAGAACCACTGATCTAACATAATCTAACCTTTCCATTTCATACCATATACCTCGTATCCTACCTTATAGGGCTGGTATCGGCTTTTGGTCAAGAAACACATAAATGTATTGCTCGTGGTACGAGAAACAAAATTTGCTGTTTATGTCGACGAGGCCATTCAAAAAATGATCACGATTGTCACTCCAACTGGGATGGTAGTGCTAAGGGAATGGAACCTAGCATTAATGTTGATATTATGGTAAAAATGAACAATTAAAAAGGCTAATGTGGTAGTTGGAACCCTAGTTGGAGATGGCGATAGTTCCACTATAGCAGCTGTAAGAAGAGAAAGCCCTCATTACATTGAAAAATGGTCTGATATAAACCATGCCACAAAATGTCTTAGCAAATCACTTTGGGCTATTAAATTAAATAAAAATATCATCGAGTATCTAAAACAATGTTTCACTTATGCTATCAAAAATAAAAAGATGATGCAGGAAAAGTTGAAAAGGCAATAAGAAATATCGTTGTTCATGCGTTTGATGAGCACAATAACTGTGCTGAATGGTGTAGGTACCGAGAAGAAAAGGAAAATTATAAACACCATGGATTGCAGGGTGGGAAAGGATTGAAGGGTGATGCTTTGAAAGCTACCCTTCAATATATCTTTGAAGTGTATGCAAAGAACGCAAAGAAGTTAGCTGCATGTGGCTCAAGCCAAGCTAATGAGTCATTCAACGCTTTGGTTGCCTCAAAACATCCCAAATATAATTTTATGGTGAAAGTGGCTCGTATAATGCGAGAGTTGATGCAGCCGTTCTACATAAAAATGATGCACATCATATGTTGTCGAATTAAATAAAAAATGTCGTGTTTCACCTAGCAAAAATAAAGAAAAGTTTAGATAAAAAAACACAGTGAAAGAAACTATAGGAAATAATAAATTCAACAGCCGTCATATAAAAGGAGAAGAAAATTATAAAAAAAATTAAGTCAGCAAAAACATCTAATACAGAACGGAAATAAGGTATTACTTATCAAACAGATTACGATTTTTCCCAAAATTTACAGTTTACTGACTTGATTACTCACAATGAAACTGAGTCTGATGACATCAAGTTTGTTTATTTTGATTTAGAAAGCAGCTCTGTATATGCAGAAATTATTCAACTTGAAGCGAAGTTTGGAGAAGTATTCAACGCGTACAGTGGCGTAACTATCGCCGGTCTGGCCGGTTAGATTGTCCGGGGCCCCGAGCATCTAGGGAGCCCCCAAAAGTGGTGAAATATTTTTTTTAATTGCTGTGTTTTTTTTTAGAATTGAAACAATCAATAAAGTTTTTGGTGAAAAAGCTGACATTTCAGTTATTTTATTTTAAAATTCGAAAATTTATCAAAATCTCAAAAACTTGAAAATATGGCGTGTTATTGACTGTTTTTCATTTTAGTATTGTATTTTTTTGTTACATAAATCAATTTTTCTCGAACGTTTCCTTATCAATACCTTAAATATTTATGGATTTTATCCCTTCAAAATTCTAAGCAATAATTGAAAAATTGTCTGGGGCCCCCATTTCTATAGTTACGCCACTGAACGCGTACATAACTCCATTAAATGGAATACCAAAAAAAATATCCGAACTAACAAAATTATCTATCCATGATGGTGAAATGTTTGATAATGGACAATCTGTTGTTTCCCTAAATTTATATAATTTTTTGAAAAAAATTGGCAATAAAGTTGTGTTGGTGGTCCATAATGGATTTGGTTTAGACAGTCGTCTAATCCTAAGAGACATTATTTGGGCCACCCTGTACATGGTGCGTTAATAGGAAATCCATTGTGGCACATGTTTTCACATTACCATTTAAGTGAAATCATGCGTCAACGAGACGATGTTCTATTTGCTACAGCATTAAATAACCTCACTAATGGTTACCTAACAACTGAACAAGTTTTTCTCTTGAAAGGACGCCAAGTGGACGACTCATCTATCATTCCATCCGATGCTGTTCATCTCTTTAGAAATAATGCTAACATCAATACTTTTAATGACACAATTATTAATAAAAAGTCTTATATTATCTGTGTCACTGCAAAAGATACTATCTTGGGAAAAGCAACATTAATTATTAAATACAAGATACTTTTGGCTTACCTTCCGTTCTTAAACTAAGCATCGGAATCAAATATATGATGACCATTAATGTCGATACAACCGATGACCTTGTAAATGGAGCGGTGGGTATTTTAAAGCAATGGAAAAAAACCGGAGCGGAGAAGTTGCAAGATTATGGATATTATTTCATGTAGATGTTTGAAAAAAGAACAGATCCATTCATAAAAACCATACAAATTCAACTCTTAAAACAGTGATAATGGAACATCAGGCCTAGGAAAAACACTACTTTCACAATATTAAGAAAACAGTTTCCATATACAGGTAATACATTACAATACATGCCTACTTTAATTTTAATCATGACATTCATAAAATATAAAAAATAATTTTTACAGCTTCAGAAGCACAAATATATAAATCCCAGGGTTGAACATAAAACAATGCTGCTGTACATCTCAAAGAGGTATTTTTGTAATAACTCACAGTAAGTTATTGTTAAAAACGTTTTTTTTTAAAAAAAGGTTATAAATTTTATAATAAAACAGCAAAATAATTTAATTTTTTTAAACTCAGTGGTATTTATCTCATAGATATTTATCTCTACCACCACCAACTTAAAACAATGATTATGTACGACAAGAAGTTCAGAGATTGGCAATTACACCAATAAAAATGTATTTTACTTATCTACAAGATCATTTAGATAACAACACAATATGTGCAAAGTTTTAACTTACACATGCTAGACATAACAGATAAATGTTTTACATCTTCATCTATAATTCTTCTTAGACTAAACAAAAAGACAATCTTATAATTGAAGGTTACACAGAAATTGCCAGATACATGAAATGTTGGAATTATGTAGAAACAATGAAAACACCAATATCCGTGTTGTGTGGCAATTGCTACACATCTTGCAACCTTTTAGTACTTTTTATGAAAGATGTCGCAATTTTCTGTGGCAACAAGCCGAGTTAAAAAGTCGGCTTGTCAAAATTCTGAAAATACCTGTCACATCTGAGAATTTCAACAAAAAATATATTTTTTTGTACTATTTATGTATTTTTATTTAGTCCAGTAGCTTTAGGTTTTCGCTAGGAAAATAAACTGCCTTGGCAGGCACCAGACTTTTTTTATACATCATGATACCGAAGTATTGATAATATGGTTAATTTTATTTTTTAACATTTGATTTTTAAATATTTTACTTACAAAATGATTTTCAGTGAATGCAATGGATACATTATAATTTTAATAATATAATTTTAATAACAAAACTATTCAATTCTCTATAATATAGGTCACCTATTTTTGTTGTAAAATATTCCCTTACAAAGTTAATTTGCATTAAGAAAATCGTCATTTGTTTTTTTAAAATTGCTATTTACTTTGACATATTAAATGTCATTTTGACATTTTAAATGTCATTTTGACATTTGTATAGCAGAAAAATAATGATTTTGATTGAAATTGTCAAAAAATTCAAAATATACGACATAATAACTAGACGCGTATTAACCCTTAATTACTCGCGTGAAATATTGTAACATAGTTACTCTCGCGGTGTTTTTTATACACCATATAAAAAAAGCAGATTTTTGGGAATTTTGAAGGTATTATATTAATTTTTTTGCCCAATTTATATAACGTACTATTTATTTTTGAGGAACTAAGAAAAATTTTCTTAAAATTAACTCAAGTAACAAAGATTAGGAAGAAAAAAAAACAAAATAAATCTAAAAAAAGTACACAAAACTGTTCAACATTCATATTCGGACAAAAAAATTTTATGTTTGTTGGTAATTTTTTTATTTTGTTCTTTTGACAAGATGTCTTCCATCAGCAGCATCACTAATGTCCTCAAAAACGCGGTTCTTCGCTAAGGATGCAGCTATTTGTGCGTTAATACCATCTACATTTAGTAAGTAAAAAATTAATACAAACTGCTACAATCCTCTAATTTTGACTGTCGGATTCCTACCATACTCTAGAATGACTAAACAAAGGTTAGATGGGGGTGTACAGTCCCACACAAATTTATGCATTTAGTAATCGCAGAAACTGCGTTACTGGTGTACAAAATACATCAGCGCGAGTAATTAAGTGTTAAGAAAAATGTCGAATTAATATTTTTTAATAAAATTGTATGAAAATTAAATAGTTAACCAATGACAGGCAGTTGATCTGAATACTTTATTGGTTTTTATTTAAATTGTTCTATAATTAACTACCTTTGATGAATTTAGCACTGTGCATTTACTAGGCAGAGTATTTTTATTGTGGTTCTTTTTGCATATCAGAAGATAAAACACATACGAGTGTGGAAGTAATTTATCACTTTATTATTATTTTATTTATACCATTTTCTTCATGATATTTACTAATATATAATATAACTTTTTATATATAATATAACTAAATATGTGTTATTTTTTAAACAGTACAATGGACGATATCATCACTATCATCGACGAAAGCAGCATCAATTCAATCGACAAAACGGTAACAAAAAAATGGTCTCGTGATGAAACCGAAAAATTGATTAAGGCATATGAACAACGGTCTGAATTATGGGATTTCAGAAGTCCATTATATAAAGATCGAGTGGAATGAAAGAAATGATTCTTTAAAATATGGAGAAAGATATTATATCAAAATTAAATAACTTACGAACAATTTTTAAAAGCAACGTAAGCAAAATTAACAATAAAAAGAGTGGCCAAAGTACTGATGATTTATTTAACCCTTGTGTTGCCACCCAAAAAAACTCACAGTATCTGCCACCCGGGTACCCTCTCTACGAAATTCTTAAAAAAAGTCGACTGTAATTAAAAATAATTATATGCATTCCATCAATATTTAATTATTCATATTCGAGGAAGGTATTCTTACCTGAATATAATGAAAACTCCATAATTTGTAAATGTGATTGTTGAACAATGTGATTAATTGTATCCCAAAATAACTATTTTTCTAGAAAAGCCTGTAATTAAATATACGCTCTGGACCACTTGGAATTTTTATAGAATAAGGTTTCATTTTCTGTGATTACAAAAGCATCATCAGCAACTAATACAAATGACATTGGGCTCGTTTGACTTTTTAGTGGCTTTGTCGGTATATTTAATGAACCATCTGTTAAAGCTTTTGAAAAGCTGCAATTATTAAAAATTCCGCCATCTGCATTTCTTCGTTTTTTTCCTATGTCAGTATAGATAAATGTATAGTCAGAATCAGCAAAAAAATATTAGTACAATACTATGACTTCCTTTATAATTGTAGTATGTACTTCCACTGTTTTTTATATTTCACAAATCGATTCGTTCCTGGCGTTTGTAAACATCATTTGCTATTAAAATATTGTCTATGAGATGATGCTAATTATATGTGAGTGTAACACGTATTCGTATTTTTCGATGTACGATAATTTGAAAAAAATTCCATTGTTGATAAATTCATTGTTGACATTACACGCCTATGAATGCTCCCTATGATTTACTTAAAACTGGTGTTTTTTATCACGTTTAATAATTAATATAACAGATTTATATACAAACAACATTAATAGAAATAACTCGTTCCTATAATTGTTATTTCACCATTATAATGTTATGTGTAATTTATAATAAATTAATACTATTTTTACTTACCATTCAATTTATGTACCTACATTTTAAAATGTACCTATCTAATAGATTTTTTACTGGGTGTTTTTTTATTAATCCATTGTAATAAGTATTCACTGGTATTTGAAATAGACATGATTTAGCAATGCCTTAGTTGCATTCTTCTAGGGTCTCAGGAGGTACGTGGAGAAGATAAAAGATGTTAACCCCTGCTGTAATGTTATAGTCTATAAAAATAGATTTATTGTAAATATTGAATTTTTCTCTGTTTCGCTACTTATCCATTACAGAAAATCGTAAATATCTCGACTCTTGTGCGAGATTGAGGGTTGTTGTGCCCCCCACACCCCTAAAATCCCGAAGTATTTTTCCCACCGGATCGAATGAGATCAATTACAACCTTTCATCTGTGACATAATAATAAGATTGTACACAAATAATCAAATGTGTACATGAATATATGCGTGCGTATGTGTAAAGTGAGCATAAAGAATAGTTTGGATAAATAATTTCTATGAAAAACTAGAAAAAAGTAGAAAAAGCCAGGTAGAATGACAAAAATATATCACATTCTATGCGTTTTCCATGCAAAATGTATAGGGGTCCAGCCAGACACCATGTGTCGGTTCGAAGGTGTACTTTTTAGATGTCTTTATAGCAATCCTTTCTAAGGACTTTTCGTGATAATTATAAATCGATAGCCAATAAAATTTTAGGAAGCTACCTGGAAGTACAAGTCGCTAGCTTAATTAGAAATATATTTAATTTACGATTGAAAACAAAAAAGGTCTGGCTGGACCCGGGTGTCGGTCCTAGGGTTAAACAATGTCTTATTCCGATCATTGTTTCATATGTGAGGATCTTTGGAACATGGTGAAGTACAATTGGCGAAGGAAGGAAAAATCAATTAAAATATTTATCAAAATTAGTCGCAAACGAAGGAACAAAAAGTGACTTCAACTAAGAAGTATTAGCGAAATTATTGTGCATATTAAATGCCGAAAATATATAGTGTGCATCGTAACTTCACCCCAGGAAAAGATTTTCCATAAAAAAATCTCAAAATTCCAGCCTTGAACCATATTATAATTACCAAAAAAATTGTTTCTTCTGTAACCAGAAGTGGGACTCAAAACATAAGGAGGGGCGTATCGTTTCAACGAGTTCAATAAAAGAAAGTGTATTGAACATCGCGATTTCCCGGGATGATGTGTGGGGACTTGATGTTAAAGAAATAATTGAAAATATTCTATCACTGAAGTATTCACAAGCTCGCTATCAAGTTCACTGTTATAAATTTTTAATGTATGTGACTACAGAAAATTCATTTGGAATACCAAAGATTGATCCTATTGAATGTGGTTTTGATCATGTATGTAACTATATGGAAAACAAAAATGATTGCCAGTTTTCTATATCTGAACTGCTAGAATTAACACAAGAATACCTATACTCCATATTATAAAGTACAATGCCATATGAAGTTTCTCGAGTTGTTTGTTTACCTTTTATTAACCAACCACACTCTGATTTAAACACACTATAAATACTGCTTTACACCTTGTAGCTGCTGAATCCAAGAAAGCAAAATATAAAACAAGTTTTGTCACTTTTGATCAGCCATTGTATATGAAGGCTCGAGATATTGTTGGTGTTTTAGGTGAATCTGAATTAAGGAATGTATTAAAACCCTATATATCTGCATTCTTTTTTTAATTGAATTTCTAAATAAGCAAGCTGCTCTGCCCACCTAGTATTAATAGATAATAAATGATAACAAAGTCAACAATGAGATAAATGTTATTAATGCAGTTGTTGATGATCCCCGAATCAGCACTCGACGTGTTGCGATCCAATTAAATCTTTCCAAAAGATTTGTTTTCAGAGTACTTCGTAGAGAAAAAAATTATCCATACCATGTTCAACGTCTACAATCATTGCAGCCACATAATCATGGTAAACGTGTAGAATTTAGTCGTTGGTTGTTGCATCAAGATATTGAAAATCCTGATTTTATTTGTAACGTTTATGATGTTGGGTAGTATATAACTACAAATAAATTGAACAAATCATTTCTAAAACGTTGTGTCATCGCAGAAATGACATGACTATTATAACAGTCAATCATTCAACGTGAGGTTCACAACACTTTTGGAATGGTTTGAAGATAATTATGTTGAGAGAATAAAACACATGTATGTGAGGTACCATTTTCAGAGTGACATAAATGCTATCACAAATGGTTCAAACGAATGCAAAAGTGTATTGATGTTCATGGCGAATATTTGTAAACACACTAAAACCATTTTTTGTTTGTTTTTTTTTTGTTATTCCGGATACATAAATAGCAATCTTGTACAGCATAAAACTGTCAGAATATCTTCAAATAAATAAATAGTCAGTAGGCACTGAAAATAATTAAATGTATAAATGGTATTATCAAAGTATAAAAAAATATCAATCACGTACGTCGTATACTGACGTATACCATACAATACGTATATGAGTCACAGCAGTTATAAATTACAACAAATAGTAATTCAAATTTTAATTGTTTCACAAAATATTCAAACAATTAAAAAAAATATAAATTCAAAATACAGTAAATACAGTAAAATCTGGTTGCAAAAACGAAAACCTATAAATCTTTGATCCACAAATACATTCGAGTATATCTATATTATAGATTATAGAGTACGTATCTTATTAATATTTTTTACGTATAAATACAGAGTGTCCCAGGACTGTGTCAAAACTCAATATTTCATATTATTATAAGAATTAGAAGAAAACTTTAAATGCAAAAGTTGTCAGGCTAGAGCATCGGCATAGTTTGAAATTAGTTACATTTATGACCCTGTATAAATGACTAATAACTGCGTTACAAATCAAAGTTATGTTTTTTTAAATACAAACTATATATTTTTATTTGATAATCTAATAGCATTCATTTTTCTGACAAGGGGAACCTTTCAGTGGGCCGGTTTTGATTTTCTTCATATTGAAATATGTTGTGAAGAGGGATCCCCTGATAACACCTATACCCGGTTTTGGGCGTAGACGGGCAATACTTTAAAAATGATGACCCAAAATATATTTTAATGTTGCATATACAGGGTGTTTGGTTCGGCGATACGAATATTTTGAAGGAAGGTAGAATGAATCATTTGGAAGTGATTTAAGCAAATATACCTATATACAAAGTGCTACAGTTTTTTTATATCGGCCTTTTTAGTAAATTTTTGAAAAAACCCAGATTTATACATGTTAACGGCAATAGTTCAAATGTTAGAGTGCCCATATTTTTCAAACATGATTTTTATATTACTTAAATGTCTATGCTACACTATCAGATCAAAATAAAATTGATGAATAACAAAAACAAAAAATGGCTGCAGGTTAACATTTGAAAACTTTTAAAACGTGGATAAAATTAATTCTTTAAAAAATTATTTTATAAAATCTAGCGCACTTACAGATCTTCAAATGATTTTAAGAACTGCTCTATTTAATACCCTTTCGAAAAACCTACCGTATTACCTACATGAACGGGCTATTTTTGTGAAAAAAACATACATTTATGTGAAAATAAGTAAGATTTTTATATTTTTCCAGTGAGTTGATCCAAGTATGCTAATCTTAATAAGTCGTAAAAAACATGATGCGGGTACTTTTCAAACATTTTTTTATACTCATTGGACAGAGTAACACTTACTCCTGTACAAATGCTTGAAAATAATGACCCTTCAGACTAATGACGATTTTTTTCGATTTTTGGTAAATTAAGCACACTAGGATCAACTCACTGGAAAAATGTAAAAATCTTACTTATTCTCAGATAAATGTAAGTTTTTTTCACAAAAGTAGCCCGTTCATGTAGGTAATATGGTAGGTTTTTCGAAAAGGTATGAAATAGAGCAGTTTTTAAGACCATTTGAACATCTGTAAGTGTACTAGATTTTATAAAATAATTTTTTAAAGAAATAATTTTATTAAAGTTTTATACATTTTCAAATGTTAACCTGCAGCCATTCTTTGTTTTTGTTATTCATAAATTTTATTTTGATCTGAAAGTGTAGCATAGACATTTAAGTAATATAAAAATCATGTTTGAAAAATATGGGCTCTTTAACTTTTGAACTATTGCCGTTAACATGTATAAATCTGGGTTTTTTCAAAAATTTACTAAAAAGGCCGATATAAAAAAACTGTAGCACTTTGTATATAGCTATATTTGCTTAAATCACATCCAAATGATTCATTCTACCTTCCTTCAAAATATTCGTATCGCCGAACCAAACACCCTGTATACCTATATGTTAAGTCTATTTATATAAGCGTCTGTTGACCTAGCGGTTATGATAATAGTCCGGTAATCAATGCACCCGTGGTTCGAGTCCTCTTAAGTTTTTATTTTTAATTGCAAACAGTGACATTATTTAAATATATTATTCTCCTGTTAAATATCTTATGAATTTATTTATTTTCAATGTTTATTTTTCAAAATGTGCAATTTAATTTATTTTTTTTAATTTTGTTGATAAACAATTCAAAACTGGGATTGTAAATAAAAATACTCTGCCTTGTAAATGCACGGTGCTTCCTCGTGCTAAATTCATCAAAGGTAGTTAATTATTGAACAATTTAAATAAAAACCGATAAAGTATTCAGATGAACTGCCTGTCATTGGTTAACCATTTAATTTTCATACGATTTTAATAAAAAAATTTAATTTTACATTTTTCTTAATACGCGCCTTGTTATTATGTCGTATATTTTGAATTTTTTGACAATTTCAATCAAAATGATTATTTTTCTGCTATACGAATGTCAAAATGACATTTAAAACGTCAAAGTGACATTTAATATGTCAAAGTAAATAGCAGTTTTAAAAAAACAAATGACGATTTTCTTATGTCAAATTGAGATAGATCTTTGTAAGGGAATATTTTACAACAAAAGTAGGTGACCTATATTATAGAGAATTGAATGCTCTACAAAAAAGGTTCTATAAAATTTTCACGTAACATGTGTCTTTCTTGAGATATCTTCAAAAAATAAAACTTTTTGGATGTCACCCCTCCCCCTTACACACAATTTTAATTATTTTGAAATGGGACCGTCCTCAAGCCAGACCAAACCAACTAACCAAGTTTCATCAATATCGGTTTAGTGGTTCATGAGTTAAGCGTGTGACAAGGATTGGGGGACAGACACACACACACACACACACAGACAGACAGACACGGAACAAAAAGTGTTTGTCTTGACCTGAAACGGATAAATCCGGTAAAATTTTTAAAATCGGAGAACAAATTTTTTTTCTCGTTTTAAAACGATAACTAAGCTTCTCGTATCTTCGATATTGCGAGGAAGCAAATTTATGCTCAAGTAACTTATTTATTTATAAACGGTTGACAACATTTTGGAAGGTATCTATCGTACAAACACATTATACATAAAAACATATTACACCAAGAACATTTTATAAATGATTGAATATTTAAACAATTTATACATTTATTTATTAATAATTCTTATGGCATAATTGTCCATATAACCACTAGCAACAATAATGGTTACCGGTCTATTATCATTACCACTAGGCCAACAGACGCTTGTATAAATAGACTTAACACATAGGTATATATGCAACATTAAAATATATTTTGGGTCATAATTTTTAAACTATTACCCGTCTGCGCCCAAAACCGGGTATAGGTGTTATCAGGGGACCCCCCTTCACAACATATTTCAATATGAAGAAAATCCAAACCGGCCCACTGAAAGGTTCCCCTTGTGAGTATTTTGTATAACAAAGTAATACAAAGGTTAATACAACGTCAGTATCCACGTAATTATAAATTCAGGGTATGTATAAATATATATACTCAATCGGTATGGTTAAAGGTTGGAAAAGTGCACGATAATATTCAATAATAAAGGTTTGAATTTATAATAATACGTTTTTACATTAGGGTCAACTGGGGTAAATATGAAACACGAAAAAAAAGGGGTAAAAGTGAAACAAGCTTCTAACTAAAAAACTAATTTCTTTACAGAAGAATTATAAAAACTGACATGATCTTTAAATATTTGTTAAAGCGATCTGAAAATATAAATCGCCTAGTAAGTGATATGTCCCCCCTACAGACTTTTCTGTTAGACGATGGCAAAACGTGTGAATTAAATTTTAATTCTTTGCACATGACTTTCTGCATAACTCAGGTATAAATTAAAGTTACAAATTTCACATTGATATGCCACAAAGAAAATAAATCAAAGTTGCCTTTGTAGTTTTTCTTTTAATTTTTCGATAAGTATTTTCCATCTAATTAAGATTTAAAAATTCGGGAAAAAGTGAAACAGAAATATGGGAAAATATGAAACACAGCCGGGGATAATCTGAACCAGTTTTTGCAAGTCTGGATAAGTCACACATATTACAGTTAATGTCAGTTTGAGTGCAGATTTCAGAGTGGACGCATCATTTTGGTTGCAGTCTTCAAAATGCCACGAAATTACGTTCAAAAGGTCCTAAATAAGGCTGTACCGGAATTCCGGTCCTATGAAAGTTTGAAAGGGGTCAATAGTCAATAGTACATCAGAGGTCTATGGAACAATTTGTATGTTTTGAAAATCGATGTTTTTTATGCAATGCAAGAGTTTAATAGCAGTTAAAAGAGCACAAAAAATGTTTCACTTTTACCCCATTATTTAAAAAAAAATCATTTTCGGTTTAAATATTTATCTGATATTTTTCAAACTTTGCAGATGTATTTAGGATGATATTAAGAGTACACATTGTATGAGATATATTAGCAAGAACGAATATTCTTTTTAAAAAAATACATTATTTGCAAGCATATTCTAAGTTTTATTGTAATTTCCATAACCTTTAAATATATTTCATTACCTGCTGGTTAGACATTTATAACCTAGCAAGGTGCGACACATGTTTCCTATGCAGTTTTTCCCACTTATTTCATTTTTACCCAGCAAATATAAATATAATGCATTATATGAAAGTTAGAAGCCTGTTTCATTTTTACCCTTACCTGTTTCACTTTTTCCCAAAGTAGAGGTTAAAAATGAAACACACATTTTTCATTTTTTAAATCTGTGTTGTATGGTACAGTTCAAATGATGTAGGTATTTGAAAGGGTTATTCATAGGCACATCTAGTAGAAAAAATTAAAATATGAATTTGTATCGTTAACTGCCAAAAAAAATGAAAGATTTGTATTTTGTTTCACTTTTACCCCAGTTGACCCTAGTTGTTTGGTAACCATTCAAATTAACAAAAAATAAAATAAATATATGTTTTTCAATCTTAAGTACGGTCCTGTCGTCTCACAAAACATTACAATGGTAGATTTTACATACACGCACATATGTATAAACAAAATTGTAGTCATTTGACCGGTCGCCGTCTTTCTAGTGTTAACTGTTCATTTTTTAATATTAATAATTTTTGTAAAAAAAGAAAAACTACGCAAAACAGTTTAATATTCATTTTAATTTCCATAACCCTTCACCAAAATTTTAATAGAACAACGGAGAGGAATTTATTTTGTTTGGTCGTCACATCGATGCTCATAACTTTATACATGTTTAATATCTTTCTATGAAATTAATATTGAATAAGTTCAATATATATTTAACCCATTAGTTCCCAGTGTCCTATTTATAGGACATCACATTTTCTAATTTTTTTCATTGACAAAATAACATTGTTAATTTGATTTCCAATACTAATACGTTTTTTAAGTCTCTCTACTTACAATAATTTTTAAAACGTACTCTAGAGTTCGTTCAATGACAAATTATAGCACTTTTATAGTAACCGTGTAATTATTCTAGCTAGCCGATATTTAAAGTTACATTTTTTGCACTTAGTAAAGCGTTTTTAATTGAACGAAACTATATATAATATTACTTACGAGAGTGTAAATATAGCATAAAAATATCAATAATTTCAAATATAAATCCGTTAAAAAAAGTGCTGTCCTATAAATATGACATTAGGTTCTCACGATAATAATCTACTCTACGACTGATAATTATTATATCTTGTATTGAATTTATCTTTTAGGTAATATTTTCAACAAGAATTGCGAAACTTGATCAAAAAATTCAAACAAATAAAAAATCGGGAAGTAATAGGTTAATAAAATGCCCTTTACACAATCATAAAATAACTAGTTATACCTGTGAAATAAATTCCCATAATTATCAATTTATTGACCCGTAGCAGCAACTTTCCCCTTTAAGTTAAATTTACTTCAATATTATTTAGCGTTTATTGTAAAAAAATCAATTAAATGGTATAAATACAAACTAAATATGTAAATATTGACTGTATATACTGACCACTGTATATTGCGTTGTTAGACTCTGGTGTACACAAGAGTTACTCGGATGGCGGGTGGGCTCATCATGTTCTCCTAGTCCATACCGAAGTCTATGACGTCATCAGCATACTGTATCTTCAATCATATCGACAGCTTCGCCCACATCTATCACTGAGAAATATACGTTGTTATTATGTAGAATTAATTAATTTATATTAATATACAATATCTTTCAGTTTCCAAAGATGACATAACTAAATACAATATAATGATTTAATACCCTTTCCAAATTGGTAATTTTTGTCTATTCAGTTTTTCTATAAGTTGCGTAGTTTTCTAATTAATAATCTGTAATATTTTATTTTAAAAATAATTTGTTCAAAAACAATGGCCTCCATTTTGTAAATGCATTAAGTAGATATTACATAAATGATTTCATATTGAATTTAACACAAAGGAAAAATGATCCAATGACCTTCAAAATAATTATTAAATGCGTAGTTATTTTCAAAATTTTTTCTGCCTTTTAAATAATAAATACAAGTTAAAATTGTTAAAAATGAAATGTTCTAAAACTATACCAGACACACGACATGTACACTCATGGAAACAATTAAAGGACCACTTGATTTTATCGAAAAAATTGCTCATTTTCAGAGTAGTGCCAATAGGTTAAATATGATTATTTTTTTACATATAGAATGTGGAAATGGAAAGAAATTTTATATTCTTTTTGAATTCAGGAGTATTTTTGTGTTATTAAACGTATTTTTATGACCAAACCGCGGTTGAATAAAAAATAAAAAATTTGATTTTTTTTTGCAATTTTGAAAGTTGCACACGGGGATGTTTAAATTTTTTTTTCAACTTTTATGATAGACATTTTTTAGGAAATTTTCTCACCTTTAAAACGCTATTTTCAAAAAAAAATTAACATTTTTTGGTGTTGCGATATCTGAGTTTGAATGAAAAAAGTACCAAAATGTTTTAAATGACCATAAAAAGCCTAATTTGGGTCATACAAAAAGAAAAAAAAAAAGAAAATTCAATCTTAAGTAATTACCTATTGTCTAGTAGCATTTAAAAAATTATTCATTTTAACTTAACCCTTCAAATACGGAAAACAAAACCATGTTCGAATTTAAATAATCCTGTAAAAATGACCCTTTTTAAATCATAGTTAAAATGTTAAGAACATATTCAGAAATTAAGATCTATCAGAGAACATGAAAATTAGACATGTTACCTTCAATTTAAATAAAGGTTCTAATAAAAAACTTTTAATTTGACTGAGATATTGCTTTTTGAATTTTTGCATACGTTTAAGACTTCACCGTACATTTTACAACAAATTTTTCTTTAAGATTTTTTTTTCGTAAAATAATCAACTTTTGAGAAATTTTATAAGAGAGTAAAAGATTTTGTATTTTGTAAAAGAATATTCTTAAACTTTTTCAGATGTTTTGTATCAATATTATGGGATTATGTTTATTTTTAATAGGGTATTTTATTCATTCAAACTCGAATACCTCTGTATCAAAAAATATGACAAAAATTTTTTTAAAAGCATTTTAAAGCTGAGAAAATTGACTAAATGATGGCTATCTTGGAATTATGAAAAAAAATCAAACCTACCCGTGTGAAACTTCCATAATTGGAAAACATCAAATTTTTCAATTTTAATTCAAGTGCGTGTGATCATGAATAATCATTCAATAACGCTTAATTAAATACTCTCGATTAGTAAAATTCAACAAATTTTCATTTAATTCAACCACTAATTAGCATAAAGTAACTGTACATTTTTTTGTGGCCACACGTAGTTGACTAAAAAAATTGATTAATTTTTGCAATTATGGAAGTTCCACACGGGTAGGTTTGATTTTTTTTTTCATAATTCCAAGATAGCCATCATTTAGTCAATTTTCTCAGCTTTAAAATACTTTTAAAAAAATTTTTGTCATATTTTTTGATACAGAGGTATTCGAGTTTGAATGAATAAAATACCCTATTAAAAATAAACATAATCCCATAATATTGATACAAAACATCTGAAAAAATTTAAGAATATTCTTTTACAAAATACAAAATCTTTTACTCTCTTATAAAATTTCTCAAAAGTTGATTATTTTACGAAAAAAAAATCTCAAAGAAAAATTTGTTGTAAAATGTACGGTGAAGTCTTAAACGTATGCAAAAAATTCAAAAAGCAATATCTCAGTCAAATTAAAAGTTTTTTATTAGAACCTTTATTTAAATTGAAGGTAACATGTCTAATTTTCATGTTCTTTGATAGATCTTAATTTCTGAATATGTTCTAAACATTTTAACTATGATTTAAAAAGGGTCATTTTTACAGGATTATTTAAATTCGAACATGGTTTTGTTTTCCGTATTTGAAGGGTTAAGTTAAAATGAATAATTTTTTAAATGCTACTAGACAATAGGTAATTACTTAAGATTGAATTTTCTTTTTTTTTTCTTTTTGTATGACCCAAATTAGGCTTTTTATGGTCATTTAAAACATTTTGGTACTTTTTTCATTCAAACTCAGATATCGCAACACCAAAAAATGTTAATTTTTTTTTTGAAAATAGCGTTTTAAAGGTGAGAAAATTTCCTAAAAAATTTCTATCATAAAAGTTGAAAAAAAAATTTAAACATCCCCGTGTGCAACTTTCAAAATTGCAAAAAAAAATCAATTTTTTTATTTTTTATTAAACCGCGGTTTGGTCATAAAAATACGTTTAATAACACAAAAATACTCCTGAATCCATAAAGAATATAAAATTTCCTTCCATTTCCACATCCTATATATAAAAAAATAATCATATTTAACCTATTGGCACTACTCTGAAAATGAGCAATTTTTTCGATAAAATCAAGTGGTCCTTTAATTGTTTCCATGAGTGTATATGCCGTAAAGTTTTACCATAAAAAACCAACAATCAAAATATTGAATGATCACGGAAACAATTATTAAATATATAAAATTTACCTTTAATTGTATCGTGTTGGATCTATTGTTTCCCATTACTACATTATATCTTGAATTTTTACCACACGAAACACAAAGTACATACATATTAATCAAAATTGTAGTTAAATTATCTAACTGTTTTTCAACAAGTCGAATCTCCCATCTTGAAAACGGTATGCACACGACCTGACCTCTGCAGTCAAGTACATGCATTAACATAACGTCTGCCAACCGATGAAAAAATTACTAACCAATTTGATGGATGCTGCTAATCGCTGAAATTAATCGATGCAATCGATGTTGCTTACGTTCTAACCAAACAAATGACATATGTATATATTTATATCCCATTAATTTAATTAATAATAATTGAATGGATTTGTTAACATTACAGTCGTTTGACTTGCTTTGCTCTTGAGTAGGGCGTCACGAGACAAATAAATTTGGGAACCACTAGTTTGGTTATGATTTTTTGTTCCGCTGCTTTTTTTATAAAAATTGTACAAAGTATGCCCGATATTAAATTACAGCATTTATGAGATCGTTCAATAATATTACATAGAGATACATACAGCATTAACAATCATATCATTTATTAAACATGATACCATTTGTTAAATCAATGTCCCGTTTAATTTTGATAAAAGACTTGTTTATCTACACAAGCGTAACACACTCATAACATATAAAATCTACTTATCTACCACAGTAGAGTAGATACTCTTTATTCAAACAGATATTATCAACTATAGACGTACTAGAGCTTACTTACCGTAGACATATTTACACTACATAATAAAACATTATCGCACATATTTCTATAAAATAAACGCCTGAAAAAATAGCATATAAAAATATCATCTGTATTGCTTCCTCGCAATATCAAACATAACAGAAGCTTTATGATCGTTTTAAAATCGGAGAACAATAAAAAAATTTGACTTGACCTATCCGTTTCAGGTCAAGACAAACACTTTTTGTTCCGTGTCTGTCTGTCTGTCTGTCACACACATAACTCATGAACCACTGAACCTATATTAATGAAACTTGGTTGTTTGGTTGGGTCTGGCTTGAGGACGGCCCCATTTTAAAATCTACAAAATCGTGTGAAAGGGGAAAGGGTGACATCACAAAATATTTATTTTTTGATTTGAAGATATCTCAAGAAAGACACATGTTACATGAAAATTTTATAGAATCTTTTTTGTAAAACATTAAATTTCCTATAATACAGATCACCTACGTTTGTTGTAAAATATTCCCTTACAAAGATTTATCTCAATTTGCTTTAAAAAATCATCATTTGACATATTAAATGTCATTTTGACGTTTGCATGGCAGAAATATTTAGATTTAGATTAAAATTGTTAAAATATACAACAAAATAACGAGGTGCGTATAAAGAAAAATGTCTAATTAATATTTTTTAATAAAATTGTATGAAAATAAAATGGTTAACTAATGACAGGCATTTAATCTGAATACTTAATAGGTTTTTATATAAATTGTTCAATAATAAACGAGGAAGCACAGTGCATTTAGTTATCAGATGTATTGTACATAATTTAAAACATTTTCACTTAACCCTATAACGTCTAGCGTGACATTTTCGTAACGTTTAATTAACACGAATCTAGTACCGAATATATAAATAAATTCAGGCATTATAGGGTATATGTATAATAAATTTGAATAACATTTTATTATTATTTAAGTTATTTAATTTAAATAATTATATCAATCATCAGCTGCTATAAGTTTCTCATCTATTTCTAATTTCCTAACCAGCATATTCGTTTCAACTAAATACTGCCCAAACTGTTCTGGTATTCCAATCATATATATGTAATACTTGTATATTGCCAGTCAGGGTCGGGATAAGTCTGTACGGCGTCAACGTATATTGTATGTATTGTGCAATGTTTTAAGTAAATACCATATTAAAGTTACTTTTTGTTCATTTTAATATTTGTTTTATTTAAATAGAAATTAATCTAACTATTGTCCGGTATTATCAACTAATTTAAAGCTCCTTAAGCGCTAAATATTTAAGCTCTCAATGAAAAATAGACATAATATACGTTGTAAAGAAATACTGCAAATAATTTAAAATCTATTTAATTAAATGTATTATGGTTGGATCTGTTGATAATATGACAGTTAGTCAAAGGAGCATTTAGTTAAAGTTGATAATACTGGGCGTATGTATAATATTATTTCATAATAAGAATTACAGTAATATTAATATGTACATAATAAAAAACAAACTTAAATTATCCGGTAAATTGCTGAATGTCTTTAAAAAAAGACAGAATAACATTTAGTGCGTTGTCCGGTCAGTACGACCAAGTGTCGTCAGTCCCTTGAGGGTCGTTATATCCGGATTCTACTGTACTTGTATACCTATAGTTTGTTTACATGGCTACCGGGTGATTTGACGGTACCAATCACAAATTGTACGGTCAAATCACCCGGCAAGCACTGCAAACATAAATGGAACAGACTATAGCCATCTCTTACTTAACTTAATAAGTAAACTAGACAACGGGTTTTAAATACCCACCCAATTACTCAATTTAATTAGATTAAATGTATTGATTCAGTTAATCTGAATACTTTATTGGTGGTTTTTATTTAAATTGTTGAATAATTAACTACCTTTGATGAATTTAGCACGAGGAAGCACTGTGCATTTACTTGACAGATGTTTTAATTATTTAA
The DNA here is from genome assembly GCA_949319165.1 of Sialis lutaria. Taxonomy (NCBI): domain Eukaryota; kingdom Metazoa; phylum Arthropoda; class Insecta; order Megaloptera; family Sialidae; genus Sialis; species Sialis lutaria. Next base: position 22,527,236 of record OX439242.1, read on the forward strand.
TGTATTTGATTGGTAATGTTTTAACCGGCCAAGGTCTCCTTCTATTATCGTTTAAATATGATTCTGCGCCTGCGCAATCCATTTGACTCGACCCTCGATACATTTTGTTACAATCCTTTGCCACTGTAAATTGCATCTGCAATAGAAAGAAGATTACATAATTAACCGAAAATATAATATAAAATTAAAATAAATGGGGTAGCTACTTTCAAAAATGAATATTTCGAAATATTACATTCAATTCTAATTTTAAGTTAATTTAATATAAATCTCGAAATGTACTCGTAACCCATTAAATAATTAATAAAGATATAGCCCATACGATGTTTAATTAAGTTAAATTAATATTATTAAATCATTATTAAAAATCTGTACATATATAAACGAAAAAATTTATAAATTGTTATGTATAAAACATTTTAGTACACAAATAACACAACACGAATATTCTAAACTAGTTATTATTTCAAATATATATCATTCTTACCTTTAAACGTATCATATTTAATGATGAAAAGAAAGTTATGACTTTTAAAAATGAAAATTCATAAATAACCTCAAAACTGATACTCGCGTATACATATTGTTGTTTTAAATATTTTATAACAAATTACACTTCACATATCACAAAGGCACGCACAAAACCATTTTGTTTGTTACATCTACGAAAATAATGTTTAAAGTATTGTTTTTTATAAATATTTAATTAACCAGTTTAGTTTAACACAAGAACTGTCATTTTAAATTCTACATTCATCGCTTGAATTACCGACGTTGTTAGTGATTCAACCGCTTGAATTGCCGACGTCGAGAGGGCCCCCCACCACCTCAACGTTCATTGGTGAATTTAAATTTTGCGCAGAAATATAGCAAACACGGTAGTATTATCGAGGGGATAGAAGAAAGTAGGCAAATCGCGCGTTTGGCCCGTAGGTAAATCAAGGTGTCGGTAAATCAAAGGTCGGTAAATCGCGAGATGAGTGTACAATATACTATGTTTACATAGTGGTTTATACCTTACAAATACATTTGATGCAAATTAAAACATTTTAATAGTTAATTGTGTTTAATTTACTGTATTTTCAGCATTTTTAGAATTTAGGGAAATCGAATGATCATTCGAAACACGTAAATACGATAATTTAGTATTCATTTAATTGTGATTGAAAATGAAAATAAACCCGATTGTGTAAACGAGGTATTAAAGTTCATCGATATGTTGCAAGATAGCGCCACTAACGCGCGAATTTTAAATATTATTTATTGAAAAATTATTAAATAAACAATAATTGTAGTGGTTTTTTTATTTCATAGACACATTTTAATTCAATTTCTAATATTATCCTGCAATAATTTAACCATTTTCAATGCTTTTAACATGTAGTTTACAACAGAAATATTTTTAATCTTTTTTGTGTTACCTAGCTTGTAAAATGCAGCCAAGTGTATACAACTGTCACCTCATAATATTACGATATTTTCAAAAAAGTATTTTGTATTAATATTTATAAATCATAATTAATGTTCATAGTGCTTTATTTATAAAATACAGTATTCATGAGACGTTTTTATGTATATTTTGTGTTGCGAATGCTTCAATATGTGATAAATTATGACAAAATAAAATCAAGAAAGATTTTGGACATGACGTTTTTTTAATTTATTTGTTTATTTAACATCGACAGCTACAATTGTTGTGTTCACCACATAATTGAATATGTGTATTAAACTGTAAAACATTTAAATATGTGCACAGTTGGTAAATTTAATTAATAATCTGAAAAAGAAATATACATAGCAACAATTATGGCTTCCATATGATAGTTAAAGGTCAGAATTTATTTCATTTTATAATTCAATCGAATCGTAATATGCAATAATTTTATGTTTTTTACTTAGTACAGACATTGTATAAAAGGGATAAACATTAATGCATGTGTGAAATTAGTTTTGTTTTTTAATATACCTAACGAAAAAAATATATGCTGCATGTCAATGTGTTTTGTCAAACTGTATCTTATTTTGCAATATCAACAGTTATTATAGTGTTATAGGATATAATTATTGATTATTTTTGATATATTTGATATTGTGAGTTTAATAAATTAACATTTTCTGTTATTTACCAATATAAATACCATAAAAGACGCGTTATTCTGTCCTGGTAAATAATATATACAAACCGTGATTTTACGTCTTTAATTTTATCCTAATGAATATATCATACCAAAAACTATTATATTAAAAGCTTACGTTAACATTGAAAATTAAAAAATACAATGATTGTTTCTCCTTTGTTACAGATTATTTTATTCGACATCGGACAAGACTAAAACACCTTTATTTGATATGCCGTTGTGAAGAAAGCCAATAAAACATATTTATATGTAATTTTATTTATAACTGTAATATTATTACCTTATGGTAAACAATAAATAAATTACTACGTTTAGAATTTTCCATAATTAACTTACAGCAATCCTAATAAAAAACACCAGATATTTTTTGCTGTACTGGTTTGAGAAATTGTATTTATATAATAAAAGTTTTTTGGAAATGATGTTTACTTTTCAATTATTCTATTTATGTGAAAAATAAAAGTGACACATGCAGTCTATTTTATAACAACGTTATTTTATTTTCAAATTGTTACACAATAAGTATAAAACAGTATTCTCAAGATTGTCTTCTGCAAACTTGCTAGCAGTAATTGTTGCGTGTAATAAAAAGTGAACTGGACATCAACAAAAACAAGGCTTTTATTTAAAACAAACCGCAGGTAGGCTGTACGTGAAACAAAACACTATGTATTTAAATAATTAAATGTGTATTCATTTAAATATTATTAGTAGGCTTTGAAACAAAACACTAATCAACACGCAATCTGTAAACTTTTTATTGTACTCGACAGTAAACAGTAATCTTGGTGTTGATTGTTCTGTTGTAATACATCGTGTTCGTGATATTTAACTTTGAGCTGTGATTGAAATTCCTCATTCATCTTAATCATATATGTAGTTCTCTAGTTTCTTGTGTATAAGATCTTGACGTACACGTTTTGATTTGATTTTTGAATCCATTCTCTGTTAATTTCAGAGCCTCGATCTGTAGCTCCTGGTTCTTGCACATATTGATGTAATAGTAGTTTACATATTTATTGTAAGCCCAAGTTACATACATATTATGTGAACAATACATATAATAAAACGACAATGCCAGAATATAATTGTATAGTTGAAATATAAGTTATAAAGTGATAATATGTAATACAAAGCAAAATTATAAATGCATTTAAATATATTAAAGTGATTTTAATCAAATACTGAGGGTTAAATGCACAAATGCAGTAAAAATTCTGCATATATTATATAGTGGACTGCACTTCTGTACATGTAAGGAAATAAAATTGATTAATCTTAAAATATATCGTTTACATCATATTATATCAACAGGAAATGATAAATTTATAAAGAAATAGTCAAGAACGATCTTTTGCAATGTTGAAAACCTATCAATTCTAGAAGAAAATGAAATCATGAAACAATACGACATATCAGGATTGGCTGTCGTTTCACTGTCAATATTATTAATTTTAAATGTATAAAAGTACATAATATTAAAACACAAAATATATTGTCGTTATTTGTGTAAAATGTTCTCAAGTAAGTACTGTTCTATAGAATTAGTGAGTAGTCGTTGTTATAACCTATAGTGGATATTTTTCTGGACTCTATTGACAGTGCTATTTGATAGAGAATATTACAGAATTAATAACTTATTCAATTACTTGCAAACTAGTCAACTTGTGTCAATTTCTTTTAAACCCGGACTTAAATAGCTTTGTGTTGTTCATTAGATTAAGATAATTATCGTTGACAGTTTCTTAATAAAACGTTTGAAATTATATTTATAATAAATAATGGTTGTTAAATTGTACGAAGAAATGATTTAAACAAATCATTTTGATTCCAGGTATGTGATAAACCTTTTACACAGAAATAGACACAAGAATTGATACATGTACGTGATATACAATAAAACTTGAGTGCGGTGACATTAGAACATATGTATTTGATACTACCAAGGCTTTATGAATTATTTAACGTGAACTATTCATAAATGTGATCTTGAATGAATGATTCTAGTTTACTGTATTTACGTTTTAACTCGGTTCAATCAATAGTTTTTTAGTTAAAATCGTTAACTTAAAATTACAAAAAATATCAGTGAATAAAAGTGTTTTAAGTTTGACGGTATAGAACTCTGGAACTATAGATCACACAGAGTTGGGAGGGGTTTTAAAATGATCACTATTGAATCTAGTTTACTGTATTTAAGTTTTAACTCAGTCCGATAAATAGTTTTGTAATTAGAGATGTTTACGTAAAATAACAAAAAATATCAATAAAAGTGCTCTATATTCAACTACATAGTACTCTGGAACTATAAATAATAGAAAGTTGGGGCCAAGTTTAAAATGATCGCTACTGAATCTAGTTTAGTGTTGATTTCAAATTGTTCCAACGGATCATTTAGAAGTTACAGGAATTTACGTAAAGTGCGTCTGAAATAACAAGTTGTAATTTTATCTTACGGTTATAATTTTAAAAATAGTTTTTGTTATTTTAATTCACTTAAAACTATTGAATTCTAATAGTATATTATATAATGTACATTTTAAGATGCTCCCTTATTTTCTATGATTTATAGTTCCAAAGGGCATTTTTATTCATCAATATTTTTTGTGATTTTATGTAAAAAATTATAACGTAAAAAATATTAATCCAATTAACTTAAAACTTTAACACACAAAACAAGGTTAAATAGTGATCATTTTAAGAGCACCCTCAACTTTCTACGATTTGTAGTTCCCGAAATATTGGCTTCAAACGGTAAATTTTTTACAGTTAATTATGGACCGAATCTCAAAGGCATACAAGAGAAGGTCTCCAAAGGCTCGTTCATCTCTAAAGTTCTATTCAAATTTGCTTGCAAGTACAAAGCAAAATGAATGAAATGTGGCTACAGAACTGCTTTACTAGACAAGTAAGTAATACATATATACTCTGCCCCCTTCTCGTCCCCATTTCAGCAAATTTAATATATTTTCAAACTCTCTGAATCCTTACAGGACTGCCCCATTTTCAGCAAGTTACAAGTGTTTTCAAGTCTATAAGTATATTAAAAAATATTGATTCTTCGAAACTTGTTATATTTTGTTTCAAGTACTTTATTTTGCCGTAACAGATTTAAAAAAGTGGTTCTGTTTTGGGGGGCTGTATCTTTTTAGCGGGGAGAGGTATACTTGTGGGGTTGATTTTAAATTAAAGAGGGTTTATCTGGCTTTAATTTGGTATGGGGTTTCTTAGGGTTTGTTTCAATTTGATACGTAACATTCAAAGGTTTGTTTCAGAAATATATTTAAAAAAAAATTTACAAACTGTACCCGAGAGGCAAACTCCTTATAGATTACCACATCGTGATCGGGTATTACAAACTACCCGATAAGACTGCTGAGGAGTTCTTCGAAGAGAATGGAAAGAGGTGGTTTAGGACGGGCGATATTTATGTTCAAAATAATCAGTGAGTTGAGAAATATTAATTTGTTATTTTTGACTTGTTAAGGTTTGAGAGAAATTTGTAAACAGTACAGTAGACGTTTCATACTATGAACTACGCCTGCAGAATCAGTTTTATTATAAATGACAGCTTTGAGAAATAGGGATTTACACAATGGAAGGTACCGTGCCTGAGTTCATATTATAGAACGTCTACTGTAACTGATCTGAACGATCTATTATATTTTCCGAAAGTTCGTCTTTACATATCATCTGTATTTTCCAAAAGTTCCGATCATCTGTCATTTTATCTTTAAAACTTTATTTCGGTCATAAATCATGCAAAAAGTATGAATCTGCATTCAATCAAATGATATTTTTGATACGTTTATCAAAATTAATTGCATTTTCTAGATATAATACATTTTGTCAATTCAACTGATCTGAACAATCTATTGTATTTTCCGAAAGTTTCGATCACCTGTCATTTTGTCTTTAAACTTTATTTAAGTCACAAATCATATGCAAATCATGCACAAAATATGAATCTGCATTCAATCTAATGATATTTGTGATACATTTATCAAAATTAATTGCATTTTCTAGATATAATACATTTTGTCAATTCAACTGATCTGAATAATCTATTATATTTTCCGAAAGTTCCGATACTATGTTTACATGGTGATTTATACTTACAAATACATTTGATGCAAATTAAACATTTTTAATTAGTAAATTATGTTTAATTGACTGTATTTTTAGCATTTTTAGAATTTACGGAAATCCAACGATCATTCTAAACACGTAAACACGATAAATTAGCATTAATTTTATTATGATTGAAAATGAAAACAAACCCAATCGTGTAAACGAGGTATTAAAGTTCATCGATATATTACAAGATGACGCCACTAACGCGCGAATTTTAAATATTAATTATTTTAAAATAATTAAATAAATTCTTATTCTTTATTAATATATAAAATATTACTTTGCTATAATATCTATTTGAACATATTAGATTTAATGAATAAATTGCATGAGTCGTTAGATTGTATTTAGAGTGCCCCGTATAATTTTTATATATCACTATTTTAAAAAAATAACTTTAAAAAACTTTAAAGAGCTGTAACTCCGAATCTGTTGGACGTATTGACTTCAAATTTAAGTACGTAAAACGAGATTTTTTTCCAAAAATTTTAAAACTATTCCGAAGATTCTGCGATTTTTGGTTCCCATGTAATCCTCATTTTTATCTGCTACACCGCGGGCGTCGCGCTTCGCGGACGGCGTCTTGACGCTCCTTCTTGATCTCGCGGCATATATGTGTGCACATTGTATACCTTTTACCTGCACACACGTCTCGCGAACGATTCCGTGGACAAACACATGCATGCATCTATTGTACGTATGTTACAATTATTATTGATTGTGTATTGGACGTCGCGGGTCGCGACGCCCTCGGAATATAGTTTCGCGGCATCGCGTATGTGTACTATTTTTTTCGCGGAATGTGTATACATATGTGACAAATTTCGCGGTCTAATTACTCTACATATGCGCGCGACCCCCGCGAAATAATTCGCGGGTATACACCCCCGCCCCCCAACACATATTATGTTTTTTAATTATAATACACACCCTCGCGGATTCGCGGTCTGTCTCCAATCTACTCTCCAAAATTTCTTTAAATAAATAATAATAATATAAAGTGCACAGTAGAATACATAAGGCCAGTGGCGGATTTAAGGGAAATGAGCTAGGTGGCAAACGTACCAGGGGCCCTTCTATTGAGTAAAAAAAATCACTTAAAGAATTGTTTGATAGCATCAACTTAAAAATTGATTGACGTGAAAAAAAAACATTATGTAATTCATTTAGAGCAGTGGTTCCCCAAGGGGTCCCTGGCATCGTTCAGGGGGTCCGTGGAAAATTAAAATCGATTTGGGGGTCCCTGAACAACATCAGGGGGTCCGCGCACATTTTTATTAATATGGAAGTTAAAATAAATAGCAATGAATAAATTATTAGCAATTTTTACGTCCTAAGTAAAATATAAATATAGACAGGTGCATAAAATACAAGTAATAACAGGCATCGCGGTGAGTCGAGTTTGAGATTTAGAAATTGTTGATTGTTGTATTTTATTTTTACGTCACCATTTACCATTCAAGACATCAAACTTAAACTAAAA